>LQNS02277097.1:20300416-20311257 GCA_001587735.2 Parhyale hawaiensis
AATTAGAACTTTGCAGCACCTATTCTAACTTGGAACTTATTAAAGTCCAAATCTCCTCATTTAAGAGCAGGAGGCTGTTCCGATCGCCAGATGGTATCGACAAGCGCACCTTAGTTAAAAAGCCTTTGATTCTGATGGAATTCCTGTGCAAAGTTTAAATAATTTTCTCTTGGTGATAAAATGTATTGTAATATTAGCTGAAAAATTTATCTCTAAGAAACTCGACCGACAATAGTGACGATTGGTCCTTTTTGAAGCGATATCTAATTACGATCATTACTGCCTGGTGATCCCATATACGCCTACCTACATATTCAATCAAAATCCTTTAATTATTACCCTATCAAATTTTGGTCCGCCAGAGATACTAAAATTGTAAACCAGCTTCTGAAACCATCTGTTAGGGTATAGTGACATGTTTTTGCATCTTCGAGTAATTATATTCACTGTATGTAGATATTGCAGTGCAATTTTGAAACCAGTTATGCGAGAAATGGTTAAGTAAACGAATGTGAAAAGTAATAACAACGTTTAAGATTCAGAAATTTTGCAAAACACTAGTTTCCCGGACTTATTGTAACATTTGTATACATAGACCTACTTACCTTAACCAAGAGGTTATGTGTTTGCTGGGGTTTTTCCGTTGTGCTGTTGATCTATGTATCTGTTAGCAACGTACCTCAGAAACGTACGTACAGATCTGCGTGAAATTAGCAGCAGCTGTTGGGAATGTTACGGGAATAGTTTCTTAAATTTTGGTAATGAGCCAAAAAAGTTTTGGATTCTCTAATCATTTTGAAATTTTTGTTAGCCTTAGATTGATTGGCGGAGATCTGTGCTTTATGAATGCTTCTCTAGTTATTTATAGTTCACTAGAGAATATTGCAGGTTGTTCATTAGCATATGTAAATACAATATACCTGAAGCCTAACCATTGTTGATACATAATACCTCCAAACCCTATCCAGTGGTGGCTGTTCATAACCTTGTTTTGACACTGCGTTTCTCCGCACCTCTGTATTGGGCAGCAGCTCTGTTCTGACAACACACGGATGAGAACGTGTGATGTCGGCCCCAGTCTTTAAATCCTGACTTTAATTCTGCTCTATTTAATCGCAAGTGCCAGGTATTGGGGACACTGCAGCTGGTGGGGGTGTGGACTGAGGTAGTGCATCCCGGCAGGTGATTTGAAAATTGCACTAGAAGTATTAAATGAGATAATGTCAGCAATATGCTTCAGAATTCGATATTCTGTATACAGCTTGTCCTCGTTATGTGGCGGACTTGTTTTATACAGGACGCGATACAGGCTCAGAAGTTTTAGTTCCAGGTATCTTGGAATCGATTACTACCCTCATTCCGGCAACAGTATTGGTTACTATCAAGCCATACTACGACCACGTGTATACTTTACCTGACTCAGTTGATTAAATTGATATAAATATAAATTTTCAGCAATGACGTGCGAAGTTAATGTTCATTTGAAGTTTCTGTTCTGCCCTTTAATACTGTTCGTGAATCATGAAACAGATATAATGGTATTTCTTGAAACCTCTTCGTTTTCTCTCAGCAGCTTTACAAAGCACAAGCAAGACAGCACTCACGGCAACTCAAGGCATTTTCATTAAGGCCACCCGTGTACGATCCACATCACCTCGTGGAAGTACCGGTGTATAATGAGAGCTACCTGTACTATGGGATAGTGTGAAATTTTCTAAATAATACATTCAGAGCACATTCTCTCAAAGAATTATATTCTGAACAATGTTTTTCAGGGTAAAATTTCGGTATTAAACACTACACACAAACTATTTCGAAGCAAGATGTTGAATTTATATATTCTGAGCAAAATTATTATTATTATTATCGAGGGGCTTTCACGACCCGAAATAGATCGGTTGACCGATGTTCAGCTCTTCACTTTGAAGCCGGGTCACATCCCGCTACTTAAGACTCAGAGCACTTTGCAAATGATGTGCGCTGTTCCAAACAGAGCGCTTTTCTGGAGGGTTCCTGGGTGGAGATGGCCGCACTGCAGCTCCCGTAGGGCAGTCTTTAGATTCTTGGACATTGCCCCCAGAGCTCCGATGACCACTGGAACGACGTCCACCTTAATCTGCCACAGTCTCTGGAGTTCGATGGCAAGGTCACGGTACTTTTCCTTCTTCTCCGCTTCCTTGTCGATGATTCTGGAGTCGAAGGGGATTGAGACGTCGATCAGTTTGGCCGACTTCTCCTGTTTGTCTTTGACGACGATGTCTGGTCGATTGGCGTGAAGTAAACGATCAGTTTCCATCCGCTTGTTCCAGTAGATTTGCACGGCTTCGTTTTCAACCACGGGCGCGGGTTCGTGCGCGTACCACCGCTCACTAACCGGAAAGTTATGGATCCGCAGAAAGGTCCAGTGGAGGTGTCGAGCCACTTTATCGTGCCTGCGCTTGTACTCCTGTTGAGCCAGCATTCCGCATTCGCTTATCTCGTGGTTGATGGTTTCGTCCGAGCTCCTGCAAATTCTACAGGTAGTAGGGACGTTTTTCCTGTCGATCTTGTTTTGGATATACCTGGTTCTGAGGGCTTGCTCTTGAGCTGCCTTCTGTTTCCCGTTTCAGCTCAACCCTCAGCAGCCAGTTCCATGAGTCAGGAACTATTTTGTCCTGAACAGCTTCGAGGTACTGGCCGGACATCTTCATACTCTTCTACATGTTAGTCCGATCGAGGCGCCGTCGCTCTTTGAATTGGTCAGCCGTTTCGGTCTCTTTCAGCAACTTCGCCTCGATGATTATTATTATTATTATTGAATTTAGTAGAGAGTAAAATGTTCCACGCAATTTATCTTAAGGTCAGCTATCTCGAAGTTCATAACTCTGAGGAAAAATTATGTTGGAGTTAAATATTCGGAGCACGATATTTTTAGGATTGAAAATCTGCGTGACTTGCAGGAGGTTATGTTTTCGTCGTGTTTGTCTATCTGTCTGTCTGTTTGTCTATCTGTCTGTCTGTCACCAAAATAACTCAAAAAGTTCTGAACCGATTAGGACGAAATTTACCGGAATTGTAAGGTATGTTAGGAAGAACAGATGATTAACTTTGGGGAAGATATGTCTATTCGTTTGTCTGATTGTCTGCTTCGTTTTTCTCAATGCTATAACTCAAAAAGTTATGGATGGATTTCTATGAAATTAACATGAATTGTTAGGTATATAACAAAAAGTAGATGACCAAATTTTGGTAATGATCCCTTTGTTCGTTCGTTCGTTTGTCACTGTTTTTAGTTTTATGCTTGTTAGCAAAATAACTCAAAAAATGACGAATGGATCTTTATGAAAAATTTATTGGGGTTGTTAGTAATGTTGAAATACATAACTGGTTAAATTTTGGTGCAGATCGGTTTGTTCGTTTGCATGTTTGACTCATGTTTGTCAAAATGTTTCTTAGCTGTATAACTCAAAAATTATGAACGGATCTTCAAAAAAATTGCACAAGCTGTTATTACTATCAAAAGACACAAATGATTAGATTTTGAGTTCATGCAAAGAAAATTGTGGTGTCAGAGCCAATTTGAATTTTTTGCTACCGTTGCCTCGCTTGGAGGAGGTATGCGCTCTCGGAGTGCTCTAGTTTATATTTTATTATGCTGAGACAATATTATTAAGAGGAAATAAGCAGAGTTGTGTAACCTAAGTTTACATAATATAGAGTATATATTGAAAGTAAATATTTCAGATTGAGCTGAACAGGAGGTAATTTTTTACGAATGGAATTTTCAAGTGATATACTAAATATTTTAAGTTGAAATTTATTTATCATTTAGCCCTGTCTATTGCTATTGTATCCGGATAAACGTTTCATTTTCAACCCGTTGTTTTAATTTGGTCCTATTGCCGTTCTTTCTGTAATGATTTCAAGCATTTTCTACATTTCCATTTGTATTTCTTGCACAATTATTCAATGAAAGGACGGCTTTTAGCATAAAGTTTACCGGGCAAGTCCAAAAAAGGCATCTTAGTTAAAGATGTGCTTGGTCGTCCCATACGGTGAAGCAGCTAAAATTGAGCGTTAAGGATAAATTCTCTTTATTATTAATAAAAAACTAGAGCACTCTGCGAGCGCATACCTCCGCCAAGCGAGGCAACGGTACAAAAAATTCAAATTGGCTCTGAAACTATGATTTTCTTTGTATCAACTCCAAAATCTAATCATTTGTGCCTTTGATAGTAATAACAGCTTGTGCAATTTTCTTGAAGATCATTTCATGACTTAATTAGTTATGCTGTTAACAAACGTTATGACAAACATGAGTCAAACATAAAAACGAACATCAAAATTTAATCATTTATGTCTTTTAATGTTACGAACAACCCCTATAAATTCCATAAAGATCCATTCATTGCTTTTTGAGTTATTGTGCTAACAAGCATAAAATTAAAAGTAGTGACGAACAAACGAACGAACAAACGGATCATCGCAAAAATTTGGTCATTTACTCTTTGTGATAGATCTAACAACTCATATGAATTTCATAAAATCCGCCCATAACTTTTGAGTTATGGCATTGAGAAAAATGAGGCAAACAAACAAACGGATGGACGTATCTTCACCAAAAGTTAACCCTTTGTTTATCTTAAAATACCTAACAATCCCTGTAATTTTCATCAAAATCCATTCATAACTTTTTGAGTTATCTTTGTGACAGATAGACCCGACAAAAACACAACCTCCTTGGCGGAGGTAATCATATCATGGGTGCTATGAAAAATTCAGGTTTTCCGTTGTTCACGTTTACGGGTATAAATTTAAAGCTTGTAGACTCTTAGTCTTACACTTGTACTATTATAAGAAAAACTCAAATTCTGCCTCTTTTACATCAACTGAAAGAAATGTTAATAATCAGGGGAAGAATTTTATGTTCAGTCTGTGTAAATATTTCTTCGGAAGCGCTATATACTTTTAAAAAAGCAGATGTATCTAATAGAATGAGAGATATTTTAAGTTGAGCTTCAGGTATTTCAAGTTAAACGAAATATGTTTCAAGTCAACTTCCAAATATGTCAAGCCGGACAACAGATATTCTTAAATAGAACTATGAATCAGTAGACAGATAGTTGAAATTAAATTACAGATATTTCACACTGAGGTACGAATATTTATAAGCAAAACTACGGCTGTTTCAAGTCAGCCTTCAGATATTTCAAATTAAATAATATATATATATATATAATTATATATATATGGTAAATTACCCTCCAAAAATAATAAAGTGGACCATTTATATAATTAATAATGATCTACCGACATTCTACATTTAACTATATTGTTGTTTAAGGTCAAACTAGAAATATTTAAAACTAGAGCACTTTGGGAGCGAATACCTTTGCCAAGCAATGTATCGCTTACGAAAATTTCAAATTAGTTCGGAAACTATGATTTCCTCTGTATCAGCACCAAAATCTTTTAATTTGTGCCTTCTCACAGTAATACAAGTTTCTGTAATTTTCTTGAAGATCCGTCCGTAAATTGATGAGTTATGTTCTGACAAACATTAGTCAAACACACAAACGGACAAACCGATTTTCAGCAAAACTTGATCATTATGTCTTTTAACATTTCAAACAATGTATGTAAATTTTATAAAGATCCCTCAATAGCTTTTTGGATTATTATGTTAACAGACATAAAATCAAACACAGAAACAAACAAATAAACGAACCAACAGATCGTCACAAAAATTTGGTCATTTACTTTTCGTAATATACCTAAAAACTCATGTAATTTTCATAAAAAATCCTTTCAAAACTTTTTAAGTTATGGTATTAAGAAAAAAGAGGCAAACAAGCAAACAGGCGAAAGGATCTTCGCCAAAAGTTAATCATGTGTTCCTCCTAGCATACCTAACAATTCCTGTAAATTTTGCAAAGATCCATCCAGAACTTTTTGACTAATCTTGATGAAGGACAGACAGGCAAACCATCATGCAGTCATATAGTCAAATTCTGAATAATAGTTATTATTACTCATGCCAAGGAGGTTATGTTTTTGTCCTGTTTTTCTGGCTGTTTGTCTGCCACCAAAATTACTTAAAAAGTTATGGACGGATCTTAACAAAATTTACAGGGGTTGTTAGGCATGTTAACAGTAACAGATGATTAACTATTGGTGAAAATCCGTTAATCTGCTTTTTTGTGTTTGTTTGTTTGTTTGTTTAGTTTATTTGCCTATTTTCATGAAATTTATATGAGTTGTTAGGTATATTACGAAGAGCAAATGACCAAATTTTTGTGATGATGTGTTTATTTTTTTGTTTGTCGCTGTGTTCCATTTTATGCTTGTTAGCTAGATAACTCAAAAAGTTGTGAATGGATCGTTGTGAAATTTGCAAAAATTGTTAGTAATGCTAAAAGGCATAACTGATTAGAATTTGATGATGATCGGTTGGTTCGTTTGTGTGTTTGACTTATGTCTGCCATAATGGCTGTTAGCAGCATAACTCAAAAAATTATGAACGGATCTTGAGGAAAATTACAAAAACTGTTTATACTATCAGAAGTCACAAATGATTAGATTTTGGTGTTGATACAAAACGTCGTCATTTCAGAATAAATTTGAATTTTTCAGTACCGTTGCCTTGCTTGGCAGAGGTATGCGCGCTCAAAGTGCTCTATTTATTCATCCTACGACATAGACCACACGGTACTTGGCTATCCACTCCTTGCAAGGGAAGCTAATGGCAAATTGATAAAACCTCGACAAAATATTCACAAGTCAACAAGCGGCCTGAAGCAAAAATAAACCGTCTTTGGAGACGCAACGATTGTATCTATTAGAAAAATGCACCCATATATGAACACTCGACAATATAAACTACAATATTTATTTTACCCAACTTCAGGGTACTTTGATGTCCTAATATTTAATTATCGCCGTCCTAAGTTGATAACTAGCTACAAATGTATGTTTTTTGCTGGTAAACACATTCCTTGCACCACCGAGAACAGTTTACTTTTATTTGAGATCGCTCTGTAGACTGGAAAAAATTTTATCGAAGTTCAATCAATTTGCCTTCAGCTCCACTTGCAATTTTGAGTGGGGGGGGGCAGCGAAGTACAGTGTAGTCCATGCCTATGGTTATTTTATATTGTATCATATTAAGTTAAAAGTCACATTACAGTTACTTCAAATTAACCCAAAAATATTTTATACAGGGCCTCATTGTTTTTGTTAAACTAGAAGTATTTTGAATTTAAATACTAATATACGCTATGTTTAGGAAATATTTCAAATAAACGCACACTTATTTGAAGCTCATACACGAATATAAAAATTGATATGATAATTTTTTACATAAAAATGCAATAGTTGTTATTAAAATACAAATACTTGAATTTTAAATGTCACTGTATTCAACTATGAGAAAATACCAAAACATAAAATTAAATTACGATTAATTGCAGTGGATAAAAGAATAATGGGAATCAGAACACCAGTGCGTGATATTAATGTACTAATGTGTGAAATTAAAATACAAATAATTGAAATCAAAATATCCATACGTAATATTAAACTCCCAGTAGTCCAAAAGAATCTACCAATATTTATCTCCGCCCAGGAGGCAATGTTTTGATGGGATGTGCCTGTTTGTTTATTCGTCTGACTGTCTGTCTGCTAGTAACGTAGCTCAAAAATTTATTAACGGATCTTCACCAAATTTACAAATACTCTTTGGAATGCCATGAGGAACAGATATTTAAAGTTTAGTGATGATCGGATACTCCATTTCATTATTTGCATGTCTTTTCGCTCTGATTTTCTGAGCTGTTCGATCTCTAGCACTGCAGCTCTATAGTTATTTTCAAGATATGATACAAACATTTAAATTGAAATATCAAAAGTTAACATCAAAATATCGACGCTTGAAGTTAAAATACCGGCAATTAAAAAGAAAATGCCAATGCATGATATTAATCTTGACTCTGTTGAGGTTGAGAAGCAGCTCGCAGCCGCTCCACGCCCGCAGACCTAACACCTCTGGCTGATTTGCCAAATTTCCAATGACTTTTTAATATTTCTGATCGACGGATTTCGCGGCCACCGATTGATAAATTAATGAAGCAGCTATTAAAGGTCCATCAATTAGGCTAAAGAGCCTCGACTGATTAATTGTAAAGCGGTTAAGTTCAGCCTTTAGCGAGCGAGTGAGGTGCTTAGTAACTCTCTCTCTCTCCATGCTGCACTGGCAACCATTAAGTAACGGCAACGTAACATGTTGGTTAGCTGTTTCTCGATACTTGATCCGTAATATAACGACAAAGTAATTTATTGGGTTATAGATACCGTTTCCACAGTACACAATAAATAAATTCAGTGCGATTATATTTTCAAAGGAGTTTCGTTCGTATTGAAAGCTGTTGTTGACGCTCGACCCACGTGTTTCCGCACAATATACCAGGGCAGTAAGTTTAGCAACACCAATGGATATGAAAAAAATTAACTTCCACATTAATAAATGCCACAAATTCTTAACATGCGCAAAATCCAACAAACCGGCTACTACTTTATGAAATACATATTATACAATGCCCGCCGGGAAAATAAACAGCACAAAAATAAAGTGGTAAAAGAGTAGTAACCAGCACATTTATAAACCTATCAAACACTCTAAGAGCGCATAGCTCCGCCAAGCAACGTAATATTAATGAAAAAATTAAATTAGTCCTGAAACGAGGATGTCTATATTTGATAAACATCATCAAAAGCTTGTCATTGTGCCTCTTAACATTCCTAATAGCTCCAGTAATTTTCTTGAAGATCCGTAGATAACTTTTTGTGCTATGTTCTGGCCAACATTATGGTAAACATGGAGTCGAATACACAAGTGGACAAACAGATCATCACCAACATCTGATCATGTTCTAACATTCCTGAAAAATTTCCTGAAAATCCGTTCATAACTTTTTGAGTTATGTTGCTGACAAAGATAAATATAAACAGATAAACGGATTAGAGGAGCACCACATGAATTTGACCAATTACTCCTCGTAATACTCCTAACAAGTCGAACACATTTCACGAAGATTTGTCCGTAATGTTGTGAGTTATATTACTAAGAAAAAATAGGCAAATTACAAACAAACGGTTGGACAGATCTTCACCAAAAGTTACTCGTCTGTTCCTCCTCACAAACCTAACATTCCTTATAAATTTCATAATGATCCGTCCTTAGCTTTTTGAGTTATCTTGGTGATAGACAGACAAACAAACATCCAAACTCCAACCAGAACATAACCTCTTTGGCGGAGGCAGCAGCCCTCAAACGTGGACCACTAGACAATATATGAACAATTTGGCGAGAGACAAAGATAGAGAAGGAAACCTCCAGATACCAGAATGAGTTATGAAACGGATACGTTGCTACAACATGAGCAGTACACTCTGTACAGAAATAAATCTGTGATGTTTAGCAAATAAAAACTCCATAAGAAATAATACCATGAATATTAATTATATTAATTAACTATTATTCTTATTTTTATTATAATCGAGGGGATTTCATGACCCAAATGGCATCGCTCAACCGATCCCATTTGGTTGGTGAAATTCCCTCGATTATGATAAAAATAAGAATAATAGTAAAAATGCAATTTTCTTTTTCGTAAGATGGAATATTTACAACTTAAATAACTAATGGTAAATTTTTATTCCCTTCTACATGCAATGTCACGGATGGACCTTTAAACAGCCGGTGAAACTGGGAAAGGCCGTCCAAAAAGCCGTAATTTAAATGGTACACTCGATAAGAATTAATCATTTTTTCGAAGCTTTCTCCTCATAGAAAATTAGCATGAACTCTCTTTAGAAGTCGATAATTTGCATATAATTGAGGTGCTGCATTGGCATGGACTTTGTTGATGCGCGGAGTTAGAAACACGGGTGAAATTTCCCCGACGATTATGGGTGTGTAGATTTTTGCGAAAGAAATGAGTGCCCAAATTTTCGCGGCGATTATGGGTGTTTAGATTATCGAGAAAGATATGAGTGCCTAAATTGGGTCTTTAAATTTTCGCGAGAGATATGGGTACTTAACCTTCTGCAATTGATATGGGATTTTAGACATTTGTGATGACCTAAGTTGAATTTTCCGAAAGTTATGAGTTTTTATTTCGCTTATGGTTAGTTTACAGTATAAATACAACCCGCCAAGGAGGATATGTTTTTGTCGTGTATGTCTGTTCATGTGGTGGTTTATCACCCAGATTACTCAAAGAGTTATGGACGGATTTTTACGAAATTTACAAAGATTTTTTATGCATGCTTGCGGTAACAAATGACAAAATTTTGGTGAAGATCCGTTCAACGGTTTGTTTGCTTGTGTGTAAGTTTGTCTGCTTCTTTTTTTCTTAGTACCGTAACTAAATAAGTTATGGACAGCTATTTATGACATTTTTCATTAAATTTTCAGATATGTATAACACGAATAGTAAATGACCAAATTTTTGTGATGATCTGCTGCTTCGTTTGTTTAACTCAGTGTTGAATTTTTTTTGGTTGTTAGCAAAATAACTTAAAAATTTATGAACGGACCTTTTTGAAATTTACCAGAATTGTCAGAAATGTTACAAGACAGAAATTATAAAATGACATCAAGTGATTTACTAATCCGTAATATAAATAAAAGAAGAATTTCGCCCCGTTTTAAATTAGCGATACGTAGATGACACGTTTTTACTGTTCCGTCACCACTCCCATGCTTCAAAATTTCTTCATTATTTGAACAGTAAACATCCTAACATCAAATTCTCCATGGACTGTGAAGTTAATGGCAAGCTCTCTTTCCTGGACGTTCAAGT
>LQNS02277097.1:20311531-20322763 GCA_001587735.2 Parhyale hawaiensis
GTGCATCTTTTTACATAGGGTCAACCTATCGTACGTTGCACACGAGGGCCAGCGAGCATGCGGGGAGGAGTTGTAGAACGGGCAACATTCTCGCCAGCCCCGCTCACTCCTCCGTTAGAGCTCGTGCAGAGCAGTGCGGTGTGCCGGTGTATCTTAACGACTTGAGTGTTTTAGCATTTGCAACTGACCATTTTGAACTCCGAATTTTAGAATCAATGTATATTTCGCAATTCAAACCAGTTTTAAACGACATAAACAGTGCCCATCCTTTATATAATACTAACAGATAGATTTCTTAGCTGTGCAACATTGTTCATAGTATTTTATTCTTTACTTTTAGATTCCTGGTAGTCTCTCTATTTGAGTCTTAGAGAACTGATAGTAGTGTCCTTTTTTCTTATATTCTTTACTTATCATTTCAGATACTGATGATGGGACATGTAGATCCCGAAACGTTTATTAAGTTTTAGTAGATTTTAAACCTAACTACGTTCGCTTCCGTAACCTTGGCTCTTTTATTTATTTAGAAATTATAAAATTTTGGTGATGATCGGTTGATTTGTTTGTGGGTTTTGCCTAATGTTTGTCAGAATGTTTGTTAGCAACATAACTCTTTGTGTTATCAACGGATCTTCGAAAACATTACAGAAGCTATTATTACTGTCAAAAGACACAAATGATTGCATTTTGGTGCTGATACAAAGGAAATCATAGTTTCAAAACCACTTTAAAGTTTTTCGTTACCACTGCCTTGCTCGGTGGGGATATGCGCTCTCAGAGTGCTCTAGTTGACATTTCGTCGAGTAGGAGCGTGCTTGACTTTATTTTTTATGTTACTTAACTTCGTTCGCGATAGGTGCTTGCTCTGGATGCCATAACCAATAAAATCAGATACCATTACCGTAATAGTAGATAATTTTGCCCGAGAAAGATCTCTGGCCGGCTCTCACTCAAGAACACGCTCCACTGTCTTCACTTCAGACTTCCATCAGCCCACGCTGGACCCACAAATCCAGATGAGTACTACGGACCTCACACTGGAGCGCAATCCAAAAATTCTCTGCCTGGTGTCCAATACACAACTTACGCTTGCAGCTCACACGGATTAGGTTCGTGGCAGAAGCTGTTCCCGGTTGCTGATCCTCTGTGCGCATGGGCGCGCAAGATAGGGGCAACAAAAGGAGGCCCTGCAATGGACCTTACGGGTCATCATTAGAAGCGTATATGCTGCCCCGGTCTGGTTTCCCACTGTCTCAAAATCCGCTGTTGGCAAGCTACAAACGGCACATAATGTAGCTCTGGGCATAGTCACCGGGTGCCACCACAGGGCATGTTTACATCACCTCCATCACGAAACCTCAACCCTGCCACTTGATGACAGTCTGGAGTTGTTGTGAAAACAGTACCTCTTCAGGGCGTCGAGAGTACGCCACCCTGCTCGCGCTACCATCAGAGCCGATTCCGGCCCTCGTCGTATACGACATGCTCTTCAATCACATTTAAAGAGGATATTGCCCCCTCCTTACAGACGGGATTCTGCCTCACGAACAATATTGTACTGGCTTGAAGTCACTTCATACCTCAGCAGTTGCAGCAGCTGTTGCTCCGTATTCAACCAGTGGGGTTCTAGGCTGTCAATGCCCTCCTCTGAGTGCGGAGGAGTCTCTTCTCCCCAGACTTTTCTACTCTACCCTCTCAGCTGCGTTTGGGCCACTGTTCGACCTTAGCCGACTATAAATTCCGTGTGGGATGGATTGATCTTCCTTCCTGTCAACTCTGCGGGTTTGGTGAGCAAACTGTCAGTCGTCATTTCTCCTGACCCAACTACACCACTGATCTTACGGCGAGCAGTCTTTGGCTGAACCGACTAGGGGCTGCGCATTTCCTCGCCTCTCTTTCTCTTTTCGACTTTCTTCCCTCGCTGCCCAAGCCCCTCCTGAACCTCCTCTCCAATTTGGCAATGGAATGCCCTACGAAGGCAACAAACAAAATCACCGGATACAACATATTTCCTGATAGGATTTGCGGATACCATTACAGGATGACTTTACCTAGTATTACTAGGTTGTATCACAACTACGATGGTTGCAGGCATGCCGTGTACTGCTCGGAGTTTGCCCGTGTTTTTTTTTTTTTTTTTGTAGAAGGTTTTGTAGTCAACATTGTCTATTTTTTAGATAAGGTATCGCTCCTTTGGAAAGATGATGGCGTTGTGGAGTTGGTTGAGCTCACATTCTATTTTATTTATGATTGAAAATAAATTTCAAGCGAGCCCTGTGGACGTATTATATCCTCTGTTAATTAATAGCGACTACACATGCTTCATTTTTTAGGCCCAGTAGGCTAGTACATTACTAAAAGCTTTATAATTAAGGCCCCACCAATTGAATCAATCAGCGTCATTTTATGTAGCCCGAGAGTAACTAGTAAAATGTACAATATAATATAGACCGATGTGTATTTATCTGTTTTTGTTTATTTATTGATTTATTTATTTATTCATTTATTTATCTGTCCATTTTCTGTTACGCTTTAAGAAAGCAGATAGGAGGAAATTAGCTGTAGTCATCCTGTCAAGCTTCATTGAAAACTGTTCGGTAGAAAATTGACGCGGTTGCAGTTTATGACAAACGTAACTTACTCAGCGACAGTTGAAATTCAAACAATGAAGATTTCGAAGGCTTAGTCTGATTTGTACGAGTATTACCTTCTCCCGGCATCGAATCTATGGCAAAGTATAGGACGACCTTATGTCTGGATGCACTTTTCCATTACCGAAATTAACATCGCCGCGCTGAGATGTCTGACAATTCCATTAGCACTCTCACGCATTTTGACTGTTAGTTTCTTCCCAAAAATAATTTTATTGCATCAGTTGCTCTTCCAACTTCAATTCAATGGTCGATGAAACAGCTTTTGCTCAGCAAGCAAAAACCATTGGACCTATATGATATTCTACCGTATCCATGATACAAAATCGAAACTATTACTTTGAGCGTTGCTGAACAGCCTGCAAAAAGCAATGAATTTCTCCATGTCAGAGAGAGGGAGAAAAAAAAAAGGGTTTTGACACTCAACAGTTGTGAAGCCGTAAGCGCTCATCACCAGATGCTTTTGGGTTAGCAGTTGTAGTAACGAAAGTATGATCAATGAAGAAGGTCTCCACGTATTCTTCGCTGTCCTTTTGGACAGCGAGGGCCCTCAAGTCTATATTATTATTCTGCTTGTCCCTCCGTTAGTTAGTAGTTAGTACGCCCGTGACGCTTTCATCAGTATTTGAGGGGGGGGGGAAAGGGCTTACTTAAGGTATCCTAGATACGACTATGGAACGGCTCAATAGGAGAAAGAACTAGAACGCCTCGGTGGGGTAAGACCATCAATCGCTCTAGGAGGTAAATTTAACGAAATCATTTTAGATGAACGAGACTAGGGCACAGCAGTATTCGATTAAATACTTGCTTTTCAAGAATAACATAGGAAAAAAAAAAGAACGCCCCGTTCTCCAGACAATCAGCCAGGGTGGAGGAAAATTCGCCGCAGTAGAGAAGATTCAACGCCGTTATTTTTTATGGCCAGCTGGGCCCTTTTTTTTTGACATGGGTCAAATCTAGAGCAACCCACCAAACTCCCTGCAAAAAATTATGAAGATTGCTCAACTCCTTCGACCCCTTTTTGGGTGGACAGACATACGAATATGTATACAAATATATTTATATATATAATATAGATAATAATACTATATATTTAATATTGTATATATATACATATTGAAAAAAGTATGTGCTATGCATAGTCAAAAAACCAACTTTCCGTGGCAAGACTGCGGCTGAGCTCTCTTTGCATCAGCAAAAATTAAACCAGTCAACCCCGGTGAGTAGAACTAAAATAGATATAAAGCGTTCATCTTCTTCATAACCAAACCTAAATTGCCTCACCCTTAATCAATCAAGCCATTTTCACCCATGCAGTGGGTAAAAATTCTACAGATGGCAGAAAGGTCATTTAAGCGACTTATTTACTCGCCGCATGGTGTAGATTCTAGTATAACTACTCACATAGTCCAACCTACCCGTGGCCTTTAAGAGCTGCGCATAAGTTACGAGACAAAATACGAGTACCGCTCCTTGCTGGAATTAGCTTCTTACGAGCCAGGGCGTATTAATTTGCGAGACAACTTACTCTCATTATGTTAAACGTGCACGGCACGTGGTCACGTCTCGTGGCAGCGCTTCGTAAGCCTTGCTGTTCTAACCTGAGTGCAACAATTGCCTGCTCTGTGTTACGGTTTTGTGCACGCATGGGCAGTTGTCATTTTGGTATCGAACTTTTGTACATCTATTGGGCACAGGTATTATGTACTCCTATTGTGTGTACCTATTATGCGCACCTATTATATACAACTAATGTGTACACCAATTATGTACATCTCATGTATACACGAATTATGTACACCTAATGTATACACCAATTACGGATACATGTTAAGTACACATATTCTCTGCACCTATTATGTACAACTATTATATTCACCTATTATGTATAACTAATGCATACACCTATTTTTACACTTAATGTATACACCAATTACGGACACCTGTTAAGCACACATATTCTCTACACCTATTTTATACAACTATTATATTCATCTATTATGTACAACTAATGCATACACCTATTTGTACACCTAATGTATACACCAATTACTATTGTGCACACCTATTATGTACAACTATTATGTACACCTATACCTGCATTAGGAGGTTTTGGCTCAGCTAAACATATTTCTATACGCACGAGTAAATATAACTTTGGTATCGAAATTACAGTACAGGCACATGCAGAGCACATACTTGCAGGCGTACACGACTGGCCAACTTTGCGTACGCTTTGCAGTCTTCAGCTTGTACGTCCGTGATCAGCTGTGCATTTTAATAACCTCATGAGTAGATGCTGTCATTTTCGTAACGAAATTATTTACACTTACTGAGTGCGTGTAAGGATTAGTGCGCAACTTGTAAACGTTTTTGAGTTAAGTGCGGCCAATGCGCCCACTGCTGCCAAGTATGTTGCTTCTGTATTTGTAAACGTTTTCCACTATATGTAATGTAACCTTTGATCATTTCAAAACTGCATATACAGCATTGCTAAGTACATGCAAACGCTTCACATTCCAACAATGCAGCTGTTTTTCACTACAACGTTGCATAGATATAGCGTTCAGCCTTATAGCAGTTCTTTGTACGAGTTCTGCGAAGTTCGCAATGAGGATGTTCTCTCTAAAGGCTTCAGGTTAATTCCTACAAGTGTTTGTGAGCGTTTTGCGTAGCAAGTAAAACAACTATTTCTCATTCTAATATTGCATACAATGTTTGAATGTCATATCAATCTCTGCAAGCGCTTTCCATAGCAGGGAACTCGGTTGTTTCTTCATTTTTGTATTGTATACGCTGTTCTACCACGGCTGTACAACCTTCATTTATGAGCGTTTCCTGCTCTGTAGCTGCTGCTTCTGTACTGATCTTACCTCAAGACTTGCTGTGTTGGCGCACGCAAATAGACTCCTCTTGTCTTCTGTGCTACGCAGTTAGTAACGTCGTCATGGCATCAGCCCAAAGACTACATCGTTCTTGTCTCTACTGAAGATACCTAGCAGATACCTACAAGTACGCACGGTGGCTAAGCAGGGCGGGCGCTTATGCTACAGCGTCTCTCCTGGCCTCCCTTGTTGCCGTCTCTGCACTGTGTGGTGACGGGTGAATTGATTTTCACCACAGATGAGCTTACACTAGTGATGTCACCACTGACGGGGTGTAGCCTAGTGACGTCACCACTGACGGGGTATAGCCTAGTGACGTCACCACTGACGGGGTGTAGCCTAGTGACGTCACCGCTGACGGGGTGTGACCTAGTGACGTCACCACTGACGGAGTGTGGCCTAGTGACGTCACTACAGACGGGGTGTGGCCTAGTGACGTCATCACAGACGGGTGTACACTAGTGACGTCACAAGAAAGTATCGAAGCTCTAGTGAGTTCGACAGTGTCCTGGAGAAGCTACACAATCCTTTGTTTATGACGTCACTACTCCCACGAAGAAGACCAACACTGACTTCTTATAATACAATATATGTCATGCACGGCCCCTCTAATTTCACTTCGCGCTTACAATCTATATACTATTGTGCTGCGTGCTAATGGGTCTTTAATTCGATCACTCGTCTATACGTTCCACTGTCAGTATAAAGTCCAGTTCAATAACTGCTATTTGTGCCCTTCTTTCGTACTTCAATATATTCGACTGTTTCATTGTGTTCCTTCAAAGACATCTGTGTGTTCACTAAAGGGTATGCTAAAATGCTAGCCGTCGAGCCAGCTTGTTTAGCCAGTGTCACTAGTAAAGATTTAAATTAATATCTCTTCAAATTTGAAATGCATTACAACTTGAAGAGCTTTGCAATTCTGGGTTGTGTAAACAGGCATTCCTAAGTAACGAAGTACCTACATATTTCAAACTAGAGCACGCTTAGAGCGCATACCTCCGCCAAGTAAGGCAACGGTAGCGAAGAATCCAATTTGGCTCTGAAACCAGGATTTTGTTTTGTATCAACACCAAAATCTAATCATTTGTGCCTTTTGATAGTATTAACAGTTTCTGCACTTTTTTCGAAGATCCGTTAGGCCTAATAACTTTTTGAGTTTTGCTACTAATAAACATTGGGACAAAAATAAGTCAAACATACAAACGAACCAACCGATCTGCACCAAAATTTAATCATTTATGTCTTTTAACAATACAAACAACTTCTGTAAATTTCATAAAGAATCATTCAAAACTGTTTGAGTTATTGCGCTAACAAAAATTATGACACACATAAGTCAAACATACAAACGAACCAACCGATCCGCACCAAAATTTAATCATTCATGTCTTTTAACACTACTAACAACTCCTGTAAGTTACATAAAAATCCCTTCTAAACGTTGTGAATTATTGTGCTAACAAGCATAAAATCAAACAACGACAAACACACGAACGAACGAACAGATCATCACAAAAATTTGATCATTTACTCTTCGTGATATACCTAACAACTCTTGGAAATTTCATAAAAATCCGTCCATCACTTTTTGAGTTATGGCATTGTGCAAAATAAGGCAGACCAACACACAGACGGATGGACGGATCTTCAACAAAAGTTAATCATCTGTTCTTCCTCACGTACCTAACAATACCTGTAAATTTTGTCAAAATCCCTCCATCTCTTTATGAGTTATCTTGGTGACAGACGGACAGAAAAACAGACAAATAGACAGACAAACCGACGAAAATATAACCTCTTTGGCGGAGGTAATTGCAAACGTGTAATGCAGCCTTCGGATAGACGTAGGTTGATTAAATAATAGCGCCACTTTAGCTGTCAGACTTGAGTTTCTGAGTCCACCAAATGGACGCTGCATCGCAGTACTTATAAATACCATCCGATTAATTTAAATTATTAAAAAGGGGTGTCGCCAGTCCCAGTGAAGATAAGAAAGTTATGTTATTTATGAGCGGCCCACACTAGCTAACAAATAGATTACTTCTGCGCGTAATATTTTAAAATTCATCAGCTCTTGCAGACAAGCTAATTAACCGGAGTGCCTTGTAATTCCTCACTGTTTTACCTCAGTGGGACACAAAGCAACTAAATAAATACATACACTCTGTTCTTCATAAAAGTCCCTGATGTATACCAAATTGTGGCTCATTAGCCACACGCTGAAAAAATGAAATCGCTGGAATATTTTAGCAACACGAATGGCATGAAATTTTATCTACCTTGTAAAATTTTGAAATCTAGGAGCTCTGGGACATGACACAGCCAGCTAGGCATTGCTGACGACTGTCTTTCTTTTTATTTAGTTCTTGCAATAACAATTCCATCGTACGAGCTGAAGATCAGAGGTATCAGTAATTATTTGTCTTAACAACATGCGAGCTAAAATATTGTTGCATTTTTTATTACCGTCGGTCTTATAATGTCGAAGCAATAAACACTGAGTAATAATTTTTAGTCTGCATGCAGCGTCACTGCCTCATGTCACCATGGCTTCGAGCGTCACGTATAGAACTTCAAAGTTTATGCTCTCTAAATATATGTTATTAGTTATGCTGATAGTACAGTAGTTCGGCACCTAAATCTGCTTGATATTCACGATTGCAGAGGTGTCAGCAGCTCTCGAGTTACTCGTCTTACTAAAAATCACAGAAATTTGAAAACTACAAGAATTTTTCTACCAAAATTTTGTGATTCTGAAATTTATGTTAGGTACTGAGAAAGAAACCCTATTTGTCACGGTTTCAAGAACCCATTCAATAACGGTGTTAGCTGAGCTACCCATTTGTCTGTCACTAGTCGGAAACATAATTCATGACTTGCCAAGGCTTAAGAATCTATTCGGGCACGGTTTCAGCTAACCTTCTGTCTACTCGTATGACTCATCAGAATAAATTCCTGACTTGTATAAGGGCTTAGAAAGTCATTCAGCCACGACTTCATCTATCTTTTCGTCTATGACTAGTCGGAATAAGATTCCTGACTTACCAGGGCTTAGAAATCCATTCAACCACGACTACAGTAACTCTTGCGTCGATGACTAATCAGTACATAAGACTCCTAACTTAGCATCGGGTCCTCTCTTTAGCTTACATCACCGAGTATCAACTTTTCGTACAGCTTTATGCAGTGCTATTCTTACAGGAAGCAGAGGTTTTAGCTAAACGCTTTAGGATTAAATCATGGAAGATTTCGAAACGCTTTATGTTCTGCCCGCATGACATCGTGTGCGTGAGTTCCTCGACTTTGGTATTACTGCTCTGTAATTCTTAATTCGTATGGAGCTAAAATGGAGGCTCTTAAGAGGCCTTCAAGTTTAACGACGAGTGCTTTAATTTTATTATTATTTTAGAAGGATTGTAAGAATATGAAACTGAGAAGAATGGCGCAGTGCTTGCTATTTCTGCTGCTGCTTGAGGTAAGTGCTGAATGTTGAAGTATGTACTGAGTTGTTGAGGTAGTACGAGCTGAGGTTGAGGTAAGTACTAGGTTGTAGTATGTGCTGAGTATTGAGGTATGTAACAAGTTGCGGTAAGTGGTGAGTGCTAGGGGTATTCACTGGGTTACAGTAAGTGCTGCAGTTGGTGTATGTATGGTGTTTTTTTAGAATTCATCGAAAGCTTTGATAAAAAATAACAACTAACTAATCAATGATATATTCTCCAATACTGTTTATAATGTTTTCCCAATGTTTAACAAGATTTTCAATACCTCGTTGGTAAAAAAAATACCCGGTTTTGAATCGAAAAACTCATCCAACCTTGCAGGTCTTCAATTTTGCATCAGTATTAAGCACAACACCGCGCATAGCGTTTTCTTGATGTACAGAACCATTTTTCGTCTCCAGTAATGATCCTGTAAAATAATTACCTCCGCCAAGAAGGATATGTTTTCGTCGGGTTTGTCTGTCACCAAGATAACTAATAAAGTTTTGAACGGATATTGAAGAAGTTTGCATTGATTGTTAGGTATGTTAAGAGAAACAGGTGATTAGCTTTTGGTGAAGATCTGTACATCCCTTTGTTTGTTTGTCTGCTTCATTTTTTTCTATGCCATAACTCAAAAAATATTGACTTTTTTTATGAAATTTACATGAGTTGTTAGGTATATTACGAAGAGTAAATGACCAAATTTTTTTGATGATCTGTTCCTTCCTTAGTTTGTCACTGTTTTTAATTCCGTGCTTGTTAGCAAAAAAACTAAAAAAAATTGAAACTGTATAAGAGTTGTTAGTAATGCTAAAAGACATAAATGAACAAATTTGGGTAATGATCGGTTGGTACGTTTGTGAGTTTGACTAATGTTTGTCAGAATTTTTTTTAGCAGTATAACCGAAAAAAAAATATGAACGGATCTTCAAAAAAATTACTGAAGCTCTTAACACTGTCGAAGGGCACAAATGATAAGATTTTGGCGTTGATACAAAGAAAATCATGGTCTCAGAATCAATTTTAATTTTTCGTAACCGTTGCCTTGCTTGGTAGAGGTTTGCACTCTCAGAGTGCTCTACCTGTTCCCTGTGTCCATGAGTTGAGCTTCGACGAACAAGCAAACCGGCGGATAGTGTGGCTCGTT
Organism: Parhyale hawaiensis; assembly: GCA_001587735.2. NCBI lineage: Eukaryota > Metazoa > Arthropoda > Malacostraca > Amphipoda > Hyalidae > Parhyale > Parhyale hawaiensis. The sequence continues at coordinate 20,321,703 of LQNS02277097.1, forward strand.
TATTTTTGTTGCTGTCATTTAAGGCACCAATGATCCATACTTCTGAACCTTTCCCATCAAATGAAGATCCTTCTGCGCAGCAGTGTGGGAGCACTCCACGTCACTTGTCGCTTGATTTTGTGAAAAAAATAATAGTTTTGTCATTCCTCAGCGATCTCAACTGGACGACCAGGACGAAGTGAGTCTTTGACGTGAAAATTTCGTTTTTTTAGATTGGCATACCGGTACAGAGCGATGCTTCCAGCTAAGACACTCTCTCCATACACAGCGCAAATATTATGAACAGCTTTGTGGCCTTAGAACCTTGGTTGAAAGCAAAAATAAAAAGATGTCGCAAATGCTCACACATCTCCATCTGACGTTGAATTTTGACGGCGGAAAACAAACAGAAATTGACTAAAAATGGTCATAAACAAGAAAAGTAGACAGCTACTTAATGTCATGAAAAATAATTCTAAAAAATAGATTCCACAATGAAAAATATAATTCATTCCAAAATGTACAAAAAAACTAAATAACTTAGTTTCCAAACTAAAACTCGGTTGTTGCAGCCACTATAATTCCAATTATTCAGGTTTTTTATACATTTTGCTCTCATCTGTTTGCTTTTGCAAGATTCACCATCATTCCAACCATGTAAGCTATTAAGTCGTTCCCATTATTTTTCTTCGTTCGTACCACTTTCTATTCCATACCAACTGCCTACGCGCCTGATGTGTTCCACCATTATTTCCTTCCATTCGCAACCCTCATCATTACCTATCGACAGCTTGAGAGCTTATTCGTTCCACCATTTTCTTCTTACGTTCACATCACTCACCATTATATATTGACCTCTTAAACGCTTGTTTCGTTCCACCATTATCTCTGCATTCACAACGCTCACCAATGTATATTGACCGTTTAAACGCTTGTTCCGTTCCACTATTATCTCTGCATTCACAACGCTCACCAATGTATATTGACCGCTTAAATGCTTGTTTCGTTCCACCATTATCTCTGCATTCACAACGCTCACCAATGTATATTGACCGCTTAAACGCTTGTTTCGTTCCACCATT
>LQNS02277097.1:20336828-20357667 GCA_001587735.2 Parhyale hawaiensis
GGCGGCAGTAGACGAACCAAAAGGCCCATTCCCAAAGAGACACCGGGACTTACACCCCGGCCCTCTATGAGCTATTGCCATTATGTTAGTAAGATGTAGAGGAATGGAGAAACGAGAGGAGAAAAAATGGAAGATGAAAGAGAAAAAAGAAAGGAGAAATAAAAAAGAAAGGGGGGAGAAGAATCTACACCAAAGCGAAGGTCATGGATGCCCGCAAGCATGATCGATGGCCGCTGATATGCGGAGCTCAAATGTATAGATGGAGCGGAAGTGAGAAGAAGTCAGCCTAAAATGGTCTGGGAAGCTTTGGCCGTTAAGTGCTTGCGACTCGTGGAGAAGGAGTTCTTAGCTGTGGAGGATGTCTCTCCCAATGTATGTCAAGACGATTTTTAAACGAGTTGACCAACTCCGCACCAACAACATCGGAAGGGAGTCTATTCCAAATGCTGACTATGAAATAGGGAAGGAACTGTTTACTTAAGGTTGTTCTTCGAGCTATATGCTTGAGTTTTTGACCGTTGTTTCGCAAGCGATCATTGGAGTCTCTTTCAAAGAGTCCCGTTAGAGGTACGTCGTTGAAGCCATTCAAGTGCTTGAATGTTTCTATTAGTTGCCCCCTGAGTCGTCTCCCCCGCTTTGACAAGTAACCCCGTGGACCATTACACTGTCCACAATTACAGCCCATAGACAAATGTTAGCGTAAGTAAGACATTGACCCCCTACAACAATTACATTCTTACAATTGAATCTTTACATCTGTTTCTTTCATAGCATGCTTAAGAAATACGATTGTACATAATATTACTTAAATTATACAATGATTATTTATAAATAATTGATGCCTTTAAAAAATCATAAAAGTACGTAACTAAATAATAACTTAACGTAACGTAATAATAATAACCGAGCCTTACCTATCTTACCTAATGTTGCCAGTTCTAGCCTAACTTTACCGTACCAAACTTAATCTATGAAACCTAGCCTAATTTAACATAACCTCACCTTGCCTAACCTAGCACTACTTAACCTATCCTTTTCTTCCTTAACATTAGCTTGTTCAACCTAACCTAATCTTTTAACCGCGTCAATTTCTGTTGCACTTCCAGAATCGGGAAAGGTAAACTATTTATGATTTACATATTAGCTGATCAGCTGGGCAATCATCCAAGAGGTAGCAGTCCTATGAGGTAACTGCCTACATGGGTAATTGTCCTGTTACCGTGTACGTCTTCTTGATTTGTCAAGCATTACTATTTTCCTGTTCTTCAGAATAGCAGCAATAAACAACACAAGCAACACCAACAACACCAACCAAACTAGAGCGCTTCGGTGGCGGGAAACCATCACCCGCGGTAGGGGCAAATTCAACTAAGTCATTCTTGAATAACGAGGCTAGGGCACAGCCCCATTCCTTCCCAGAGATTAGTTCTTCAATAATAACATAGGAAAAAATAGAACACCCCACTCGCCAGACTATCTGCCGCGGTGGAGGCAAATTCGCCCCGGTTGAGGAAAATTCAAGGCCGTCATTTTTTATGGATAGCTAGGTCTAGTTTCTTTGCATGGGTCACATCTAGGTCAACCCACAAAACTCCTTACAAAAAAAAATTATAAACATTGCTCAACTCCTTCGACCACTTATTAGGTGGACTTAAATCTTCAACGAAAACATTATCACCTCTCTCACTTCGTTCGCGAGTGATAACCATCCCTTAACTCTACAAACAGCTTTCACCAGGAGCAAAAAAAAAACAACGATGTAGTTGTGTTAATTATCACCCACGAACGAAGTAATAGAGGTGTTAATGTTTTCGTTGAAGATTTAAGTATACATATCTATGTAGCAAGAGTTTTTATTAGTTACCTCCTCGCGGAAAACATACAGTGAAAATATAAATGAACACTGGTCAGGCGCATTGATGTAAATGCCGAAGAGAATGTCGAACTTGATAAATAGTTATCAATTTGATTGAATTTAATTTAATGTTAGAGTCTAAATTTTTGTCAACCGTAAAATTAGTCTAAAATAAAATTTTTCTTGAGCCGTAATACTTGTGCGTCTCCGCCGTAAGTTGCGTAAGAGAACGCTCGGAACTGGGTTTAAAGTGTTCTATAGCCCCAGTACAGAGCGGTCATAATTCACACATTCCTGAAGATCTATTTTAATAGACAAGCGCGTTGAGAAAACTTTGAGATTTTTTTTGGCGGAAATTTGACTACGCAGCTTGAAGCGTTCTCTTACGCGACTTACTGCGGGAGACTCACAAGTATTACGGCAGCAGAAAAATTTTATTTCTGAATAATTTTATGGTTGACAAAAATTCAGATTCTAACATTAACTTAAGTTTAATCAAATTGATAACTTTTTATTAAATTAGACATTCTCTTCGGCATTTGTCACAATACGCCTGACCAGTGTTCATTTATATTTTCACTCTATATATTTGTGTATATGTATGTCTGTTCACCCTATAAGCTGTCGAAGGAGTTGAGCAATCTTCATAATTTATTGAAAGAGTTTGGTGGGTTGACCTAGATGTGACTCATGCCAAAAAAACTTCGATCAGCTGGCCATAAAAAATGACGGCGCTGAAATTTACTGTCCACCCGAAAACAGGTAGAACTAGTTGTGCTATGTTCATATTTTTTTGCAAGGAGTCTGATGAGCTGTCCTCGATGTGACCCATGCCAAAAAACTAGGATTAGTTGGCCATCAAAACTGACGGCGATGAAACTTGCTCCAACCGCCGGTGATGGTCTTACGCCACGAGGCATTCTAATTTACAATAATTCCGGATCAACAATGTTGTCTGGTGTTGGGGTGGCGCTTTCCCGTCACTAATGAGCTGTTATCGCCCGCCTGTCATGTCGCTCATCCATTGTTTTCTATTTTCTTGATGAGAAAGCTGCTTTCATTGATTGATCTTAGGGTGATTGCTTTGAAGGAGCTATGGACAGAGTGAAGTGAGAGTCTTGTCCTTCGTACAAGTTTGACCTTCCACGGAGAACCGCTTACACCCTTCATTCTAGGTGTTACACATGTTTCAACTGGTAGTAGTATTCTCCTGTTTCTCTGCATGTATATCTCCTAATTCGATCGATCTTAATATGTCGATACCCCATATTTATTCAGTATTTTCGTATCGTAGTTCACAAACTAGAAACTCTGATCTAGATGTTAACCATGCATATTCATGATTCATTAAAATCGGGCATGTTGTGAAATTTGGCAGAATTTAAGCATGCCAAATTTTAGGAGATTTACATGTACGAGGGTTCTTATAGCCTCGTTATATTCTTAGGAAAAAAATACCAGCCTTTACATTGAGATAACACTGTCTGCTACCGAGAGGGTTGAGAGCTAACAGACTGACTGCATTTCCTACGAAGCGACAGCAAGGATATCGAGACGACACTATCACTCTCTCCCTGTATGTCCCGCACCAGACTAAGGGCAATGGTCCACAATCCACAGGCACTGCCTTTTGGGGGCTCAGCGCCTGTCATACTGTTGTGCTGTGCTGCGAGTTGTTGGTGTCTTCTGGACTCAATTTCTTTGGCAATGCATATTGAGAGGAATCTAAGTACAGAAGGACAAAATAAGCGTTAGTAATGTTCAAGAGCAGCAGTTCACAAACTGGCTGGGGTTGTGATTATCGTTACCGTACAGTGGCATAATGGCTAAGATTTCATACTGTTCCTCTTTATTTTAAAAAATTCTTTTCATTTCTATAGTAAGTAATACTTTATTTGAAGGTTAAAATCACTTTGAACTGAATCATATTTAAGATCAGCATAAGGAAGTGACCCGGTCTGAGTTGCTATATTTTTAGGCACATCTTCGTCTTAAAGGTGAAGTCATTTTGACCGCACACCCCAACTGAGAAACCGCATGCACTGGTTCGATGCCCGTTGGCCCCACAGGAATGCACGGCTGCGGTCAATCACAGGTTGTCAGAGACTGAAGGCTCAGGCGACAACTGCCACTCTCCGCTCATAGTTATAGATAGTCTGAATGCCAGAAACGCTGACTCAGACAGCTAAACACTTCAAACACCTGTCCTGGCAGCAGGATCGATCCCCGATGCCAACGTTTGGGAGTGAAACACTCTAACATTCTGTACGGAGCTGTGTATCTTTCGTCCCTTTACATTATTTATTTATTTGATTAGTGACTTTTCATGCACCCATCCAGCACAGAAGCTTCCCACGGTGAGGGAAATTTTGGACAACTCTTGTATCGAAAATTATATTGTAGTGAACTTAATTCTGGAAGGTCATGTACAGTTTTCACTCGGCCTTGTTCAACGACACAGACACAATTAACTACATGCATCTTCCTGCAACGTGTTCCTGCGTTCTGATGCTCCTATATGTAATGAAATTTAAATTTATCGAAAAATGCTTGTTGTAGAGCGCTACGAAAATGNCAGTTATCACTCGGCCTTGTTCAACGACACAGACACAATTAACTACATGCATCTTCCTGCAACGTGTTCCTGCGTTCTGATGCTCCTATATGTAATGAAATTTAAATTTATCGAAAAATGCTTGTTGTAGAGAGCTACGAAAATGCGTATGCCTACGGTATACACGCAATAATAGGACTATCGTTTCATGCTTAGTGTTATGTCTCAATTTACCACTTAGACAATGTGTCTCAATATACTCTGTAGACACCAACAAGCTAGACAAAATGGCAGTAGCTAATCTGTACTGCCAAGCATACTATAACACCAGACGTCTCATGCGAGTCTTAATATTGTTTTATAGAAAAATGGCCACGGGTTACATCGGACTACAGAGATCGACTTGGCCATCCCAGGAGGTGTTTTGTGGCGTTAGCTTTGGTGGGCAGCCTAAGATTCCTTTGGAGTATTTGCCTAAATTTCTGTTTGGAATGTAATGCTCTAAGTGCTACATATTAGTCCTACGCGAGAAGTACAATAATATGAAGTCATGACTTAAACTGCTACTGGTTTAAACAAGTATGAGAATTTGTTTCTTTCTATTTTCCAGAACGGACTCAGTCAGCGTACGACACAAAGCTGAACGCGCTCCCTCCTCGTCTTCCAAACTCGTGAGTTTTATTCATTGACTCGTATTTATTGATCTAAGTTTTATTTTTATACTTGAATATTACCTATGCGTAAAGGTGTCTCAGATGCTCCTACTTAAAATAAATTAGCTTGATGCAGTTTGCTTTCAATTATCCGGAACTTTCGATGCTGAACATTCGAGTTCGCTTTTTAGCTTGCATTCTTGAGCTGTTTTAAGCTTAATGGGCATGCGATTAATGCCTGAGCTTTCATTCATCTTAACGAATCGAATGCCAGGTGGTCCCCCTATTTAAATCTGATTGTGTAACTTTGTTAGAAAGGTTCTTCTACTTCCTATAGTATTCCTACGGAGAAATAGCCTTTCCAGCGAGAGAGTACAGCCTGGCATAGATAGGGTGAACACTGACACTACATTATTTCGTTTCAGGCATCAGCAAAATCTCTATCATATTAGGTCTTTAGATAATTATCTTACAGGAAACCTTTATCATATTCCACCTTCCCCGACAATTTGTATTCGTCTCTTCCACTAGATTATAATCATTTAACCCTCTACAAAGGGAGACCTGAGGTGTATTGCACCTCACCCTGCAGAAATTTCCATATTTAATGTTTTCAACTTTTAGTTGAGTTGCTGGAAACTTGTGACTTTTCATAAAATGGTATTTTTCATGTTTTGTGAAAAATTTTTAGTGAAAATACCATGAATAAGTGAAAATACCATTGATTTTATGATAAATAGTCCCTATAAAGGAAGACCTGCGCTATAGTGCACCGCACCCTGCATTCGTACGGCCGGCAGCCCCGTACGTTTCAACTTTTGTTTATACTGTGTATCTGCGTGTAGCTTCATCCCAGGGTTATACCTAATTACTGATGGACAACGAAGCTCTATACACATTCTTTATAATATAATTATGAACACCTTAGCTAAATGAGGCTACGTCAGTGCAGACGTAGTCCATTGTGTACTGTATCATTGAATGGATATTGTTGTGTACACTCGTAGTACATTGATTGTTCTGCGTGCGTAGACAGTACAGTCCCTGCAATAAAGCAGGCACCCCACAGTTCCCGCGACACATGCACACTGCCTGCATTGGTGAGCAAACTGCCACTGTTATCGTACAAAATGTACATATATGATAGTATGCTTTCTCGCGTTCTCTTAGAAGAGTTCATTTTATGGTGTTTTATTATAATTTACCATTGAATTGATGATTCTAATTATATCTCAACTTATGTATGGGTGTCTGAAGAGTATGCCTGTTGATTTTTACTCCGAAATACCTATAAATAATAAATTTATTAGCAAATCATTAGGGTGAGGTACATTACACCTCACTTCTCCCGTTATAACTCTTCGCTAGGGGTCTCCCTTTGTAGGGTTAATATTCATCTTATTTTCACTCAGATTTTAAGTCTTTAGAAGGACGAGAAGAAGGTCGCTGTCAAACTAATTCGTTTTACAGCGACCTTCTCCTCGTCCATCCTGTTATCGGGAATATCTGTATATTACATCACGGATATATTATGTTCTTGAGATAACAGTTCTTGAACAATCCTCCTTATATTTGTTCAGATATCAGCTACGTTTTCATAGTACACAATTCTCATCCCATCGTACTCATCAATCGAAAATCCCCTAAATTTCTCCCTCGGTTTTACCCTCCCATCCCGCGCTATAACATTCATCTTACCATTTGGAATATTTGCATATAAATTCATATCAGTTCATGAGATAACAATAATTGTTGGAACTCCCATCTTACTTTCGTTCACAATCAACGGTAGAAGCATGCTTCCGTTCGCAGCTCTAACACCTTGTATCCCTCGCAGGTTCGATGCCATCCCAGGCACGCGAGCTCTTTGCAGATGTAGGTGTGCTGCCTCTGCAGTTGTGTGCATGCACTGCGCCGTGGTGGAACTTACCTTCCTCAGATGGGGGTCTTGGGGGTCTTGGGTCATTTGCTCCTTCCGTCAAATTGACGCCGTAGTTTTTGGTGACCCGAGGTTGACTGCAACTGCACTTACTCCTCTGGGGCCAGTGGGCCTATACCCGCAGCACAAACCCATGCATGGGGGTTTCCCAGGTGAGGGTGTGGTCTAAGTTGACTTTACCTTTACTTTACATCACACTCATCAATCAAAACTTCCTCCCGCTTTTCCCTCACGTCTACGCTCGAGTCCTTCACTATAACTAAGCATTTAGTAGCAACTTGCATATTCAGTACATCGAAGTCTCCATCGCTGTCGTCGGCCCCCATGCCCTGTCGAGCTCAATTACCGCCGCATCTCAGCTGGACGAAAAACCTATTAGCAATGCGTTAAGTATTCATGGATACCAACGATAGAAATGGGTCACGGCAGCCGATCTGATATTAATAGTAACAGGGGCGCAGTCTGAATAGGAAAGATGAGTACATGCGAGATGGGACGACAGATAGGAAACTTCGCGTCTTGACGAGCACTGATTCGCGGAACAGATCTGTATAGTTTCAATAGACTGCTTCTTGGATAGCACGATTTGTCCTTCTGCCAGTGCAGGGTTTGACGTAACGGCTAGACGTGGCTTAGAATTAAGCAACGTCCAGCTTCGTACATAATGATGTGTCTCAAATAATGTTGTTGTTTTGAGACATCCAAGTTTCGGTTGATCGCTGTAAGAGTAAATTTATACCCTAGCCAGGGTTGGCAATTCACTGATCGGTTGCAGATCCAGTATCTTCAAGAAATAATTTTATTTTTAAAACTGAAAATAAAAGACCGTGTCAATAAACAACGATCAAGTAGCTTAAACATGTTGTTACCTCCGCCAAGGAAGTTATGCTTTCGTCGGGTTTGTCTGTCTGTTATTCTGACTGTCTGTCATCAAGAGAACTCAGAAATTTATGGACGGATTTTGATGAAATTTACAGGGATTGTTAAGCACGTTAGGAGGAACAGATGATTAACTTTTGGTGAAGATCCGTCCATCTGTTTGTTTGTTTGTCTGACTCATTTTTGTCAATGCCATTACTCAAAAAGTTATGGGCGGATTTTCATGATATTTACATCAGTTGTTAGGCTTATTACGAAGAGTAAATGATCAATTTTTTGTGATGATCTGTTTGTCCGTTCGTGTGTTTGTTGCTGTGTTTATCACCCGCGAACAAAGTGAGAGAGGTGATAATATTTTCGTTGAAAATTTAAGCATATATATTTGCATATATATATTTATGCATGATTGGTCAAAAATAATGCCATAGCGCATATTACCAATCTATACTTTTATATATTTCCTGCAACTTTCGAATTTTAAAAATAATTTCTTCGTCTGCAGTCTGATGGAAACGTTGGCCAGTGCTGAAGTCTTCGCACGAGCATCACTACGAAGACCTCAGCACTGGCCAACTTTTCCATCAGACTGCAGACAAAGAAATTATTTTTTAAAATTCGACAGCTGCAGAAAATAAATAAAAGTATTGTTAATATCCGCTATTGCATTATTTCTAACCAATCATGCATAAAAGAGAGGCTGCTCCCAATTACTCGAATATATATATATATATATTTCTATATACATTTTTCTGTCCACCCAATAAGTGGTCGAAGGTGTTGAGCAATCTCCATGATTTTCTGTAGGGAGTTTGGTGGGTTGACCTAGATGTGACCCATGCCAAAAACCTAGACCTAGTGGCCATAAAAAATGACAGCGTTGAATTTCCGCCGCGGCAAACTTGCCTCCACCGCGGTAGATCGTCTGGAGCACTGGGAGTTCTATTTTTACCTCTGCCAAGGAGGTTATGTTTTCATCTTGTTTGTCTGTATCTTTGTCTGTCACCAAGATAACTCAAAAAGTTATGAACCGATTTGGACGAAATTTACAGGGATTGTAAGGTATGTTAGGAGGAATGGATTATTAACTTTTAGTGAAGATATGTCCATTTGTTTGTTTGTCTACCTCATTTTTCTCAATGTCATAACTCAAAAAGTTATGGATGGATTTTTATGAAATTAACTTGAATTGTTAGGTATATAAAAAAGAGTAAAGACCAAATTTTGGTGATGATCCGTTTGTTCGTTCGCTCGTTAGTCGTTGTTTTGATTTTTTTGCTTGTTAGCACAATAACTCATAAAATAATCAATGGATATTTATGAAATTTATAGGGTTTGTTAGTAATGTTAAAAGACATGAATGATTAAATTTTGGTGCAGATCGGTTGGTTCGTTTGTATGTTTGACTCATGTTTGTCATAACGTTTGTTAGCAGTATAACTCAAAAAGTTATGAACAAATCTTCGAAAAAATTCCACAAGCCGTTACTACTATCAAAAGGCACAAATGATTAGATTTTGGAGTTTATACAAAGAGAATTATGGTTTCAGAGCCAATTTGAATTTTTTGCTACCGTTGCCTCGCTTGGCGGAGGTATGCGCTCTCAGATTGTTCTAGTTTAAGGAGTTATGGAAGGGTCTTCGAGAAAGTTGCAGGAACCGTTAAGGATGCCAAGAGGCACAAATAGTCAAATTTTGATGATCATCGAAAGCAAACCCTGGTTTTAGGGCCAACTTGAGCACTTTCTGAACATTACGTTGCTTGGAGAAGGTATGCGCTCTAAGAGTTTTGCTTGAGTTCGTATTACTATTGTTTTAATTATTGTTTCGTGATATTTACGTCACTTCCGCACTTCTCGAATGAGTCCTTTAATTTTTATACCCATGCACTGAGAGAAGCCAGGCGTGCTGGAAACGCACGTGAATGAGTGCCGACAGCTTGTCCCAAAACCCGCTCGCAAACGCATGCACTAATTGCACACGTAGGCGTGCTCTAGACCCTCAAATCGGACTCGTGCTATGGGCAGTGAGCGCTCGCGCATCTTTCGATGTGCGTAAGTGCCAAGCAGTTTGAAAAAAATATGCAGTTTGTTGCCCATGACATCTACTGTATGCCTACTTATGCGGGGTGTCTCCGACGCTTGCACGCGTGGGGGCGTAGAACACGCCTCGCGCTTGGGCGTGCAAGCGGGAAATATACCAGGAAGTAGAACGCGTGCCGGTTCAGCACGTTTTGCCGTGTGGTAGGTTCAATGCACGCCTAAGCGTGCTCAGAAAGCACGGCGACAGAGTGATTTAGAGCTTTAGGCCCGTTTGCAAACGCCATAATTTTTTTTGAGTGTGAAAGAATTGATGATGCCATGCATTCCCGGGCGTCAAGACCTCCCCTGGTGGGGGCACGAACTTCCGCAATCTTGATAATGAATCCGAGTAAACGGTCTTGGCACTCTGCTGTTGGAGGATAAACTTAGCACAAAGGAAGAACTATCACGCCATAGACACTGACACTTTTATCAATGGCACCGCATTTAATTTGTCAGTCTCTTGGTACACAAAGTTTTGGAAACCTTAGCCAGTACTTCGAGGGAGCTCCACAAGTTCACTATCTTCCTTCTGTTCGGCAAGTTACGAAAGACAGCCTCAGTTCGCCTATAAGGTCCATGACTTCTTATCATAAACTATCATAAAGAATAGGCTAGATTTAGAGAAATTTTTGGGGGAAAATAAATGGAAGCAAATCATATAAACACTGGCTTGGCATCTCGTGTAAGATCTCCTTAGGTGAGTGGTTAAGTAACCTAATCTTGAAGAGTCGTTAACGTCTAGGACTCTAGGGTATGCTTTAAGGGGAATAATCAATAATGAAGTTCAATTTTAAAATTAATTATATTTTCAAGGCATATCTGCGTCCTTCATAAATAGATCCTTAGGAATTTTTTTCTGCTGTGTTATTATTTATATATCTTGTGCCTCCTCTTCTCACAAGAGAGCGTACCCAATACCCATGATACAAAGCAAATTAAGATTATCTTAAAAATTGCGGATAACTATAATCGGTATATTCCGCATATTAAAAAAATAGAAATTATCGCACCCAAAGAATCTTCAAGGCGAACATAATGAAGGAAAACGAATAAAAAGCAACCCAGCATCGCGTCGGCCTGGAACGTTCTGCAATAATATCATTAATAACAATAATGATTATTATTATTAATGCTACGCGCTCGAGCGTCAAGAAACGAATAAATTTAAAAGGAGCATTAACCCTATAGTGATCAGGCTGTATTACCTTGCTGCAAAGGCTTTTTTCTGGTTAGGAAAAGATACGAGAACAATAGATCAAGGCACCGTTGCAAAAAAAATAGCAATGCCTAATTGAACTAAATAGGGTTGAGCAATCTCAGGTGTTCCGAGCAGAACACATGAAAAATATTCACTGCTGACTTGAATTTCTGGAGAGCCACATGCGGATCATGGATGCTAGCAACGTCTTCCGTACCGACGAGGATCAACAAATAGGACACCAACCCAATTAACGCGTTTGCCACTGATGGTTACTAAAGAGCAAAATACGACAGTTATTACTGTAATTAGGAATATGGCGAACACCGTACGTTTTAATCTCTAAATTCAATCTTTAAATCCGTCACAGGTTATTCCTGTTTCGGGAATTCCCTCCATTACAACCTGGGCGTTTAATATTCCCATTCCAGTCACGGAGCGTCAGGGCTGAAAACACGAGGCTTCAAGAGCTAACCCCGCTGCGTTGACAGTAATTTCTACCCCAAAAAATTGCTTCGAAATTATGGGTGCGTGCGGCGGGAGTGGCAATTACAACGATAGAGAATATGAAATTGTCATTGCCAAGAGGAGACTTGAGTTATGAAAATGCAAGTTTTAAATTAAGAAACCGGTTCCGCAGGTATCTGAAATTACAATTGTTATCAGGAAATAAGCGAGGGGGTTTGAAGTATGTGAAATTGCAATTTTATCAAGTTCCAAGCTGGGCCCGTTGCTGTTTGAGATTACATTTGTTATAAATAAACAGGAGACGATGTGAGATGTATGAAAATACTATTGCAATTGCGTAACACAGAGGTCGCTGGGTTTATCAAATTCTGGTTGATATAGAGAAACGAGCTTAACCTGGGGCTTACGAAATATTGATTACCGTCTAATAACAATGGAGCCGTCAACTTCATCATTGGAAACTATTAGCTAAGGAACCATTAATATCTAGAAAAGCACTCTGAGAGCGCATACCTCCGTCGAGCTAGGCACTGTTAACGATAAATTCAAATTGGTAGTGAGACCAGGACTTCCTTTTAATCATCACCTAAATTTAATCATTCGTGCCTCTTCACATTAATAATTTATAATAGTTCCTGTAAATTTCATGAAGATTCGTCCATAACTTTTTGATTAGATTTCGTAGTGGAACAATACAATAAACGGACCAACAGACCTATTCTCACAGAGCATTCGGGACTCACGCTTCGGCCCTCTATGAGCTGTTGCAACTACTTCAGAATTGTAGAGACAGATGAGGAAGAAAAGAAGATGAAGAGAATAAACTCAGCCGGAGTTAATCCTAGCAGCACAATCAATTACTAAAGATTCGTGGAGCTCGGGGATTTTCTTATCTCCCTTCTTGTGTAGTGGGATCAAGTTAGCTTCTTTCCAATGCTTTGGAACTTCTCAAATGCCTTTTGGTGGTCACGTTCTCACCTCTCAGGTTCTCAGAGACCGATTGAATATTTCGAGCAGCGGCGCTGTGATGGCTAGTGCCATTGCCCGTAGTTATTTTTGTTTTTTGATAGGTTTATTTGATAGGTTTATTACACACAAACACATTTTATATTACAAGTATTTGGTAAACTAGTAATACTCTATAGAATAATGCATCTGCGTAGCCACTGAAAGTTTAACAAACTTTTTGACAAACAGACATAGACAAAAACTTTAGCCTCCTTAGCGGTAGTAAAAATACTTGCAGTATATGAGGGCAGGGAATTGTGAAATAAACTTGAAAGTAACCGTGATGATACCTTTACCTTAATTACCTTGATGATACTTCGAACGATGTCCAGGTGGTGTTATGCAGAGGTGATGCTGCAGTCCGTGACCAGCGGGGTGGCTAACAGCGAGTTATCCCCACAGTTCACACAGCCGCTTACAGCAGGTTTATCTGGCACTTTCAGTAAGTATGCGTCCAGTAAGTTTTTAAATTTCGCAGTCGCTGTACCGGTGACATTTCGAATGTGACGTCGCTTTTTGTTGAATAATCTCGCACCCCCGGACCGTGAAACTACATATTATAATACTTTGTGGCTATTGCATAACCACCAGTTTTAATCGGAATTCGCACTTCACAAGTGCCACCTATACGCACTTGGCCTGGATTCGCCCATTGACGTTGACAGTAATTCCTTCCAGAATTTTCTAAACATGTTTGATCATAAAGTGCTCGAATCGCCTTTGAATTGAGTACATTTGAAATTGAGCAAGTCATTCGTGATAGTTAAAATCTTGCATGCCCCGGATTTTAGTAGTGAACGGTATCTGGAATGCCTCGAGGCGCTCTAAGTCTTTCCGTTTGCTTTGCATCGAAAGAGGTGAACAGTATTCAATCCTCGGCAGTATCAGTTGTTTCCATGAGGTGAGCATTGTGTCTGCCTCTCGTGAAGAGAAAGTTTAAGGCACCCATCCGCTCCATATCTTGCTTATGGTAACAATTCGAGCCACGTGATCTTCAAAAGTGGCATTATCTTGTATTCTCACCCCAAGGTCCCTTAAGATTAACCTTTTCTCGACTTCGCTCCCATCTTTCATCGTGTAGGACGTAGATTCAGTGAGGGAGAAGTTTTTGCCGTATCGTAAAAGATCGTAAAAGTTCAATTTTTTCCGTTGAAGGTCATGTTCTTAATCGATTTCCAGTGAAAGATTGGTTAGATCTAGTTGCACCTTTTGTAGGTCTGCCATCGATTGTACCGCTGCTACTATCCGTGGGTCATCAGCGAACGATGAAGGAACGGCAAACTTTCACTGGTGCCCCATATCATTTATCACGATGAGGAAGAGTATTGGACCAAGCACAGTGCCTTGTGAAATTCCATTGAGTACCGGCTGTCGTTTGGACACCCATTATTTACAATTGCACTTTGGGTTCGCTTTGTCAGGGAAGCTTTGATCCATCTAAAACATTTTCCACGGATGATACGTAAAGGTCCACAGTTCTATTCCTAACCCAAATCATTTGCACGCCACAACTCCAGCCAGGACTCGAAATGGGCACCTCTAAAACACAGCACAACATTGTAATACTAAACCAATGCAACTATTGACCAGCAACCACACTGCTGGAACAGAGCTATCCATCTATACAGAGTTGTTCAGTCCAGCAAGGGTGCTTCTTAACAATTTCTTCAAAAATACGCATTCATTAAGTTTAGTGGCTGTTTTAAAAATGATTGCTGTGATAAACTAATTATTTTATTTGCCCTTCCTGATGTAAACCACTACATTTACTTTATAAATTTTGTTGTAAAATGGAGTCAGAGAGTTCATTGGACGACGCGTTTTAGATCAGGCATTGCTTCAGGCGCTCTGCTGTTTGCCGGTAGGATGTTGTTTTTATGCGCGATAGGTTTGTACTTTGACTGTACCTGCATCTTCTGGACTTCACGTGTTAAAATTGAAGTTGCTGATAAAATGAACTGATGGATTTGCCGTATTGTCGGTGATAATTTGAACGTCTAGGAAATTAACTTTGTTATCGATGCAAGCTTCATGCGTGATGGTGATAGTACGAGCTGGTTCCACACTGTTGCTTGTGGTTGGCTTACCGAATAAATTGAATCCATAACTGTAACGCAATCGTCGGCGTAATGGCAGTATCATATAATTATGTGCTTGACGTTTATGTTGTTACCAGGGACGAAATTTTCCGAAGGTCGTTTAGAAAGTATTCTCTATGTATCAGACGAAGAAAAGAAAGGCAGCCTGTATAGTACGGTATTGAACGTGCTTATAACCCGGAAGCCAATCATTTCCTAACATATGTCCTTAAGAACTAATTTCACTATTCAAATGTATATAGATCACAGTCTTGAGGTTAC
The DNA here is from genome assembly GCA_001587735.2 of Parhyale hawaiensis. Classification (NCBI taxonomy): domain Eukaryota; kingdom Metazoa; phylum Arthropoda; class Malacostraca; order Amphipoda; family Hyalidae; genus Parhyale; species Parhyale hawaiensis. The sequence continues at coordinate 20,351,823 of LQNS02277097.1, forward strand.
GCCGCTGATAGCTACTACATATCCTGTAAACACAAATATATAATAGATATGAGTATTGTATATACATAGATTGATGTATTTATTTTATATATTTATATATATATATAATTTTGGTCTCACAAGAAGAGAGTCGGACGTCCCTTACACATAATCCGCAGATAATGATCATAACGAGCCACATAATCTCCTCTCGAAACGAAATTTTCTCTTCGATATCTGCAGTGATTTGTAGTCAGCTGTCCAGAAACGGCTTTCGTTGTGATGTCCTTTGATACAGTCACATGATCTGATCATACGCCATTTCTAGCTTTAAATAGTATGATCACCGAGTTTTGGTGTTTCTGTGTGATCTTTCCTTTTCTTGTTTTGTTATTCAGTGATTTCCGATTTCCGGTATTAACGAGTGATCTCCCGTTTTTCTGGTATTATCATCTGATTTAAATTTTCTGCTATTATCTTGCGTGATCTCCCGTTTTTCTGAAATTATCATCTGATTTCAATTTTCAGCTATTATCTTGCGTGATCTCCCGTTTTTCTGGTATTATCATCTGATTTAAATTTTCTGCTATTATCTTGCGTGATCTCCCGTTTTTCTGGTATTATCACCTGATTTAAATTTTCTGCTATTATCTTGCGTGATCTCCCGTTTTTCTGGTATTATCACCTGATTTAAATTTTCTGCTATTATCTTGCGTGATCTCCCGTTTTTCTGGTATTATCATCTGATTTAAATTTTCTGCTATTATCTTGCGTGATCTCCCGTTTTTCTGGTATTATCATCTGATTTAAATTTTCTGCTATTATCTTGTGTGATCTTCCGTTTTGTCTAAATATCGTGTGAGCTCTATTCACTGGTATCATCACGGGAGTTATCTTAGAGTATCATCGTGTAATTTATCAATGGTATAATCACGTGACTTCTCTTTTCTTGCATTACCGAGTATTATTTCATCTCTCCTAGTATGTTTACGCGATCTTTCATCACTCAGCTTTGTCACCTGGACTTCTACACTCTTCTGGCTGAAAGAATTGGGTAGCCTGGCACGTTATACTAGTCATGTGATTTTTTTAATCATACAGCGTAGTTAAGTATGTCAATTTTCCTCATCTGCTATCATCGTGTAAAATTCCATCTCGTGACACAGTCGAAAGATCATCCACTTTTTATATATCCATGTCAATTTTAATCCGCCGATACAATCGAGTGATTATCTATCTTTTGATGAGATCAAGCTGGTTTTCGATTTCCGATAAATTCGTATGATCTTATAGCTTGAGAAATATTTGTGTGATTTTTGACTATCATAGTATAATTACGTGGTGTTTTATGCCGTGAATTATGCTGGTAACTAACCATATTTTATGTAATCTTGTCAATTTTCATCTTCTGATACAATCATGTGATCTCCCTATGATATTGATCATGTCAATTTTCATCTTCTGATACAATCATGTGATCTTCTATGTTATATGATCATGTCAATTTTAGTCTTCTGATACAACCCTTCGATACCTAAGTATACTAAATCTCACGTCTCTAGGTCCCATAGATATATATATATACATTTTTTTTCACCGGGCGATCTCTTTAATGCACTGTTAGTTTTTAATCGCGCAATTTCCCTACATGAGATTATGACATGGAGTTTCAATTCTTTATTTTTTATTAATCTGTCTATAAGGGATGGCAATGAGGTAAGCGATTGCTCCTCATTGCAATCCCTATGCTAATTGTAGAATATTTTCTAGACGTTCATAATCTGTCTCTTTCCTGCCAGTAATTTTGTGGAGGATAAATTGTCAATTTAAAATAAATATTCTCTTGAGCCCTTTGCTTCTTATTACACCGGATCGTGTGGATTATGCCAGCATTAGCGTTATAATTAAAGCCATTGGTAAAAAGTTCGAGTTTTCTTTATGAAAGATTCCTCTACTGTTTTATCATTACACAGCTTATTTATTTATTGATTGGTTGCTTGCTTGATTCGTTGGTTGGTCTCTCAATTCTCCTATCATTAATTACATAGAAACGTTTCAATCGCGTAACAGCAAAGTGACCGTTGCCGTGCAAAATTGGAGCTCTGAACATTACGAAATCTGAAGTGCCTCTGCTGGTAGCTAAGAGACTGAATTGTACTCCCTTCCTACAGCAAACCTTTGCATGTTCCGAGCTGCACTCGCGTCGTTCACGACGATTTTGAATTCAAACTTCATAACGTAAGCTAACATGTACTAACCTATCCTAACATAGCCTAACTCAACCTTATATAACCTAACTTAAAGCATATTTTGAGTAGGCCACAGACTATTCCTGCAAAAAGTATTCTCATGTCTCTACAACATATTTAATTATGCTTCCATCATGATAATAATGACTTCTTCAAGAGAGAGATTTACTACCTCCTCCAAGGAGGGTATGTGTTCGTCGTGTTTGTCTCTCTGTCCATCTTCCTGTCTGTCCGTCTATTTGCCTGTCAGTCACCAAGATAACTCAAAAAGTTATGGACGGATTTCAACGAAATTTACAATGATTGTTAGGTATGTTAGAAGGAACAGATGATTAACTTTTGGTGAAAATCCGTACATCCGTTTGTTTCTCTACCTCATTTTTCTTGTTGCCATAACTCAAAAAGTTATTGACGGATTTTATTGAAACTTGCATCAGGTGTTAGGTATATTACGCAGAGTAAATGATCAAATTTTTGTGATGATCTGTTTGTTCATTTGTTTGTTGGTTTGTTTGTTTGTTTGTTTGTTTGTCGCTGTGCTTGATTTTATGTTTGTTAGCACAATAATTCAAAAAGTTATAAATGAATCTTTGTGAAATTTACAGGAATTGCTAGTGATGTTGAAAGCCATAATTGATTAAATTTTGGTGATGATCGGTTGGTCGGTTTGTGTGTTTCATTAATGCTTGTAAAAATATTTATTAGCAGCATATCTTAAAAAGTTATGAACGGCTGTTCAAGAAAATTACAGAAACTCTTTATGCTGTTGAAATGCACAAATGATTAGATTCTGGTGTTCATATGCGGAAAATCATGGTTTCAGAACTAGTTTTAATTTTTCGTTCTCATGACTTGCTTGGCAGAGGTATGCACTCTCAGAGTGCTCTAGTAGCCCAAGCTTCCGGCAATGAATTTGCTTCAGACGTCGTCTGAAGAAAGATGCATATATGCCCTAGAGCTATATACAAAAGAACCTATCCATACTACGGAAGAAGACGTTACAGGAAAAGAAAATTAATTGCAAACTAGAGCACTTTGAGAGCGCATACCTCCGCCAAGCGAGGCAACGGTAGCAAAAAATTAAAATTGACTCTGAAACCATAATTTTATTTGTATAAACTCCAAAATTTAATAATTTGTGCCTTTTGATAGTAATAACAGCTTGTGCAATTTTCTTTAAGATCCGTTCATAACTTTTTGAGTTATACTGCTAACAAACGTTAAGACAAACATGAGTCAAACATACAAACGAACAAACCGATCTGCACCAAAATTTAATCATTTATGTCTTTTAACATTACTAATAATCCCTATAAATTTCATAAAGATCCATTGATTATTTTTTGAGTTATTGGGGTAAAAACCAAAAAATTAAAAACAGTGACAAACGAACGAACGAACAAACGGATCATTACTAAAATTCGGTCATTTACTTGTTGTTATATACCTAAAACAACTCATGTTAATTTCATAAAATCCATTAACAACTTTCTGAGTTATGGTGTTGAGAAATATGAGGTAGACAAACAAACAAACAAACAAACGGCTGAACATATCTTCACCAAAAGTTAATCATCTGTTCCTCCTAACATGCCTAACAATCTCTGTAATTTTCGTCAAAATCCGTCCATAACTTTGTGAGTTATCTTGGTGACAGACAGACAAACACTACGAAAACATAACCTCCTTGGCGAAGGTAAAAATACCAGCAGTCAATTATCAGAGTAAGCACTTGCTTTGCGGCATCTAAGTGTCTGTTGATCCTCTTTAGTTATTGTACACTATGAAATTATTTAACTGCTTTACGAGCTTACCACTTTTTAATATTTTCCAGTACTGATACATTTTCAAAATCGAAGAAATTACTTGTTTAGCAGCAGTGTTGATAAATTATTGACAACTCTTGCTTTCTATTTTCTCCGCACAGGGCTTGCCTGTTCCTCGACGTGTCTTATTAGATTTCTTCCGGTTTCGCCGATGTAGCAAGCCTTGCAGAGTGAGCATTCCTGTTTGTAGACAAGATCCGTCAATTCTTCACTTGTTCTCTTATCTTTCAGTTGGCATAGTTGTCTTTTGATTGTAGTAGCTGGTTTATTGGCCAAAATGATGTTATAAAGCTTTAGCGCCCGTTACATCATCTCTCAACAACTTCCGATCTACGGTGCACTTTTGTACAGTACTTATGTGCCATCCGCTTTGCCAGAGAAAAAGTGTATCATAATCTCTCTACCATCGAGCAGACGTATTATGCCGAGACGAACACAAAGAAGAAGAATTCAAGAAGGTTCAGAAGCTTCTCACGAACAACAACTTTCCTGGCAAATTTTCCTAACAACGAAACCATCAATTACAAAACTAAGGTATTCTCAACAACGAACAACCTGAGCCACGTTCTAATTCATAAAGTGTCAAATTCATAAGTGTACCGTACATCAGCGGCTGTTATATACAGTGCATAGAATGATTTGTAACATATTGTAGTACAGATAAGAAGTATTTATCACCCGCGAGCGAAGCGAAGAACGGTGATGATGTTTTCGTTGAAGATATAAGTATATAATTGTTTGATTGTCTTTTCAAAAGGAGGAAGAAGGAGTTGAGCAATATTCTTAATTTTTTGCAGGGAGTCAGTTGGGTTGACCTAAATGTAAAAATGCCATACCCTAGAATTAGCTGGCCATCAAAAATGACGGAATTGAACTTGTAACTCCACCCAAGAAGAGGCAAAATGAAATGGGCCATTATCACAATCTTTTTCAGGCAGTCAGGTGGGTTGACTGAAATGTAAAAAATGCCAAACCTCTGGAGTATAAGCTGGCCATCCAAATGACGGCGTTGAATTTTTGCCACTAGCCGTTCTAGTCTTTCTTCTGCACGGCATATTTACTGTAATGATACGTACAATAAATTTTTCTATGAGAAATATTCTTAGTCTGCTCGACGTATATACTGTATATGGGTATAAAATGTTTGTACAACTAGTATGTGTCAAAGCTATGCGTATGAACTACGCATGTACAATTAGGTAAGCTTTACTACTACTAGTATTTTAGCATAACAAATATTTTTATGTCTATGCAGCACATACATTTATGTATAACTAATAACTGAAATCAATCAATTCGTTTCACGGTGCATAATTATCTGAAATAAATCTTGGAACAAAAATTATGTTTATATCACTGCGTTACGTACCACTGTGTTAAATATTTCGATGAACAGCAAGCTTTCGTCTACCTGACATACACAGAATAATATTTTGCATCATATACAGTAAATCGTAATCCCCTCAAACGCATACAAGTAGATAAACTTACTCAATGAAGAACAATTATGCTCATATACTACAATGCACATACTTGCGTATAACATATCTTTGAACAACAATCATTCTTGTATCTGACAGAAGTATACTGATTTCTCGTGTAAAATAAACTGTTCTATCCTTACGACGCTCGTAATTGCGTGGGATAATTATTTAAATCAGAAATATTCTTTTAGCTCTACAGTCCAAATAATCACTGCGACCCCAAGTAAATAAATCTCTGAATTTCCGCCATATTGGCAATATTATGGCAGTGGAAGAGAAGATCAGGAATGTTTGAGTGCAATTCCAA
>LQNS02277097.1:20375840-20391807 GCA_001587735.2 Parhyale hawaiensis
AAATAAAGAAGGGATCAGTGATTTTGGGACCTATGAGCGCCGCGACTATGAGACGGTAGTCGGAGGACTACAATTTAAGACTATCTCCAAAAATCTGAGGGAACGGAAATTTGGTCCTTAAAGGGTTAAGAGGGAATTTAAAAACTATTGTTTACGTAATTATTTTTTTATGGTGACTGATGAATGCCCTGTGCCCCATAATTGCGTATACATTTTTAGTGGGCTAGTTTTCAGTTTTAAACTAGTTTTTATATTCTTGAATGATCCACTGTACTGTTTGATGTTTGAATTGAAAACAATAAAGGTGTAAAGGTGTAACACGGGGCAAAAATTGCCAGACGCCAGATTTTGTTGAACGTCTTGATTCTATGATAAAAATTAGGAAAATGTAATACGAAAACTAGTCATACGAAAACAATTTAAAATGCAACAAGATTGGCCAGAGTTTGATTAACGTTTTCATTCTATCTCTGATTACACAGTTCGATTACTTTACGCCCCTGTAAACGGTCTCTTTCATGGCCCTCCGTGCGTACGGGAGAAGGTATCTGGAATTATTTAAAACTTTATCTCACAGTGTTGTTATTGTATATATATATATATATTGTTTGACTCATATTATATATTATTACTATACATATATTATGAGTCAAACAATAACTGCTCCTAATCACACCAAGCGCTCCACACCAATATACTGGTCTGTAGTCTGCACAAAACTATCGACAAGCAATGTGTGTTGTCTGCCGATCAGGTCTCTACCCTCTGTAATTTCATGGCAACTTTTATGGCTTCCGAATAATATTATATCATGGCGAAAAATTCACGCACCGGTCGTATCGCAACAGTTGCCTGGTGATTGGGAAATTAGTAGGTGAACGAGACACCGAGATTTAAAATGGTGCATTTGGTGAGGTAATTACATTCGGCGTATCTGGCTTCAAAATATTTTTAAGGAAAATCGTTCAAACTTTTCCTAGATTACTTACGTTGAAGCAAGTAATTTGTATATCGACGTGTCTGGCTAAATATTATCCACGAGAAAACAGTTAATATTTTACCTTGATTACTTATTTAAAGCAATCGTAGTCGTCATGGCTGCTGTCAAAACCTTCCAAGGGAATACAGCTTAAAATTTTCCTTGATTACTTATCCTAAAGTAATTATATTCGGTGTGTCTGGTTTCAAAGAATTTCTATGGAAAATCGTTTAAGTTCTACCTTGATTTATTAACTTTAGGTACTTGGTTTTAAGCATATATAAAAAGAATATTTACTTCATTATTTTTTCTCTATTACATTAATAATAGAGAAATTTTATTCATAGGTGTTGATTCTAATTTTAAAGGATATGTTATTTACATTACATGAGTAAGTACACTATATAAGCTTGATAAGTTTTTGGCAAGTTTTGCAGAAAACTCAACGATGGGAAATTACTCCAGAATTGTACTTAATATATGTCAAAGTTCAGCCAATTAAATTAGGTACCACTAGCTAAATGCTTATACAGGGAGACTGGTTCGCTATTCACCTTGAATTTATAAGCAAGGCCAAATATTCGAGTAACGAAGCAAATGTAAATTAATATAAAAATATTGAAGTGCAGTTAAAACCGCTCGCTAAGCCAGCCTCCTGCAGTCGAATAACGCCTCTCTGTTTTCCGTGTTTCAGTGTCTGGGTTCGAGTAGCGATTTATTCGAGTAGTACGTTGTTCATGTAAAGATTTGGTCCGACAATAGCGTACGTGATGAACAATTTTTCCATGTAATCAATCGTTCATGTACAAATTTGTTCGAGTGACAGATCGTTCAAGTAACGATTTCCTAAAGTTTTAGATCGTTCGAGCAATGATTTGTTCAACTATTGGACCAATAGAATCTCGATTTGTTTGAGCAATGGGTCTGAGTAATAACTTGTAAGAGTAACGAGGTCGTGTTTTTTATTAGTGTGAACAGACTTTCATCGTGAGCCTTTCAACTTTCACAGAAAGACATGCATTTTGGGAGACTTTTGTCGATAATTAATTTTTTGTTATCGATAGCCAAATGCTTCATCGATAACAGTTGTTGCAATTTTAAGTAATCACGAAGAATGTGCACTGCTGTCCAGAGTGGCTTACTCTTTCATACACTCCGTACTTTCTTTTCTTGCCAGCAATAACATTGACACAGAGGCAGGTGCATCCAGAAGTGGAGAGAACTATAGCATAAACTGCGCACCAACAACCGCCTTCGTCAAGTTAACAATAAGCTTTCTCTTAACAATTTCCAAGTACTGTCAGACGTTCGTAAGACAAATGATGGTGAAGTGGACACAAAATTTTTATTTCGCTCAGAAATGTCACGACGTCTATCAATTTGTTTGAATTATTCAGCATACAGCAGCAGTACTTACGGCGACATTGATCGAACTCCGCGACGCTTGTCTTCACGGACCCTGACAAGTTGTTGACCCGGGTGGCAATTACCGTTTTTTGTCAACTTTATATTGGCTGGATGACAATTCTGTTTGCGATCGTCGTCACTTGCCTGCTTAGAACTGACCATTTTATTAGCGATTGCCGGCGCTTGCCTACCTAAAGTTTGACAAGTTGAAAGCTCTGCTCGGAATCGTCGTCGCTTGCCAAACTTAGAATTAGACGGGTTGATAGCTCTGCTTGACATTGTAGTTTGCCTACTAAAAACTTGACAAATTGACAGTTCTGCTCGCGATTGTAGTCGCTTGTCTACCGAAAATTCAACAAGTTGACAATGGTCAAGATCGGTGTTGTGCGGAAAACTGCCCCTTGACAAGTCTGCTATGACACTCGTGATGCTATGGCATCATATTCGCTTGCCTGATTAAATTGCGTCTCTTGAAAGCACCGATTGCGAGCACAACCGTTTTCGTGGATCACGCTCTACTTCGAAGTTTCTACACCCTTCAAGATATAATCATCAATATACTACTTTTCCCGATCACGACCTCTAAGCCCTTCACGACTGTTCTCGATCACCATCACATGACGTGACCGTGGTCACGAGGCCCTCTAGCTTCAGCTAACCTAATCGACTTTTTACCGGCTGAGCGCCCACTACTATCACCTCACTATCGCGGACGCATTAATTAAGCGTCTGTCGATAACGACTTTATTGTGAATTTATTGGAGCCTGAAATTCGGGCCGCTGACTCGTGTGCACCTCGACGTCTTCCTGACAAGCATCCGACACTTTGTACATTGTTGGACTAAGACACGCGCTGAACAGGCTTGCAAAATTAAGCACGTTGAGCAGGACGTAGAATCAAACACACACATCCTGTAGAATCAGGCACGTACATCCTGTACAATCAGGCACGTACATCCTGAACAATCAGGCACGTGCATCTTGTACAGGCACGTGCATCTTGCACAGACACGTAAATCTTGTACAATCAGACACGTGCATCTTGTAAAGACACGTAAATCTTGTACAATCAGACACGTACGTGCATCTTGTACAGACCCGTGCATCCTGTTGAATCAGACACATCCCGGAAAATTAGACAAGTTAAACGTTATTGTGCTATCCGGTACTTTAAACATCATGTAGAATCAGACACTCTGAACATTATTTATAATCAGGCGCGTTGAACATTACCTAGATCAGACCTGTTGAACAATGTTAATTAATCATACGCAAGGAGTTTTATGCAAACTATTCCTTGACAAAATATTCCATCCCGGTATAGCTAAACCTAGCGTTCGCAAATTAGATTTTTTCCATTCCCTCCCATACTATAGCAAGACCACTATCGATAAAGTCAATTCCCTGAAAGTTATTCTCTCCGAGGCCTACCCGCACATAAATTTAAGTTCTCTTACAAAAATACTTTTACATTAGGATCCTATTTTAAATTCAAAGATGAACCTCCCACAAACCTCCGGTCCAGTGTTGTTTACGTCTTTTCTTGCACGAGCTGCTCAGCTCTGTACTACGGCAGCACTGGAGAGCATTTCAAAGCCCGCGTTGACCAACATTTAGGTATATCAAGCAGAACTGGTGTACCAGTAGCAAAACCTGCACATTCAGCTCCCCGTCTCCATGCAGAGCAAAACAACCATCCAATTAGCAGGAAAGACTTCTCTATAATAGCTTATTCTAATCCAATAGAACTCAGAACCCTAGAAAAACTATATATTCATAAAATAAAACCTAGCCTGAACATAATGTCTTCAGCCGTGCCACTCGTCACGATCCATGACTGACACTTTTGCCTCCGACTGTGTTTGCCGGCTTCCCAAGCCGTCCGTCACTTATATAAGGACCCCCGTTGCGCACTGCGAGTCATTTGCCTTTTAGCTCCCTCCAGGCCAACAACTGTCCTTAGTTCATACAAAGTAAGATTTTCTTTTTAGTCATCCTTTGTATCTAGCTTTTTAGTTCGAATTTTCTGTTGATGGGAATTTGATTTTTCCCGAAACGTTAAAATTTTATAAAAACTAGTGCACCAAACGCAACCCCTTTGATGAATAAGTCATAAAAATATATATTTGAAAACATCTCAGGTCAACAAAAGGTTTGATATGCACCAAGCGCAACCTTTTTGTTGAATGAGTCATAAAAATATATGCCTATTTGAAACCATCTCAGCTTAACAAAAGGGTTGATAGTCTAGATGAGGCGTAATTAAGTGACATCACCCGTAGCACCGTTGAAAATGAACATGTCCAAACACGGGCATGCAGGCAAGCGCCCAAGTGCCTCCCCGTATCCAAGATACCCTCTCTGCAACAAAAAAAGTTGGGTACGTCGAAATTTTTTTCTTCAGTATGAGATAGGGGAAATTAAGGCTTCAGACAGACGGACGGACGGACTGACAGACAGCTCTCTTATTATGGTATAGATTGGTCGACTCTACGGTACATAGTGAAATGTTATTTGAGAGTCATTCGACTAATTTACACACGGAAATCCTCAGCAGTGCGTCAATTAAGTATTCTTAACCAAAAATGCATACCTGATTATTTAACATTATACTAAGCGCCCTATAAGTTCCCGATTCCTAAAAATATGTGTTAATAATGCATCATCTGAACTGTCACGGATATACGGTTGACATTCAACGATGGTGACGCTATTGTTAATTGTAATCAGAATGGCAAACGCTGCAATTAAAGACATGTTAATTAAATACATTTAATGTCTTTAATTGCAGCGCTTGTCATTCTGATCATTAATTGTTCAACTATGTTTCCCGAAAACCCAGTTCATTGTTAATTAATTAGATCTTAGTTGTATTGGGTGTTGTCGGCCAATTATTGAAGCAATGCGAAAGCTGTGCTCTATTGGCGCCAGTGTGTATGCGTAACGTCTGTTTGGGACTCAGTGCCTCTCAGACCCTTGCCGTAGAGGTTTTGCTATGCTGTGGGTTTTGGGTTTTCGAGAGGAATCTATTTCTACTGTATATAATTACAATAATTTTTTTTTCTAAATGGGCTTTTGGTAGAGCGTTGACACAAATTACACAACCCATCGTACATACATAGTTTATAAATGAGCGGCATGACTCTTAGATTAGAAGCAGGGTCATGAAGATAAGAGTCTTGTTTTCACAACTTCCTAAGGATATAGAATATGTTATACAGTAACTACAATAGGCTTGCATCGTGCTGTATATATAGTAACTCTTTGTCGTTAGATTGTTTGTTGGTTGCTTGAGTTATTGGATTTATTGCTTGATTGGGATTTCCGCCCCCTCATCAAGTTACACAGAAGAAATTCATGTGCTGAAACGTTGCTTTGCTAAATTTGAAGTCAATAAGCACCCAAGACGTCTTAAATAGCTGTAAGCGTAGCACGCATACTGAATTGCGCTTTTTTCCCCCATCATAGCTTTGTTGGCTTTGAGCTCACGATATGCCATTTCAGTCTTAGGCTCATGGAGTAACAGGGAAAGCTATTTTTAGGCAGAGCCAAGAAAGCCGAACTTTACTACGTGTAATCAGTGAAAACGCAGGCCATAATTATGCAAGAAACTTGATTATTGCAGTTGGTGAAATTTTCCCCCTCGACAACTAAAAGTTTACTATTTAATTCTGGCGATTCAAGGTAAAGTGATCAATCGCCATCTTTTTTGTCCTTATTCGCTTAACGATCGACAAAGAGAAGCTACGCAATTCTTTGCCACATGACGTGCGGCGAAAGAACTTATAAATTTATCCACTTAATAATTATTTCCTTGATATACTGTAATGAAAGAAAAATACTCTAGTCAGATTGCCTTTTGTACCAGTAGTGCGAAAAAGGCTGCGCAGGAACGCTCCGTTGAAAAGGTTCGATGGGCATATTTATCGGTACGCTTGATGTGAGTTATCTGGTAATTTAATGACCCGTGAAGCCATTATTGACTTCATATAAGTACTAGAGTAGTCGAGGACACTCACAGCCCACGCCATAGCAATATCTTCAACAGTTTGGCAATAAACTAACGAGCTTACTGTGGAGGCAATCACGAACAGACAAAGTAGACACACGGTGGAGACGACAAGTGTCGCCAGTACATCGTCGCTTTCACTTCGATGAAGCTGACTGTAACGACTTCAACGAAATTTCGCTTTCTCTTGTCTCCTATTGATGGGTCTGCTCTGAAGAATATCTATACATGGCCATTTTAGCTACAGGGAGTCAGGTATAAAACAATAATAATAACTACAAAAAATATAGATCCTTGGATTTCAAGCTTTCGAGTCAACCGTGAAATATCTCTAGGAAAATTTTTGATGAAATTTGAAACCGACAGAGGTGAAAAAATAAAGAAAATGATGCTCACCCTACTGATTTCGCAATTAATATATCCAAAACCCCAGTGTCTAGTATACGTACTACGGCTGCTCTTATTAAGAAAAAAAAACTTTCCATTGAGCCTTTATATTGCTCAGAAGAAATTTGATAAGTGGAAAAATTTGGGCTGGAAAGCGCGTCAGTTAGAGATAGGGACCTACAGAAGCAGCAGACTAAAGATTCTGACATTGATTCTCAAGGCCGCAGGTTCAAACCTCCTTACCAGGTAGGCAAGTTGTTCACGGTGCTTGGCGTGATCATTCAGCATCCGGTCTGCGTACTGCTGTGGGTTTACTGATCATTGTCGACTATGGGGAGGGTTGGGGAGGGCCGCAGATTGCCGCATGGAGCCTTCCACCACTGGCGCCATAGCTCTAGACGATCTGTGATCGACTGTTGCCGTACACCCCACTGGGGGAGTTGGCCTATATCACAAGCATATGTGGGTTTCCTAGTAAGGAGAGGGGCGGTCAAGTTGAGCCTACGGTACCTTTACAAACAGCTGTGAAAATTTGTTCATATCTTCAGGTGGTACAAATGATGAAAGCTACGTTCAGTTTTGCACAACAAAGGCATCTGCTCCTTTTATACGTATAAATCAAATGTTTTTCTTCGCAACAACTGACTGCCTAAAGCTACATCCCATAGGTAATGAGCACCGATAAAATTGCATGAATCTACTCTTCAGAAACAGATAATTAAAGCGACTTCTCAATGATATTGTTTTACTTTTGCTTCAAAATTTAAAATTTAGGCTACGTAACTCAATAATATCAGAGGAAACTTTTTTTAAAAGTGATGATTGATGATAAGGCACATCATATTCACCACAAAAATAAATTAATTTTTTGTACCATGAAGATGAACTTGAAATTCTTTCACATCATACGTGGGAATAATCTCATTAACTTTCTGCAGGAACAATTTATTTAGTTTTATTAAAAATTGCATTAGCAGGAAATCCACTGAGATATTATTCCAGAAGCAGTAAATGACTAATTAAAGCTCATTTATACATTATGCAAAAAAGAAAATAAAAGGTAATCGGATTAGTTTTTTGCATCACATTAGTCAAGTTAAATGAATTTTCTTCGGCGTATTCCCAATAAAATATCAAACGAGAAACTGGCTCAGCTGCACATCAGAGAAAATCCTAAATGGACTACTCGCAGATATCAGCTATTTCAGAAGATGCTTTAGCCGTCACCTCCTAACCTCATCTAAAATCCCAGCGCTATACAGTATACATATATATACTGTATATACAATATACAGCATAATTTATGCAGGTAGCCTGTGATGTTCGTCACTTCTGGGGAAGCGGTGCGTATGCCAAAGCAGCGAGTAGCTGACTTTAGCTATCACTGGAAAATAATTTAGGGATATAAAGTAGAGCATGTAACAGTAATCCATTTTACTTATCACCGTGTGGTAATTAAGTGATTAGATTAGATAGGCGGCAGTAGACGAACCAATAGGCCCATTCCCAAAGAGACACCAAAACCTACGCTATGGCCCTCTATGAGCTATTGCCATAGTGTTAGTAGGATATATAGGACTGGAGAAAAGAAAAAAAAGAGAAAAAAAATAGGGGGAAGAATCCCAGCCACATAGACGATCATGAATGCACGCAAGCACGATCAAGAACCGCTGATATGCGGAGCTTAAAGATGCCAGGCAGTGTAGTTAGAGCGGAAGAGAGAAGAAGACGGATTAAGGTGGCCTAGGAAGCTTTGGTCGTTAGGGGCTTGCATCTTGTGGAAGAGTTCTTAGTTGTGGAGGATGTCTCTCTCAGTGTATGTTAAGCCGATTTTTAAATGCGTTGACTGACTCCGCACTCACAACGTCGGAGGGGAGTCTATTCCAAATGCTTACTATAAAATATGGAAAAAACTGCTGACTTAAGGTCGTTCTTCGAGCTTTATGCTTGAGTCTTTGACCGTTGTTTCGCAAGCGATCTTTGAGGTCTCTTTCAAAGAGCCCCGTTGTGGGTACGTCGTTGAAGCCATTCAAATACTTGAATGTTTCTATAAGTTACCCCCTGAATCGCCTTAGCTCGAGAGAGATCAGACCCAGTTCCTTTAGGCGACATTCATACGGCTTATTTCGCAACTGAGGTATCAATTTCGTTGCTCTGCGTTGGACTCTTTCCATGTTATCGATATCTTTACACAGATGAGGCGACCAGAATTGGACAGCAAATTCTCAGTGTGGCCGCACAAATGCCTTGTACAAGGGAACGATGATGTCCTTGGACTTGTATTCAAAATTTCTGGTGATGAATCCCAGTACTTTGCTTGCCATTTTCACACTCCTGTCAACTTGCTGACCGTGTTGTAGTTTGTTTGCAATAGTGATTCCCAAGTCACGTTGTTGGGTGACAGCAGCCAATACCATCCCGTTCATTTTCAATGGGGTTGAAGGGTTCACAAAGTGATCTATTGTAGTGTATGTAACAGTAGTCTACCTACGCTATCGCCGTTTGATTATAATTTAGGTAACTAAAGCAATGTATTCCAGCAATCACCGAGAGATAATTTAGGGATCTTGAGTACTGGATTCAACAGTAACCCACTTAAGCTATATGATGGTGTTGAAGCGTCAAAACATTGACTAAGAATTCATTTTCACTTCATTCGAACGCAACGCCCTTGCCACACAACAGCAAAGCATAGAAAAATTTCATAGTTACGAACTTCCAGCCATATTGGTACCAAACGCTTCATGGTGATGCTCAAATGTGTAATTACTTGCTTACCTATCCAAGTGTATCAAACTTACGTCGAAATTGGACGAATGAATCTGCAGAGAAGAGCATATACTCTTGGCAAAGCAATACATTTGCATGAGCTCAAGAAAGCTTGAGTTTCCGCTGACTCGTATTCTCTTGACTAAGAAATATAATTTAAGATACTTCAAGCAATATTAAATGATGTTAGAAAGGTTCGAAATAATGTCAAATCCCTACTTGTATATATGGAACGATGAGGATTACATAAAAATTAAACAAATTTATTTTCAACAATTTAAGCAACGAACAAATAAATGACACCAGTATTTAAATTGATTTGTGTAATACTAGCTTTGCATTACTTCAGTACAGAACTACCTATATCTTTACCAGGAAACAGGTATTAGTAAAGGAATTAGACAACCTACACCCCGAAAACACGGGATTTCTTCGAGACATAACCATATCTTGGCCAGCAGAAAAGTCATAACCAGTAAAATAATTTACTATGACAATATTAACAAAAGATTTACTGCGAGCTAGAGCCATATCTTGGCCAGCAAAGAAGTAACAACAAGCGAAATAAAATCAAAGAAGGTAATTTTAAAGTTCTCGAAACCATAAGTTGGGGAGCGGCGACTTTTTGTAATTAGGAAGGTAACAGTTGGTGAGAGTTAGGGCCAGAGTTCTTGTCTGCAACGGCGAGGTCACTTGATGGGTGCAGAGGTCGTCATTGTGTAGGGCAATGTGTAGATAGGGATACGCAATTGATGGCTGTAGAGGTCGTCATTGTGTAGGGCAATGTGTAGATAGGGATATGCAATTGATGGCTGTAGAGGTCGTCATTGTGTAGGGCAATGTGTAGATAGGGATACGCAATTGATGGCTGTAGAGGTCGTCATTGTGTAGGGCAATGTGTAGATAGGGATACGCAATTGATGGCTGTAGAGGTCGTCATTGTGTAGGGAAATGTGTAGACAGGGATATTCGCTTGATGGCTGCAAAGATCACCACTGGGTGGGATAAGAGTACAGACACACTGAGTAGCCACTCGCCAGAAAAAGTAGATATCGCTTGTCGCAAGTAAGGCTGGCTGTGCGGTGCTGCAGGCGTATTTTTATATGTAGTCCCATTATTTTTTCATGCTTTGTTAGGATATTGTACTTAATTCTTTTACTACCAGTAAAGACTGGCAATTAAACCTGGACATACTTCTAACACTTGTATACGTAACCAATTCATAGCTAGAACGCCTCGTGGCGTTAGACCATCACCCGCGGGAAGCGGAGGCATAAAACTAGTGAATGTAATAATAGTAGCTCTTCAATAATTGCATAGGAAAAAAAATAAAACGCCTCGTGGCTTAAATTAGGACGATCTGCCGCGGTCGATGCAAATTCACCGCGGTGGAGAAGATTCAACGCCGTCATTTTTTATGGCCAGCTAGGGCTAGTATTTTGCGAGGGTCACATCCGGGTCCCCCACCAAACGAACTTAAAAAATTTATGAAGATTGCTCAACCCTTTCAATCACTTATTGAGTGGACAGACATACAATTATATATACTATATATTTACGTATACTTAAATCTTCAACGAAAACATGATCACCTCTTTCATTTAGTTCGTGGGTGATGAAAATATAAAGGCTTGAAGTGTAATATCGTATATCAACTGTTAATGGCATCTTTGATTTTTGCGGTAGAGGAGTTTGATTTCACGATGGTAAGTAATATTAACAGTCTCATGTTGTAGAACTGAGGCTTCTCAAATTCGTGGTATCCTGCATTTTTGTTATGAAAGGCTAAATAAACAGCTAATGGTGAGTTAACGAAACTTATTTGGTATATGGGATAAACGAGGAGGCTGCTGGCGAGTTGAAGCAGCTGTGAGCCATGAAGTGATGTAGCCCTGGTAGCAAGGAAGTGATGAAGCACTGGCCGCCATGAAGTGATGTAGCATTGGAAGCTGTGAAGTGATACAGCATTGGCAGCGAAGTAGTGACGTAATGTAGGCCACCATGAAGTGATTCAAAATTAGGCAACCATGTAGTGATGTAACATAGTCATCCATTAAATCATACAACGTAGGCAATTATGAAGTGATGTACATAGTCATGAAGTGATGTAGTCCAGGCGTTAGCCATGATATCATTTAACATAGTCAGCCGTGAAATGATTCAACTTAGGCAATCATGAAGGGATTTAACTTAGACAACATGGCAGTGGTGTAACGCAGGTACCGATGGAGTGCTGTCACGTAGGCACTCATGAAGAGATGCAATGAGGGCACCCATGAAGTAACATAACTGGGGCAACCATGATGTTATGTAACATAGGCAGTATTAGGCACCCATGAAATGATGCAACGTAGGCAACCACAATGTGACGCAGTACACCTAGGCAGTAATATGAAATGACATGGACAGCCACAATGTGCAGCAGTAGATGATTCCAGTAATGAAGGGTTGTATCAGCACCGAATTGTCAATTTAATGTCATTTAACGGCTGTCCTGGTATATTTATATCGTGGTTAATTATGCATTTTCAGTTCATGGCTACTTATAAGGTCTCATTTTGTTGTATTACTACGGTGTTAATTTGTCAATATTACTGGATTTTCTTAACGCTTCCCTTTTCTTCCGGCTATTGGGATGAGCTCTACCGGAAGCTCTACATACATCAATTTCTAGGGTTATTCCTTCAAATCTGCAGTTGGAAAAACCTCAAATTTATGTGATACTAGAGTGCATCACATGTAGCATTTATGTGCCAATTTTTTCTATGACCTTCTAATATTTCTAGAAATTATGATGAATTTTCGAATATATTTGATGTCTAAAGGTTTGATATATATCAGCCACTGAATATGCTAAATTGTGAATTTAGATTCACTGCTCTGCAACGCACTCTTTATGGTACGATGAAGAAAATAATCTTTGTTTGAGTTCTAGCTGTGATCAATAGAATTCCTTTAATCAACGGTTACGTAATCGGCCTCCAGGCCCACTTGGGAAAGACAAGATTTCAATGAGCCGTCAAGGCATTGTGGAGTCTATGGGTAAGGCACTTTGCAGGCAGGGGTATCCACTAGATAGCTGCAGAGGTCGTCATTGTGTAGGGCAATGAGTAGACAGGGATATCCACTAGATAGCTGCAGAGGTCGTCATTGTGTAGGGCAATGAGTAGACAGGGATATCCACTAGATAGCTGCAGTGGTCGTCATTGTGTAGAACAATGAGTAAACAGTGATATTCACTAGATAGCTGCAGTGGTCGTCATTGTGTAGAACAATGAGTAGACAGGGATATCCACTAGCTGCTGCAGTGGTCGTCATTGTGTAAAACAATGAGTAGACAGGGATATCCACTAGATAGCTGCAGTGGTCGTCATTGTGTAGAACAATGAGTAGACAGGGATATCCACTAGATAGCTGCAGTGGTCGTCATTGTGTAGAACAATGAGTAGACAAGGATATCCACTAGATAGCTGCAGTGGTCGTCATTGTGTAGAACAATGAGTAGACAGGGATATCCACTAGATAGCTGCAGTGGTCGTGATTGTGTAGGGCAATGAGTAGACAGGGATTTTCATTTGAGGGCTGCAGTCCATGTTCGTCATTGTGTACTGCGTAGAGCAATGTGTTGACAAGGACATTTTCAACCAAAAATTCACGGATCACACCACAATAATAAACGCTGCTACACTGCCTATGAGATAACACGTCGCATAACCTGTTCTATTTCTATTTATAGGGTGAGCGAGAAGAAAGGCTCGAAAGTAAGAATTTGTAGCTTAGGAACTGTTAAGGTACAATAATCAAAGCACACTAGCAAGGGCATACCTTGTAGTTCAGCTTCGTGTAATCTTCAGCGTTAAGTCGATCTATTCAAGTATTTTCTGTAAACTAAACTAAACCGGATATATTTCTCTACAAACAGTACGTAAATTTCCATGACTATGTTTTACTACAAACATTGTATTCAATTATAAGATTATATTTAGTACAAATAGGGTATGGATTTTCCACATCATATTTCACTAAATACAGTACATAAATTTCCAAGATCGTATTTTACTACAGCCTACATTCCAAAACCAAACTCTATAATAAGCAATACATAATATTCTCAAGATCACACACTGTAGCGATGTATTACTATGTATGTTTCATAAATTTTCAAGAATTTGTTTCCTGCATCAAAACACACGTTTCAAAGGGCATATTTTATTACATAGAACAATAATTTCTACTGTTCATTTCCAAGCGCATATTTTTCTGTATGCAGTACATGCTTTTCTCCATTACCAATAACTATATAGTTTTAATGACAAAAATGCCGCAATTCTCCCTCTAATATTATCTCGTTTAGCAGCCCACCAACTTCCCCGTCATATTTACCATCAAAAGAACGCACAAAGTCCGGCGTAAACTCAAAGCAGACCGGAAATTAACTTCATAGATTTACAAAATTAAAAAGCGAACTCGACTCGCAGCCAGCAATTGTGTCCCCTGCTGCTAAATAAAGTCTGGGACTCAATGTCCTAAGTAAGGAGCTGATAAGATGCCCGTTAAGAGTAACCAACGAGATCGCCAAAGTAGTCTAGACGTACCCGGTGAAAGGAAAAATTTGGATAAAATGTTGGATCAGCCTGAGAGTATGGTCTAAATTAACATAGAAAATGCACCGCTTTTAAATGAAATCTCTCCTGCGTTTGGTTCTGACGATTGCGTGCGGAAAACGGAAGCAAAGATGAATAAATAAAAACTAGAACGCCCAAGGGCGTTCGACCATCACTCGCTGTGGCGGTGGGAGAGGCAAATTTCAACGCCGGCATTTTTGATAGGCAGCTTACTCTAGAGTTTTGGCATTTTTCACATCTAGGTCATTCCAACTCCAGCTGACTTCCTGTAAAATTTATTAGCATTGCTCAACTCCTTCTCCGTCTTTTTGGGTGGACACACCAAAAAATATCCAAACAAATATACTTAAATCTTTAACTCAAACATAATCACCTCTCTTCGCTTCGCTCGCGGATGATATTCACCTCTCTTCGCTTCGCTCGCGGGTGATATTCACCTCTCTTCGCTTCGCTCGCGGGTGATATTCACCTCTCTTCGCTTCGCTCGCGGGTGATATTCACCTCTCTTCGCTTCGCTCGCGGTTGATAAGTAAAGTAGAAACCGAATATTTTATTTTGCCCTCGTAGTTCGTTTACCATAGACACGACCGAAACTCAGTGCGGCTCAGCCCAGCATAACAGCGATGCTGCTGACGCCTACACGCCAATTCAGTGCGGCTCAGCTCAGCATAACAGCGATGCTGCTGACGCCTACACGCCAATTCAGTGCGGCTCAGCCCAGCATAACAGCGATGCTGCTGACGCCTACACGCCAATTCAGTGCGGCTCAGCTCAGCATAACAGCGATGCTGCTGACGCCTACACGCCAATTCAGTGCGGCGAAACAGACACTCCCGTCTCATTAATGAGTGGTCATAGCTTGACACGACTCTGTACAGCTATTCGATAATATTTCAATAGTAATCGGTGCAACGAGTGGCGGCATAATCTAAAAAATCGCAAACGTTTAATAGTGGTGCCTCTTTGAGCTTTACTTTAAATGAGGCAAAGCATTCCAGGCGTTAATAGTAAATCAATCACATTTGAGCCGTATTCTAGCCAAGCTGTTTGGAAGAGTTTTCCAACTAAACCTCAAAATGTGACAGAAAAAATTATTTTTACGGTCTGTTGGGCAGAGGTCTAGTATGTATCAATAAAAGTATCTTCGGCAACGGACTTCAGAGTTTTGTACGCAATGCGGCTTGTTCGAAAATAGATATATATAGTATTTATAAGCCGGGCTCACATGAAAGTCTTTTGAAGGTGTCCCTTCTGCAAATCGGCTAACCGTGTTGCCATGCGTGTTTAAAGCCCGGTAAGATACACAGATTTGTGAGTTCTAATTTACTGCACTTTTGAAGAGACGTCCGAAACTCCTCTGGCAGACACCAGAACATTCGGACTAAATATTAGCTGAGAGAACACTTTCAATAGACTGTCATTTGCCCCCCCCCCTCACCCTTGAACCTATTCTATTCAGGATGCATTGTTTCGCTGTGACAGTTTTTTTTCCTATTGTATTCCCATGATGCCGGGGCCACAGTTGTATTCGCACGCCCAACTGGTCTCTAGGCTGAGCAGCTTGCGTATCGTTTCAAGTCGGCAGCATAGATACGGTAGCATAAATGACGTCAGAGTCTCGCATACTTGCATCAGACAGTTTGTATGCCTACAATCATGGTAGTCACCCCCCCCACCCCTCCCCAGTTATAAGAGAATGAACCCTTGCAGGAAACAAACAACATATTATGATCGCGTAAAGACCAGGACACGCTCTAGTCAAAAAAAAAAAAAAAAAAAAAAAAAAAAAAA
>LQNS02277097.1:20441368-20456090 GCA_001587735.2 Parhyale hawaiensis
GTTTGTTTTACTTTCGTTGTATGTGCTCATCTCTGATGCGGGGTATTTTTTCTGCGTTCCCTGAATGAGCCGTGAAAGGATAATTAAAACTTAACCTCAAGGCGAAAAGTTGAGGGGGACAAAATATACTCTGTCCCCCCCAGCCTGAAAGTTGGGGGGGATACGTCCCCCCCGTCCCCTTAGGTGGTTACGCCCATGCTTTGATGGGTGGAAGTACTTAGGCGAAATCGTCACGATTAGCTCATAACGTTATAATAGAGTAGGCCTAGTCTTTGCTTCATTTTATAAGCAACTTAATGCAATATTAGAGCAGCTCGTGGTTTTGCTTGATGATGTGATGAATGATTCCACAAGGGCCAAGGCCACAACTTTTTTTTTTCAATGTATCGTTACAAACAGTGAGAAAATTAGCTAAATCGTGAGCAAAAAAATTCAGATACATCGAGAAAGATTGTAAAAAATTCAACAATTCATATTGTAGCACAGTAACTGATAAGAAAGATAATTAAGAGAAGCAAGTGACCATATTTGGAAATAATGTGTTCCTACGTTCGTTTGAGCGTTTGTTTCTCCCTGCTTGTCTTTTTTTTTTGTCAGAACAGAGCTCAATCAGTTATCGACGGATGTTCAAGAAATTTACAGAAACTGCTAAGAACGTTACGAGGAACATTGACCAGTTTTTGGTGACGATAAGATAGAAATCCTGGATTGAGGATATATATGAATTATTATGTTAACATTGCGTTGCTTTTCGGATGTATGCGCTCTCAGAGTGCTTCTATAGTTTTTCATACCGTCGGTCTTAGCGCCCTAACAAAGTGATGCCGAATTTTCGGCAAGCTCAAACATATACATTTCTCGCGAAGCTTTATTTTGGCTGTATTTTAAGATGAAAAGTTAAGAAAACTACTCAAAAGTGCTTCACATGCTAGATTTCAAGCAATGTATGGCAGTCATACATTTTGTAACACTAATTATCGAGTGTCATAGTCCATGTTCGTAAACAAAGGCGGTGTTACCCAGGCCATAACCCTGAAAACTAGGAGGGCTGTCGTCGGTGTCACCCAGTGTTACCCAAGCTGTGTCACATTGGAGGCCGGTGTAGCACAGGTGACTCGTACGCCTGATTGCCACATGCCTCTGTAAATAGCTGAGACTATGCAGGCAATAGTAACCTAGGTGGTTACCTAACCTAAGCTTTTTGAATTTTCTCTTTTGCATTTTCCATTTTCTGAAGCTGAGCACCAAAGAGCTATTTCCATGTAAATAATTAATTAATCGATGGAGCATTAATAGAAGGTAATTGGTATCTTCGACAGCACGTCTTTAATTGTTGTTTATAAGATAACACGAGCCATGCTTCGCCGTAATAAATAATAGATGACTTTGTTTCGTCATTCACTTTATCTAAAAAGCACATGTGTCTGATAATAATTAGCATTACGTTATTCAGAATTAAATATATGATATCAAATCAATTATTCCAGAAACTTTTTCAAGATGAATAAAGTTTGATCCAGAAACGGCCACTGCCTATATTTGGGAACGTTTTTATGGATGTTGGTCCTACGGGCAATAATAAGCCGTTTTCAACAATAATGGGCTTATCTTGGGGACCCATTAGTTAAGTTTGAAGGATAACAAGGTAATAGGAATCAACAAACGCTGGCTGTAGTTTGAAGGTTTCACGAAATAGACTCTAAGCGGCGTGCAGTGACGGCACACCTGTACGATTGGCTGTCACTCAGATGGAAACAACCAATAGGAACTCTCAGCTCGTTCTGGCAGTGAAGATGAAGCGTCTTATTTAGCTGTTATCTGGCAGAGCGGGTTCGACAGCTTGGTAGGAGACACGCTGACGAGGAGATGGCCATTCGCTGGCCCCATTTGGCCCCGAGTGTTGATGTGAGAGCTCTTAGGTTGTAGTAGACCCCAGGGATACGCACTCACTGTAGAATCCATGACTGTTCCGTCGGCCCACACCCAATGAGTGTTGTTGTATCCAGCGTTCACGAAAAAACCTCGGCCCGCCAAGGCCCCTGTTAAGAAAATATGGCTTATTACCAATGATTGCCTTCTTCATCACAAAACTAGCTTCGGAACTCACAGAAATTGTTTGAATGCGCTGTCGGCGAATCTAATCTATTTCCAAGAAAAAACTTACTGAACGTGGGCACAAATATTATATCCGTTTCAAGAGAAGTTTCTAGTTCAAGAAGCAATTTTTATACACAAGTAACACGCTTTCTTTAGCTAACACCAGTAAAAGCCATGAAGTTCTAGTGACGTAAGCTCTCCAATTGAGTGTTGCTACACCATCTGCTCTTCACTCCATGTAAGTTGGCTATCGCCACAATTCGCGAAAGATAGCCTTGTAAACTTTCTACACTTTT
This sequence comes from Parhyale hawaiensis, assembly GCA_001587735.2. Classification (NCBI taxonomy): domain Eukaryota; kingdom Metazoa; phylum Arthropoda; class Malacostraca; order Amphipoda; family Hyalidae; genus Parhyale; species Parhyale hawaiensis. The sequence continues at coordinate 20,443,762 of LQNS02277097.1, forward strand.
AGGTTTTTTCCGTTCCAGGAGGTTTCCGTTTCAAGAGCGTAATATTTGGATTTTATGTTGGAGGAGTTCTACTGTAACTTTTAAAGTAGTGCCTAAGAAAGATACTCACCGGTTTCTTGAGCAAAAAGTCGCACTTGTTCGAACACTGCAGGGTCAGACATGACGGCCAGAGAAGACAGTAGAGTTCAGCGTCACCAAACTTAAGGACTCTGATGATAAATATGAAGATCGAGCTTCCTATCTGAGCGTGGATGCTGGCGAAGTCTTCTGTGGAGGTATATGAACAACAGTGTATACAGGTCTTAGCTATTATTATCCTGAAAGAATAGCGCATTTCACATTCGTGGTATGCCTGTGAGTTTCAATTGGTATTAAGTTGCATCATCTGCCTGTAAGTATCTTTTTATTTACAAGAATTGCTTGGAATCAGAACGCCTCATAATGACAACTTTATCAAACTGAAAACATTTGATTTCAGCAACCAAACACTGCACCAGTAATCGAACAAACAATACATCGTTATGTACGATCGGGCATATGTTTGTTCTGTGCTCGAGCCGCCCATACCCTCTATATGTTTAATTTTACTCGATTAACAATATTGATAGCGAGTACTGCCGATATGACATTTGCTTCAGTAGACGTTGATGGTTTTAAAAAAACTGTCTTGGAATTTGAGTTTGAAGTTAAACAGAGTCTTGCCTGGGATTAAGATTAAATCCCAAAGTATCACTGCACTAAAACTACAGATGCAGACTTTATCTCCCCACTAATATGCTAATAACTTACTGCCTACAGCTGCAGATGAAAATGAAGGAACACTTGGATCTTAATAAGGAACCTCACCATTGGGCAGATGTTGAAACAAAGCTTTACTCAATATTGTATTTGTATGGATATTACTATAAATAAATATATTACTCCAATACTTCAATCCTTGTATCCTTCATTATATCTTTCACGTCTTCCTTCGTTACTTCATGCATTGCTCCTTTATTACTTACAGCGCTATTTCTTTCGAAGTTTTTTCTCGTCCTCATAACTCTACAGTACTCTAAAAATTTATTTCATTTCTCCTACAAGAAATTGCTTTGATTCTTATCTGCAAAGTTTCGTACTTCTCTTACTTCCGCCAAAAAAGTTCCAAGAAGGTTACATTTTCGTCAGTTTTGTCTCTATGTCTGTCTGTTTTTTATCAGTTTCCAAGATAACTCAAACTATGGATGGATTTTTACAAAATATGCAAGGATTGTTTCGTATATTAGAAAAAAACTGATAATTGACTTTCATGAAGATAAGTTCATTTATCTCTTTGTATTTTACGAAGAGAAAAACCAAGTTTTTGTAACGATCTATTTATACGTTTGTTTGACTCTGTATTTGATTTTATCCCTGTTACCGTATTAACTAAAGAGTGATGAAACTGTTATTTCCGTCAGAAGGCACAAACGATTAGATTTTGCTGTTGATACAAAGAAGATAATACTTTCAGAACCAAGTAGGATTTTTCACTATCGTTGCCTTGCTTGGCGAAGGTATGCGCTCTCAGATTTCATGAATGTTTTATCAACAAAATATTCTTCAATGTATCTTTACCAATAGTTAATCATCTGTTTCTATTAACCTACCGAACAATTCCTTTAACTTCCGTAGAGATTCATCCACAACTTTTTTAGTTATCCCGGTGGCTGGCCGATATGCAAACAAATAGACAGACAGATAAACAGACACAAAAAGAGACAAACTCAACGAAATCATAAACTTTTTGGCGGAGGCAATGAGGACAATTACTAAAATCAAACTTCAATTTCCTATCCTGCCAACATCTCGAATCTTTTTTCTCGGTCCTATAACTCTTCTATTATTCAAAAACTTAGTTTCATATTTCCTGTAAGAAATTGTTCTAACTCCTAACTGCCTACTTTCATACTTTTATTTCATTTTGGAACTCATGAATGTTTTGCAAGAAAACGATTAAGGATTCGTAATTATACCTTGAAGTCCTATAGATACACTTAACAAAATCTACCGATACACTTGTAAGTCCACTATCTTGATTACGTGCTTGCTTGCTTGTCTGTCACCTTGCACACAATCTTCGCTCTGATCCATAAAAACTAGAGCACTCTGAGAGTGCATACCTCCGCCAAGCAAAACCAAGAAAATGAAAAATTGGAACTGGTTTTGAAACTATGTTTTCCTTTTGTATCAACAGCAAGATCTAATAATTTGTGCCTTTTGACGGTATAATAACAGCATTTTTAAAGTTATTGAAGATCTGTCCCTAACTTTTAGAGCTATGCTGTTAATAAACATCCTGACAAACATTAATCAAACACACAAACAGACCGACCGATCATCACCGAAATTTAATCATTTAGGTCTTTCAACATTACTAACAATACCTGTAAATTTGATAGAGATCCATTCATAACTTTTTGAGTTATTCGTCTAACACCCATAGAATCAAGCACGGCGACAAACATGCCAACGAACTAACAGGGCATCACAAAAATTTGGCCATTTACTCCTCGTAATATACCCAACAACCCATTGAAATATGATAAAAATCCGTCCATTCATTTTTGAGTAATGGTACTTAATAATAGGCAGTGCTCTAGGTCTTTCTGTTGCATTTCCTTCGCCAAGGAGGTTGTGTTTTCATTGATTTTGTGTATTTGTCTGTGTGTGTTTGTCTGTCTTTTTCTGTTCGTCTGTCACCAAAACATTTCAAAGAGTGTCAGAAGGATTTTAAGAAAATTTACAGAGAATGTTGGGTATGCAAGTGAGAACAGATGATTTAGTTTTTGTGAAGACCCGCTCATCTGTTTGTTAGTGTGTCTCATTTATCTTAAAGCCGTAATTCAAAAAGTTATGAACAGATTTTCATGAAATTTGCTTGGTTTGTTGGGTATATTATGAAGAGTAAATGAAAAAATTTTAATGACGCTCTGTCTATTCGTTTATTTCTTTTTCTCAGTAATTGATTTTATACTGGTTAGCAATATAATTCTATAATTTATGTACAGATCTTTATGAATTTTAGAATAGTTGTTAGTAATGTTGATGTAGATGAAAGATTAAATTTTGGTAATGATCGTCTGGGCCGTTTGTGAGTTAGATTGTTTATCTGAGTGTTTGCCAACAAAATAACTCAAAAGGTTTAGAATGGATCTTCAAAAAAATTACAGGTGCTGTTATCACCGTCAAAAGGCACAAATGATAAGATTTTGTGTTGATGTAAAAAAAATCATAGTTTCATATTTTTGAATTTTTAATTTCTTTTGACTTGCTCGGGGAAGGCACGTCAGAGTTCTCTAGTTATTTCGTTTTGTGTTATGAATAATTCTTACTTTCATTGCTTCTGCTAGCTTTATCTCCTCCATTCATTCTCTCCTGCATTCCTTCTCTTTCTCTTTTGCGCTTTGTGGTTTTTACCTTTTTCTTTCCTTATTATAGCTTCCACCGATTCTTCCTTTCAAACGTGGCATTTTTAGTGAACCACAAATACGTCGCTTCTCAATAGGACAGTTTAGTATCGTAACCGATTGTTTATCACAGCTATTGTCTCACTTTCCCTGACTAAACCACATGTTGACTAAACAACTGTTTGACTAATAATAATAATAATACGCGCTTTATAGGGTACGCGTAGGGACATGGTACAGAAGAAAAAGCTTATTGTAAAAGTTATTTTAAATATAAAGACCAGGTAATACCATCATTACAAACTACACTGCATTGCGATACCTAGCTTGCACATTACACTGTAAGAAAAAAATTGATCTATCCATCTCTAATTAATCTATTCCTTCAACCGATTGTTCATATACAACATCATTTAATATTTCATTAGACTTCATTCGATGGTTCATTAATACTCCCTTCGATACTTCATTTAACAGGTCATTCAATGCTTCGTTCGATTCTGCTTTCTTTCTCATGTGATACTTTCTGTGTTCTATACTACAATTAATACGTTACTCGAACTTCATTCAATATAGCATTCGACACATCATTTGCTACTTCATTCAGTACTGCAATCAATTGCATTTGATGTTCTATTGATACTTCACCAATTTAAGGACGCATTCAATACTTCATCCCGTCATCAAATATTTCATTCGTTATATTGTGCACTCAAGCCATTCCTAACATGAGCACTCTGGGAGCGTATACCCTTGCAAAGCAAGATAATGATAACGAATATTCAAATTGATTCTGAAGTTGTGATTTCCTTTGTATCAGCACCAAAATCTAATCATTTGTGCCTTTTAAGAGTAATAACAGCTTCTGTAATTTCCTTGAAGATTCGCTCATAACTTTTCGAGTTATTCTACAAACAAGCATTCAGACAAACATTAGTTAGATACACATCCCAGCTAACCAACCGATCATTACAACATTCTAATCATGTATGCCTTTCATTAATATAAACAATTCCTGAAAATTTCATAAAGATGCATTTGATATTTTTGGAGTTATTTTGCCAGCGAACAAAAAATCAATCAAAGAGACAAACAAACAAATATATCACCACTAAAATTTTAATCATTTGCTCCTCGTATTATACTAAACAACTCATGCCAGTTTCATCAAAAGCCGTCCATAACGTTCTGAGTTATGGCATTGAGAGAAAATAGGCAGACAAACAAACAAACAAACAAACGGATAGGCAGATCTTCGTCAAAAGTTACTCATCTGCTCCTCGTAACATACCTAACAATCCCGGTAAATTTCGTCAAGATCCGTCCATAACTTTCTGACAACCAGTTGGAAGTGATGGAAATTCCACGCAGCAAAATCACTGTTCTTGATCGACCTCTCAGACCCGTATTTTCCTAATTTCTCTAATTTAATTCTGAAGAAACTGTGGAAATTCTACAGAACGTAAGCATTGTTCCTCAATTATGATGCCCACGAACCCTTTTCATGCATACGAAGAGTAAAAAATGTTCCAAGTCAGGCAGCAAATTTTTTACCTAAGACATGCGAGACATAGCAGCTTTAATTTGAACTTGACTCATTTTTCTATTCATCCCTTCACGGATCAAGAATACCTCTAAGATACCCATATTTTCTCTTATCTAAAACTGATGAAAACGTCACGGTTGTATTAATTAAGTAACTAACAAACAGAGGGACAAGCAAAAATATACATAGATATTTAATTGCATAATATATGTATATAACGCATATATAAGTGTGCTGTACGTATGCTTAGAGATTCATATGTATTTAATATATATGCACAAAATGTACACCCAGTATACCACTAAATATGCATATATATGACTACATGTCTCATGTAAATGTATATAAATATAAATGTAAACATGAACATGCAAATTGGTGTATGAACCGCACAGCTGTATTTAAAGGTGCTTGTTGACTGACACCCCCTCTCCAGCCCCCGCTGTCAGAAACCGCAAGAAAAACGTGCTAATGACCCCCCGCGGTGCCGGCGGTCGGCAGCCGTAGATCAGAGCCACGAAAGTCTACGGGGTCCCGCTCTCTGCGACAAAAACATTTCTAAGGGCTAATAGAGCTATCTAGACTCGCATGAAAATTTCATCTGTAGGAACTTCTCTCGTAGTGACAGCAGTTACAAGAAAACCGTCAGGCCTTCCTGCTTTATTATCCATATTTCTATTAATACTCAACGAAATTCACGTTTATGGCTAAGCGGGCTGATTGGTCCCATGCTGATTTTACAAGTGGTGAAATTTGATAAGAATCGCTTCCTTTAATCTCGAGCTACTTAATGTCAAATTTTTTAAAGAAAGCAATGGGCGAAAAGTCGCCGAAGCTCTCTCTTAGATAGCAATAAATTCCCCGGTTTAAGTGGTGTGAGACAAACGATTATTTTCTCCAGTTAGCTTTGAAATCGCCTGAGACTGCAATTGGAGGTTTGGGCTCCGTTAGCCATGAATTGAGTTTCAGTCAGTACCTACGGCATCAAGGGTCGCAACCACAATTGGTCTGCGATTACCACTTGAAAATGCTTTAACGTTTTCGATTCTTGCAGCATTTCTACAAGGATCGCTCTCTGCTGCATTCACTTCTTTTTCTCACTTCTGTTATTATACATCTGTTCAATTTGAGTCAGAAAAGGGCTTTGTTCTGTACGTTCCATGTCTGGAGCGTTTTTCTTGCTTATATTTAGTAAACCTCTTCAGGGCCTCATCTAGTTCATAAGACAAGTTTTGATACATAATTCGCTTTGCTTTCGTATTTTTCTTGAGTAAAAAGGTGACTACAGCATTCTGTGATCAGAGACAATCATCAACGATACTTAATTGTCATCGAACTCTTTGAGCTGAAACGCAGCTGTCCGCTTATTATCATTCTCTGGATAGCTGTTGTGAATTGGTGTACTAATTCGTCAATAAACTTTACATCATTGTCTTGTTTTGGCGGCCAAAGGACTGCAACCAACGTTATGGAATCTGTTTCTTAGGAGGTATTAATAATCTTGTATAGAGTTTTTTCAGATGTATTATTTCTAGCAACGATACATTAGTCAGGAGGAAATTTTACAATTGCTGGAAATGTTTCACAGCTTTTTCTATCGATTGATATGAGTTCATAAAGGTGTAAGATAACATTTTTCAGAAGGTGTGCGAAAATTCGTCCAGTGAAATTTTTTAAAATCCAACATGGCCGCTGCAACCCTTTGAAGTCATTAAAATTACCATAACAGAGTTCAGGTTTGCACAAGGGACATAAATTTGGGCCCTATATCCTGGTTTTCAAGTATGAGGATTATTGGTGTAATTAGACAACTATGTTATCACATAAATCATGTATGAATGTGAAAATATACCACAAATCATCAGAAATTATCATAATTCCTATGAAATTGGTGGGAAAATAAACACTTCATATCTACGCCAATATTTTTCTATTATCAGTGTATGACGAGATTTGCCTTCTTTCAGGACGTACTTGCTAACCAGAAATCTCCTGAATACAATGGGTATAACGCAAGGTCATGCAGAGAAGCAGGCATGCTTCCCCAACCAAAGACGGAAGATTCTTTCCTACCGCTCGCTGACGGTATCTCTGTTCACCCTGATACGATCAAAACAGCAATAGAGAAGGTGTGTCACTCTTGAGAGTAGCAGGTGAGGACGTACTTACCAATACAGCTGACCAGCAACTATACAAAATCACCATTGAAATAATGTTCCATCATCCTACCTACTTCAAGTCTGTCATCCCACTGCTCGGGGGCATGCACATGTTCGTGGATTTTAGTCACGCTACAGCTGTTATCATGGCTGGCAGTGACATGAAAGAGTTTCTAGCTAGCACATTTGGAAATGTTTACAAAATGTTAACTGAGAAAATACCCTCAAAACTTTCTTGCTCTCAGGATGTTAGTAGAAGAGTTGGTCGATCTTGTGAGACAAGAGCAGGAGGGACTTACCTCATTTGCTCGCCTCATCGAAGTGCTTGAAACTCGAGCAGGCAATAGCCGAACTACGAACATGTGGACTGACAGTCTTATCAAAACGTCATCATAATGATGAACTTTTCTCGTAGAACACATGAAGGCGATTGGGCCCTTCACCTCTTCACTGCAGAAGACACGCTACTGGTTGTCACAACTACGCCCGCTATGCTGCCTTTTACATTCATCACATGAAAAGCCTAAATTCAAAGATGATGCAGTCTTTATACCGCTGCTTTGGTGCGCCAACCCTACGCGTGCCCTCTGCAAGTTGGCCGTAAAGAATCTGTTTAGGCTAGCGCAGGCCCTCCTAAGGACATGGCCAATCCACCGCAGCTGAGAGTGCAGCAGGATTGCTTCCACGCTGGTGATGCCAGAACGCTCAAGAATCAGAGCGTGGGGAACTTTGTCCCTCCAGATAAGCCTCAGGATCTTCTTCAAGCGGCCCATGTGGAAGTGTTCCAGTTGCTTCACATATCGCATACAAAGAGTCCAGGATTCACTGTCATGTAGAAGCGTTGATGAGCAGACTGCGCTGTACACCGCTACTTAGGTATGTAGCAATCCCCAGGTTGTGTTTGTCGATGACACGCTGCCTAATTCTCCCGAAAGCTGCGTTGGCTTGTGGATCCTATGTTCCACCTCGACTCCCTCAGAGCAGTCATCAGCAAGCACGCTACCCAGGTACTTGAATTGTGTCGTGACTTCCATCTGTGTCTCACCAATGCGTATTGGATAGACCTCTGCAGGCATCGCGCCAGACCATTGTAGTAACTCTTCGGTTTTCTCGGTATTGATATAACAAGCCCCATCCTGCCGTAAAAAAAATTTCAGATAGAAGGTTGAGCGAGCTCTGTAGGCTCCGAGCATCATGGGCTACCAGCACACAATCATCGGCATACTGGAGCTCGTGAATGATTACTTCCTCCGTCCTAGCCTTTGCCTGGAAACGTTGCAGATTGAATAAACCACCATCAAACCTGTATCTCAGAGACACGCCAAAACGGACCTCAGCCTCCCGACGGTACAGCCAGGTAGCAGCTGCAAGGTAAATATTGAAAATCACAGGGGCAATGACGCATCCCTGCTTCACTCCAACTGTAACGCCAAAGGTTTCCGTTTGCTCCCCTCCAACAGCGACGCTTGCAGTCATTCTGTCATGGAAGGCACGGACAATGTTGACAAATTTGCTGGGACAGCCAGCCTTCCTCAGCACCTGCCAGAGTTTGTTCCTGTTCAAAGTGTCGAAGGCCTTCGTTAGGTCGATAAACACCATACAGCGATTTCTGTGTCGCTCACGACACTGTTCCTGCAATTAGCGGGCAACAAAGATCATGTAGACAGTGCCACACTTTGATCTGAACCCGCACTGCAACTCAGGGCACACATTATTCACGACAGAGCTGTTGAGTATCTCCAAGAGAATGCACGTCAGCACCTTACCCGCTATAGATAGCAGAGAGATGCCCCTGCTGTTTCCACAGTGGGCCTTGTCCCCTTTTTTCTTATAAATGGAAACAATCCGGGCATCACGCGCCAGGCTTGAGGCGCCGTCTCAGTTTTCCAGATCAACAGGACAAGCTCGTGAAGACGCCTCAGAAGTTCGTCTTCGCCACACTTCAGAGCCTCTCCCGGAATCCCATCTAGTCCTGTTGCTATACCGTCTTTGAGGTCGGTAAGTGCCTTGCGAACTTCATCGACTGAAGGGGGAAGCCCAAGTGTCTGCTCCTCCTGGAAATGAGGCAACTGCTCCACGATTGTACGGGGTTGTTTGTGTTCCTTGTAGCGGCCTAGGATATCGTTCTTGCTTCGCAGCAGTACACGGCCATCCCGACTTCTCACAGGGTTAAGAGTACGGATGGACGGTCTGTAGACCTGCTTCATAGCTGAGTAAAAGTTTTATTGGTCATTTGCATCTGCAAAATGTTGCAATTTTTCAGCTGTTTTTCCGCCACCATTCGTCTTCCATGCGACGCAGCTCGCGCTGACAGATCTGGCGGACTTCCTTTCAGGCATTCAAAAGCTATATGGAGGAAGGTGAGTTCCTGTAAGCTGCGTGAAGCTTATGCTTGCGCTCCAGAAGGCGCTTTATTACATCCGCGTTTTCATTGAACAGTCTTGATTTTTTTTTGTTGAGAAGCAAATGGTCTGTTCTGCAGCAGAAGACAAGGCCTCGGAGAGGAAGCTCCACATCTCCTTCACACCCACCGCAGTCGGAATCCCACTCAGCCTCTCAGTAACAGCAGCCATGTAGCCATTCCTGACCTGCTCATTCTCTAGTGAAGCCCAGTTAAGGTGCCTTTTCTGCGCAATTCTTCTTGTTCGTGGTCGGACCCGTGGCGCCAGCTTACTTCTCACCAACCGGTGATCTGTCCAGCAGTTGGCGCCGCGCATTGCTCTAGTGATGAGGATATCTTGTAGGTCACGCCGCCGTGTGATGACGAAGTCTATCATGTGCCAGTGCTCGGAGCGCGGATGCATCCATGTGCCCTTGTAAATGTCCCGCTGGTCGAACACAGTGTTGGTGATGGTTAGGTCGTTCCGAACACAAAGTTCGAAAAGACGATGGCCTTTACTGTTCTCCTTTTCCACGCCGTGGCGTCTGCGGACATCCCCCAAGGCCACATATAAGGTGCCAACCCTAGCATTGAAGTCACCCAATAAGATCACCTTATTGGCAGCGGGGGTTCTGTGCAATTCCTCATCCAAGCATTCGTAGAAAGAGTTCTTCAGATGTCATACAATTGTTCGGTAAAATTAGGAAAAAAAATCAGCTACTATACGCTGCGTGCGTTACAGCAGTATGACAGTTGTGTCGCGTCCGACTCGCGTTCACTAGCTTGCAAAAAAATACCTAACCGTATTCCTAACACATAAACTGTCTTACGCGACGATGATGTTGAAACTGGCAAATGTTAAATCCATAATTTTTCCCATGATGCTTATTTTTACGATTAGGAGAGGAGGCTATGTTAACGACACGCACGAAACGGCATAGCTTAGGGCCACATTTTACAGACAATATTCGACGGTTTGCAAGCCTGTGCGGAAAAAACCTAAACAATAATTAAATTTATCCTTCAGAAAATAATAAAAAGTTCGTGGATTCTTTGATACATATTTTTATGCAATTATAAAGATTACAAAAGATGTAGGACACTCTGGGGGCCTAAATGAAATGAAGAAACAAAGTAAAATAGCTATATAATAATGTACTAGGTTTTTATGACGTCAAAGGCCTATTTCCCAAAGTGTTTACTGCAGCTTGGCTCTTCCCTGTGCGTTGACCTTGTAAAGTCTCATCATCCTTCACTGGGGCGCACACTACGTGCTGTAGAAATAAGCTACCCGCAGTATGGACCACCTTACCTTGACTATCCACTGCTCGCAAATGAGGCTGATAGCAAATTGGTAAATTCCCGATAAAATTTGTTCCATACAACGTACCGACTTGACGCAAAAAAATAGATAAGCTACTCATGTAGAGGACAGGAATGTACAGTGTCTATTGGAAGAAACACACATTCGTGAGCACTGGCCAATGTTAAATTGCAAAATTTGTTTTGACCAATTTTAGGCTATTTTGCTGTCCCAAGCGTTAATAATCATCGTCTACAGTTGGTATATAGCTACGAATTTGTTTTTCTTACTGATAAACACATTACTTGCATCACCGAGAACCGTTTAGTTTTTGTTTGTTGAAGTCTTTCTGTTGCCTGAAGAAGCTTTTATCGAAGTTTAATCTATTTAGAATCAGCCGCAGTTGAAACTTTCAGTGAACACTCAAGGTATCGTGAGGTCCATGATCTGATAAATTTAGTTTACGTACAATAAAAAAAGTACAGTAAAAGGAGGTGCAGTAGCACCTTAACGTATATTCGAAACTCCTCTGGACAGCTGGGTCAAAAATATCTGACGCCATGAAGTGGGCTACTTACTCTTGAGGAAAGTGAAGACGTCCTGCTTCAGGCTGGTTGCCGTAGGGCTGATCACAGCCGCTTCTGTGAAGCTGCAGGTGTTGTTGTTGTCGGTTGCAGGTGCACGACTGTATGTGAAACCTGAACAGGTGTCGCTCTGCCGGCACAGTTGTTTACATTCGCCTGGTGGCAAATGAATCATATTTACATTTGTAGATAAATGATGCAACAGTGGTCTTCAATAGTATCATCCTTGTCATTACGTTATTAGTTTTATTATTACTTCTTTTGCCAAGGAGGTTTTAAATTTGTTTGGGTTTGTCTGTTATTCTGTGTGTTTGTCTGTTAGCCACATAGCTGAAAAAGCTATTAGTGAATCTTTACGAAATCCATAGGGACTTTAATTAACGTATGTTAGAAGGAACAAAATTAGTGATGATCCGTATGCTTGGCTTTAACCGACTTTTGTCCGTTTGACTCCTTGTCCCTCTGTGTCTAATCAGTCAAAAATTTGGCTACAGATCTCCATGAAATTTACAAGAACTGCCAAGAATCTTACCAGGAGCAGATGGACAGATTGTGCTGATGATCCGAAAGATATCCTGAAATCTAAACTAATATGAAATTTTCATTAGCTCTGTGTCGCTCGGCGGAGGTTTGTGTTCTCATTACGCTTTACTGGTTATTGTTTAAACTGCACGCCTGGTCGGTCATGGGTAATTATTGAAACTCAAATGGAGCTAAAACAAACCCAGGACAACCAAAGTCCTGCTACGAAGAATCTTGATAGAAAAGCTGACGGCTACTTTCCACCAACAAGGCGGAACACGGATACTATTATTATTATTATTATTAAATCACACCAGGCTGGCGACGTAGGAACGGAGAAACTCCATGAGGTTAACAAACCCCCACGCAACCAACCCAGCGGGTGGAGAAAACAGAAGAATGAAGAA
>LQNS02277097.1:20465342-20481962 GCA_001587735.2 Parhyale hawaiensis
AATGAAGAAAAGAAGAAAATTAAGAAGCAAATAAGAGAAAAGGAGATTCCACACCGGCCTAGAGGCATTAGGCAAACGTATAGGTTATTGCGTGAATTTTTCACGCACGGGTCCACTAGTAATAAGAGAGCTGTCTGTCTGTCAGTCCGTCCGTCTGTCTGTCTGTCCGAAGCTTATTTTTCCCCTGTTTAATACTGAAGAAAAAAATTCAGAGTTACCCAACCTTTTTGTTGCGGAGAGGGTATCTTGGATACGGGGAGGTACTTAATTGGGCGCTTGCCTGCATGCCCGTGTTTGGACACGTTCATTTTCATCGCTGCTACGGGTGATGTCACTGAATTACGTCTCTTCTTGACTGTCAACCCTTTTGATAAGCTGAGATGTTTTCAAATATACATTTTTATGACTTATTCATCAAAAGGGTTGCGTTTGGTGCACTAGTGGCTAATAATTTTCGTTAATATGACCAAACAATTTTATGATTTTGTATTTTTTGTAGAAACTTTTGTCATAATATCACATCACGAAAATGGGAAAAGTTCGTTCTCTGACGATTTATTGTCTTCAATGCAAATTCTATTAGAAAAATCTTTCATATAATATGAGATTATTTAATTAGACGATTGCTGACCAATTGCGCTAGAGTACTGATGTAATGCTAAGCTTAAGAAATTGATATCTCAAACACTACCTGGGGACTTGGAATATTTTAGGAGGGATTAAGAAGCCTTAAACGCCCTAAAATAGACCTTACGACGCCTATGAGTTTAATTATAAATAAAATAGGCCTGCTTGATGAGTAAATTAAAGAATATGATGCACAACGAAATACAGCTGGCGAAAAAAAAAATAAATAAACATTCCTATACTCCTTTATTGCCCTCAAATACAGAATGACACAGTCGTAAAAGGGGTGACAAAACTTGCACCTAAAACACATTAAAATCGCCTTTTACATACTAGTTGAGAACAAGCCCCCCCCCAAAAAAAAACACTTATCGCTTATAGGGCACATATCTTAAATTAGGATTAACTCCTAATACAATAGTGTTTAAAATATGCTTAAACTGCGCATAAATAAATAAATAAATAAATAAATCAGTAAATATATATATATATATATATATATATATATATATATATATATATATATATATATATATATATAAATGAATAATTAAATAAGTAAATAAATAAATGGTGCGAATCTAAGGTAGGGTAGTCGTATCGTCACCAGAACAATAGGCTTATTCAATCATCCCAAGAGCAAAAATGTCAATTCTAGGTGAATTACATTTTTTCAAATTCCAAATAAAACAGTTTAAACAACAATTTCTAAAATAATTCAATGCTTATCTCGTTTCGAATTATTTTCGAAGTAAATGGTATCGCTTAACGTGTAACAACTTTGTGAGCTTCTTCTCCGAATTACATTGTGATATTTAAACTAGAATTTCAGAGCGACACCAGCGCCACTTGCGGTCATTCAGTCAATGAAGCCGAAGTTTCTTTTCTTGTATAGTAAACCTCTTTGCTCCAACTAAACTCACTACAATATGAATGCATGATTTCTCCGATGATTTTGTCCTATGGTTTAACGAGAAAATACTTTGAGTTCGTCAGCATCACAGTATTTTGTGCTGCAGGCTTTCTCTTCAAGCTGGACCGTATGTAATTGATATAATATTATTATATATATTGAAGAATTAAATGAGAAGCAAATCATTTAGTTGAAATTTTGTTACCCACGACGCGTTTCTCTGTAACCTCAGCTCATCAGGTGGGAGGATCGAAGATGATAAAGAATATTTCATTGACGTCTGGAAAATTTTTTCAGCGGTTATCACAAAAAGATGTAAATATGATACCGGTTTTACGAAAGTTATATTTGACATTTTCTCTAATACAAACGTTTCGTCGTTCTTTAAAACTAACATCCTGCTCACTGCAGCTACTGTACTAAGTACAGACACACAGAAATGCCGAAAGCGACAGTTTACAACCTGTACGGGTTTGAATACGTGGGACATCTGCATGGTAGACTCCATAACAATTACGAATCCTACAGCTGGCGTGAACATAACAAACTATAGTCCAGAATTAGACTCGGAAGTGCAAACTGCAAATATAGATTTCTCACAGGAACATACAATGCTTGTCGAAAACGAGAAGCGATGCATCCTCACAGTATAACTTGAGTAGCTCGAAACCAATAATTGAAGCTGTCTTCTTACAATTATCAAGAGCATAGAATTTAGATGCGATGGTCGGGTTCCATGACAGAAGCGCACACGACAAATGCCCACACGACAAAACCGCACAAGGACAAATGCGCACATCAACAAAAGCGCACACGACAAATGCTCACACAGACAAATGTGCACCTACTATTTTATCGTTTGACTGCGTATATACCTTGAGATGTTATTAGCTCTTCGTTATGCAGCTTGTCTAGAAAAACTAATGTGGTTTTTTCCTTGCTGTTGCGAACACAAGAACTGCAATGATTTCTTAGCAATTTACTCTCGGGCGCTGGTTTATATCTGCAAATGAAACTTGGCTCGCTTATAAATTTTTCATTTAAGATACTCACCATTGACATTGTCGTGGGTAAAGCATCTCGTAAAATCTCACTAAGTGTTCTCAGTGAGCGATTTACTGGAGTAACACTGATGAATTACAAGAAGCTGCATGTAGTTGCTTAAAAATGGGACTAATAGATTAAGACCGTTTTCGGGCTTGGAATCACAAAGCAGAACTGATAGAGCCCAGTTGGAAATTTATAGGCATTTATCGGCTGCCTACGAGTAAATAGTAAACGGTAGGTATCTGGTGAAAACGGATAAATGTCTATGAATTTCTGAATGGGAAGTGCGATTGAAAAGCTCCGTACAAAAAACTGGCGTTTGGCCAGCGTTACGAGCTCCTTCATTACCCAATATTTTCTCGCGCGATGCTAGTGGGCGAGAGAAAACGTGTATATTGATCGTAGCATTCCTGGGGAATGTGCTGGCTGGCCTGAGGTGGATGAGTGAATATTGTAGCTGCTTAACAGGTGAGTCTCAAGGCCGCTCCATTCAACAGTCAAATTTGATTCAGCATGTGAATGCTTTTTTGTGTGTGTGTTTTCAACAAAAGAAAAGTGTGCAACAGTCTGAGTATTTATTCACTCTAAATTGGAAAGATTGTAGAAACTGTACAGTGACCCTTGCTAAGCCAGCTAACTTGACGACTAACTTTATAGTTAATTTTTTAGTAGACCCACAGTTGTATTTACGAGGTCACATCGTAACGGTCGGAGGTTGAGTTGAGAGAATTTGCTCATGTGACGATCGTGGTGCTATACTTATAAACCGTCAAGTCACATCTGGCATCTATTCGTGACGTCACTACACCACAGACATTGCTTGTTCCCAAGCAACGAGAATAAATAGAGCGAGGGAGCACTGACACAATTCGCGGTACTGGCCAGGGATTTTTTTTCTTCGATAGCTGCTCCCTTCCCATCAATCAAAGACTCCTAGCCATTTCCTCCAACCAATCACAGGCTTTCAGCCATTCGTGCAGCCAATCAACTTTCAGCTTCCTATCCCCGTAGGAGTTGTTACCTCCTTCAATAAAATTTCATTGTTTCTAAGTATTGCTTTTCTTCACGGCTCTTGTGACATTATCAACAGCTCCCAGTATAGTGATCTCAACTACCAACTGCGAGTTTTCTCTCACAATTTTTAAATTCAGTGCATCTACCAGTACGAAGTAGTCAGTCAAACATTTTTGCTGTGTGTTTTTACTTATTGCGTGACTACGTTTTCATGTATTATCGAAGTAGAACATAATTTACAAGGGGTGTCTCAGAATTCTTTGAACAAATTTTAACCGATGGCTCCTTACAATGAAATAAGATTAATTTGCTCTATAGAACATGTTCGACGGTGTTTCGTTTAAAAGGTTACGAAGAGTTAAAATTTAAGAAATGCTTTTAATTGTACTGGTAGATAACTTCACTTTACAACAGAGAAGAAGTTGCACTTCGGGTTCTTGTTTACACTAAGTAGTCGGTCTCTAACATCTCTACGTGCAGACGCTAATGGACCAACGATCGAATAGTGAACTCATAGATGTGCACTTAATTTACGCTATTGCAAAATAGAATTCTAGAAGAGCAGCCACAATGTACATATGTAGAAAGATGTCCCACCACGGTCTCCTGACATGGCACTTCTTGATTTCCATCATTGGGAACACCTAAAGAATTTAATCTAGGAAACACCAGTTCTGTCAGAAGAGAAGAAGAACCTATCGGTAAGATTACAGAAGGCTGTGGGAGGATTAGTGAATCTCCAAGCATCTTCGCATCGCACGGGTTTGGCAATAACTCCACGGCGCCTCTACACGTGAACTGAAGCCCATTGGCGTCATTTTGAACATCTGCTGTAACCGACTAACTTAATTTAACGTCTGTATTCATGAACATATTCTAATTTTGAATTTTCATCTAGACCTACTCGACTTTCGGGCATGTCTGTATAGTGTGACGGGCTTATTTCATTGTGAGGAACCGTAGGATAAAAATTATTCAAAGGCTTCCGGGACACCCTGCATATTAAGGGAATGATCTATATAACAGAAAAGAGAAGAATACTACATTGAAATAAAGCTACACCATGTCAGCCAGGAGGAATAATTAATGTCAATAGTCCCGACTGTTTCCCGGGCTGTCAGTAGAGTCGCAGAGCATAGAAGGAACAAAAATTAAGAAAAAACAACGCGATGGACAATACTTATTAGCACAGATTCAAGTTACAAGAAACCTACCTACCTACCTACCACAGGTACGAGATATAACATGGTGCCCAGAGCCGGTAAACAGTCGGGACTATTGTGATAAATCATCCCACCTTTTTGAAAAAGAAAGTTTGTTGTCCTCTCAAGCAAAAATATCATTTGATCTGGGCAGTATAATGAAACTAGCTAATCGATTTGTATCAATCGTTAAAAAAAATCCACCTTATTATGACATTCTACATTTGCTGTGAAGAAATAAAATGCTTGCTTTCTGAAGCCTCGTGTCTTTGTGAGACTAGTGGAGGTCTTTCTGTAGCTTAGTACAGTATCTAAAATACTGAAAAAAATACTGCCTGTAAAAGAATACACCAATTCAAATTGAAGAGAAACAATTTTTTAAGCAAATGCACTCATTATGTTTAGACTGAACATCAAATACTTTCATGATCGACCCAGTCAGGTAGCAAACGGTTGCCGTGGCTACAAGTATTGAGTCTTCACGATGTACGTTTATTATTCACCACTGCCCAATTATTGCCCCGAGTATGAGACAGTCTGGTCCAAGTTGAACAAAGCATGGAAGAAAACTACAACGCTTTTCATCATTTTGCATCTGCCGCGAAACATTTTTTTTTTAAATGTTTGACGTTTTGTGAAACACATTGCCGGTCATTAAAATTCTTTGTACAATCTACCAAATGTTGAAACACAAAACACACTGCTTATATGTAAATGAAACAATCTCCAGTTTGCTACAAGTGGCCTTGCAGCCTTCCCCAGTCAGTAAGAATTGAACCACGGCATGCGACTATTTAACTAACAATTCCTCATCTACATTATAATTCTACTAGTCCGTACGTTAGTTAGTACGGCCGGCAAGGTTTCATCAGTATTAGATAGGGAGAAAACTTTGATACGACCTGGGAAGAGATTAATAGCAGCGGGAGTCAAGTTCGAATTTGAGCTCCTACGTGTAAATATGAATCCTGGCGTTTCACGGGTAACTTAACCAGCTTTTGCTATATATTCTAAAACAGATACAAACCCTCTTGCAAATAGATATCTGTGCCATTTTGTTAGCATGGATACTTATGAAAGCGTCCATTTGCCACTTTTCGGTACGATCGCTTAAACTTAATTATTGCAGGTGGTTCTCGTTTTTTTAAAGGGACAGGGAGAATGCCAATTGTAGCCGTTTTATGATAATTGGTGGTTTTCACTGTATTTAAGGTTGTTCTTATAGTTGTGAAAAAAAAACGTCGAGGAAAAGTTTGTAATCACGATACCATTTAGGAGTATTACGATGTAGTTTCAGAGAGGCCGGTTAAAAGCGGCATAACTTTTTGAAAGATATGAAAACTGCCTGTATAGCTACATGTTCTTTCAAATTAGGAAAAGAATACAATTGATTGCGTGTTAGGTAAAAAGAAAGAGACTTCATTCTAACATTCTCCTTTAAGTTTTACTTTAAATATTTTTTTCAAATTTATAACATGCTCTTACCGTAACACACTAGAAGGCCACAGTTCTTTCTAGAGTATTGACAAAATATTTAGGAATTTTTCTATACCATCCTAACATCAGAATACACTCGAAAAATTCTCAAGACATTTACACAGGTTTGCCTAATATTTGCACCGCACTGTAGACACGAGCAGTGCAGCTGAGGAACTGAAGTGCTTACTTGACAAAATCATTAACCTGCTGGTAAAATAGTTACAATACTTATTCTCTAATTATTTCCACTACTGCCACAGCACACCAGAAAAACAAAATGAATTAACGTCACACAGTTTTTTTTCTTCGATTAAGCTTTTTTAATATTCACACCGCTAAGTTTACAGCAGCAGCCTGCCATGAAAACTTCAGCATTAACATCATGTGATGTCTGGACTTCAGTTCAAACTTTTCTAAGAATTATTGAGTGATGCATGCGGCAGCAGCACAGCAGAACGTAGCTCTATGATTAAGATGCCTGACTTTTTCTTTCAGTGCGCCATCAACACTTTACGTTTTTTTTTCTGCCCAGCGGCATTTCTGTCAACGTACGTAATGACTTCTTTTCATGTTGAAAAGAATTTAACGTTTGAAATGTCGAGCAAAAATGAGTAGTCTTTCTTTTTGCTTATAAGAATTCCATCGCGAAAGAAAATCACATTGTAGCGAGGGGGGGGGGCATGATTCTGTAATTTTTTGGGGCCTCGTCACAAGAAGGCCAAACAAGCGTGTTCTGTCAGCTTATCGTGAAGTGTTTCGTTATGCGCTGGTAAACTACATTGAGTTTTGAATGAAAAAGTGAGTCATCCAGTCAGCTTACGCGGAAAATGCCAGTGGTATGTAGTTCCAGTTATTTTTTTTTTCATTTCGGATGAATTAAAATTCAGTAGTCTGTACAATTTCCTGTGTTTAAAGGAACAAAGCCACGCTTCCGACGATTAATTAAAAAAAACACATTTACCGTATTTGGCTGGTGAGCGAACCCACCGTTGGAAATGCACCAAAATTCATGAAAATTCGACTTTGTACCAGCATACCTATATTTCAATACAAACATCCAAGAATCCCTTCTCATCTACGCTATCATCCATCTATTGCTCACATTCGTGGCCTGTATTCTCTCCCGATCCTAAGTACGAGGGATGTATTAAAGTAAGTACGGTTTCGAAATAAAAAAGAGACTGGTATGGTCTGTTTAGACTTTGTTTTCATGTGAAGCCAGTACCTCAGTCTATTTTTTACCTCCGACAAGAAAGTTATATTCTCTTCGAGTTTGTTTGTTTGACTCTCTGTCTGTCGCTTTGTCATTCACAGAGATAAATTAAAAAATTATAAACGAATTTTAACGAAATATAAAGGGATTGCTAAGTATGTCTGGAGAAACATGATTAAGTAGAGCACTCTGAGAGCGCAAAGCTCCGCCAAGTCAGGCAACGGTAACGAAAAATTCAAGGTTTGATTTTTATCAACTCCAAATCTAATAATTTGTGCCTTTTGATAGTATTAACAGTTTCTGCAATTTTTTTGAACATCCGTTCCTAGCTTTTTGAGTTATGCTGCTAGCAAACATTATGACAAATTTAAGTCAAACATAGAAATGAATCAACCCATCTGTACCAAAATTTAATAATTTATGTCTTTTAACAGCACTAATAATTCCTGTAAATTTCATAAAGATCCGTTTAAAATTTTTTTGAGTTTTTGCGTAGCAAAGATTATGACAAATATAACTCAAACATAGACACGAATCAACCGATCTCTCCAAAATTTAACCATTCTTGTCTTCTAAAATTACTAACAACTTCTGTAAAGTTCATAAAAACCATTCAAAACTTTTTGGGTCATTGCTTAACAAGCATTATGACAAACTTATCTCAAACATTGGCACGAACGAACTGATCTGCCTCAAAATTTAACCCTCTATGCCTCTTAACATTACTAACAACTCCTGTAAGTTTCATGAAGATCCATTGAAAACTTTTCGAGTTGTGTTCTCCATTCGAGAACCATCTTAAGAAGCGTTAAGCCATTTACTTGCATTCCACCGATCATTTAATGCTTCCTACGTAGATTTCGCTAATCAGACGGTGAATTTGAGTCACTTTCAAGTCTTTGGTCACAAGAAAACAACTCACTGATCATAATTCCCTGGTAGCGGGATTTTCAATTGGAAGAACAATTTTAAATACCCAAAACAAGCAATACAAGCAAGAAGCAATACTTGGTCAAATGGTTCCGCAAGGACGCCTGTGTTCGCAACTGATGTATTTAGGTAAATAGCTTGGGATGATGACTGCAGGGCCGCCACACTGGAATTTCAAAATTGAACTTACTGTACTTTAAAAACAATCCTTAGACATGCTCCTGGAAATATTTCTGCCTTTATCAAGAGCAGCATTGGAGAGAAGAAACCAACAGCTTTTTTGTCTTCATCTCAGCAGAGGATAAAGAACTGAAGAAGCAACATAAGTATTCTTGAAGTTTGACACAATGGCAAGAAAGACGCACAACTCCTAAGAGAACCTCAAATTGATCGTTCGGGACTGTTGTGACGTCATTATTGTCTCCTAGCGCAGCTTGAGGTATCTAAATACGGTTGGTATCATTGATCCGAACATACGATTTAATGAAAGCGATTGATTATGACGTCATAGTTGTCGCTGATATTGTGGCACAAATACTGAAGAAATGCCCGTCTGTGGCTCTGCGTTGGTTGTCAGTAATGGAAAAATTATAAAAAAAAAAATGAGCAACATATACTTCGTTTTCCCAGGCGTACAGTATAAAAAAGATACAATGAAATTTAGTTGTCCAACTCCAGCACTAAATTGCTCTAGGTCTTAAAGCCTCATAACCTAGTTCTACTTACCGTACATCGTTACATCGTCGCTGGTCTTGAAACGGAATCGAATGATTTCAAGCGATATTTGAATCAGGTGGGCGTTTTGGTAGAAAATATCGCTAAATACAGCCTAAACAATGTGTTGGTAACGGTGAATTGGCAAAAGCGAGTTGGCAACGGCGAGTTGACATTGACGAGTTGGCAACACTAAGTTGGTGAGAGTGATTTGGCATCAGAGATTGGCTAATATCGAGTTGGCAACACAGAGTGGGTAACAGCGAGTTGGCCACAGTGAGTGGGCTATAACGAGTTGGCAACACAGAGTGGGCAATAGCGAGTTGGCAACAGAGAGTGGGTAATAGCGAGTGTGCCACGCAGAATGGGTCATAGCGAGTTGGCACTAGAGAGTGGGCAATATCGAGTTGGCAACGCAGTGTGGGTAATAGCGAGTTGGCAATACAGTGTGGGTAATAGCGAGTTGCCAACAGAGAGTGGGCAATAACGAGCTGGCAACACAGAGTGGGCAATAGCGAGATGGCAACACAGAGTGGGCAAGAGTGAGTTGGCAACACAGAGTGGGCAATAGTCCACTTTACAAAACTAACCTCGTCTGCAGGAACTGCGGCGAGGTGCAACTCCCCTTGCGAAGGCACTTGGGAGCCTTGGGTGCGTGATGTCCAAATATATAGTGACAGGAAAGTGGAAACAAGTTGGCAACGAGTTAGTAACAGCGAGTTGGAAATATCGAATTGGCAACAGTAAAATGGCTTTCAAAACTTTTTTTTTCTGTAATATAACTACAATCAATATAATTCGCTACGCTTTTACTTGAATGAACCACAATATCGAATTTAAAACATATATTATTTACAAATATCCTTAGTATGGTAAATATATGCTATTGTATACAGTCGCCGAAAGAACGTCTCTTCATATTTTATGCCTTTATTTCTAGGCTTCCAATTATTTATTTCCCTGTTTATATACGGGTTCAAAAATTCATCCATTGTTTGTCATGCTGAAACTATTTGCATAGGCCTTGCTTATCGTAAATCCAAAGGTAAATGCATCCATTTCATTTAAGCGTGGAGACGAATTGTTTACACTTGACCTGTAATTCGAAAGTTTATGTTTATTGCTGTTGCACAGTACTTCATATCAGCACGAGAAAATCGATGTTGATTTAGAAATTCTAGTAAGCAGAAAAGTGTCCTGCAGCCTATGTAGCATCTTAAATCTTCATATTTTGAGCTTTTGTTCTATTCGAATCGAATGTCAAGAATGCGGGTGAGTGCACTGCAACCTCTGATCTATGATTTATTTTTAGGTGTTCTAATATTTTTGAAACATATTTGGAAATTTTGAAATCACATCGAGTATGTGACTGCTCTCTATGAAACAGCATTATTCGTTTTTCCTTTCATTAAAAACTCACTTTAAGACTCAACACAACTTTTTTCATTTAGTGAAAAACAAAGTGTGCCAAGAGATATACTGTATTATTGTAGAGCGCGCTTGGGAATTAAAAACACAGCACGCATATTTTCCATTTTATGTGAGACTTCCCATAATACAACAACTGTGACATTCGCATTTTATAGACACCGATGACGAACACAGTTATTCGTTATAATTCACAATAATATAAATAGTTTCCAGTATCTATCTCTAAACGCATGTTTATATTGTTCGTCTATAATTCTACGTACCCCGAAAACTCTCGAGAACACTGTTTTTGCGTTTTACTGCTTTATTTTTCTTATATTTGTACGGCGAGAAGCATCAACCAAAGTTCTGTGCAATGGATAAATCTGTCTAAGGCACGCGGAAAGTGCAAAAAATGAACGATTGAGGCTATATTCTTCTATTCAGATCGTACCAGCAAAGGCGTGTTGCAATCACAACCTTAGGGTTACCTGCTTTATACATCTGACTCAATCACTCAAAAACGGTTCCGCAATCACAATCCAATTAATTGAAACGACAACTGCGACATGGGTAACAATAACGCAATTAGCAGCTCAGAAATAACCGAGTGAAAAAAAGGGGAGCAAAAAAGCGAAAGCGAGCGAGTCAACTCGGTAGCTTGGAACAATTAGGTAAGCTAAATCAGTGAAGTTACTCCAATACCCCAGGCTTAGTGAACAAATTCTTAATCAAACTACGTACTTTTATATTGTTGAGCTCATAACGTATGTTGACAGATTTCATTCTCAAAACTGAGCTCCGGGTTACCGTTACCATTTGTCAGGTTGCAATAGCTCAAGTGGGATTTTATTACAACACGCCTCAAATCAATTCTAGAAGTGGTTTTATGTAATACATATCTTCTCTCATATACATTTTCACTAAGAATACGAAATTTCAACAATTTTCAACACCATTTCTTCCAAATGTAAACACTTTTGTTTTGAGAGGAACATATCTGCACAATAAATACCAGGTTGCATCATGACTACTAACAAACAGGCAACTTTAAAGGGAACTTTAGTCCCAAAACTTTTCTCGGCTAAGTTTATTACACAAACCTATCAAATAATAGCTCTTTGTTCGGAAATAGGGTTAGTTCGACAATTGGGTAAGTACCCTATACGTATATAGCAGCTTTTAAGCTGAAAGATATTTCCAAAACTTTTTCTGGGTGCTGTATAGTCATACTATAATTTCTTTTCAAGTTGAATAAAATTCATAACAGTGAGAGGCAGACAGTTGAATTTAAAGGAATAAAATTCCGACTCGTGACGCATAAGACAGAACTTGGGGCTTGGTAACAGAAACAACAAGAAAAGCATTAGTTTAGGCTGGTCTTAGGCATAAGGCGTATGGCAGCCTGTTTTACACTGTCAAACAATTATTTTAATCCAGACTCGGATTAAGTACCATAACCCTTCACCGAGATATTGACAAAAGTTCTGTTAAAAATGACAACATTGAAGAAAATAATTATTTGCACGGAAAAGGGTTAATGAGCCTTTGTTTTTTTTTTTTAAATATCAAAGTCAGTCTGTCATAAAGCCTTCAGTATTGACCGAATTAATTTTATTCAATCATAAACGGGTTTTCGTTCAAATGCGAACGCTTTTTTACGAATCTAATATAAATTTAGATCAATATGATCGGGTCGGTGTGTCTTAACAAACGCCTCTAGTCTTTCGAAAATCACTTCAGATGATTGTTATGGTGGACGAGAAGCTTTGCGATGCTTCCTCGAATGCAACCACCAATAGTAAGGGTCAGCTCATCGGGGCCGTAGTTTAAATACGAAACGTTTACGTATTTAAGCTGAGATCCGGCAGGTCAAAGGTCGCTACTTTGCCGTGACCTGGCAGAGAGGTGATGATAGTTTTGTAGTATAAACGTTTATCAGGCTTTGGTTGAGCATTGGTCCCATGTGGGCGTAGGGTCGTGTAGGGGAGCTTTTTGGAAAATATTCAGCCCATGGTGGCACGCCAATGGTCGAGTGGAGGACGGTCCCGTCAGCCCACACCCAGTGGGTGCCATTGTACTGAAGGTTTACGAAGAAACCTCTCTTGGTCAGGATTGCTGCACACAAGAATACTTTTCTTATTTGCGATAACTTGCTCTGTCATTTTTCTTGCTTCGAAAATCATACATTTTGTTTTGAAGCCCACCATCGGTTCACTTAACCCCCACATTTGCGTGCCTAAGTGAGATGAGCCTGAACCCCATGGAAATTCAAAATAACATTTGGTAATATGAGATATGAATTGAATGACTATGATACAATTCTCTTCTCCATAAGGATATCATTGACATTAAGTCTAAGCAGCATACAAGTAAGTTATATTTTGAGGGGAACTAGACATCGGTTAAAAAAATTAAAATTTAGTGGTGGGGGCGCATGAAAACTTAGGTGGCACTCATCTACCCTCTTCGTGACACACTATATCGCTAACTAGGATTTATTTTTGTATAGCAAGCAGGAGTAAGCGAATTCCTACGCAACATGGTTATTTATACCGACACCCACCATTTTCTTGGGCAAAAAGACGCACTTCTTCAAAGACTGCAGGGTCAGGAATGACGGCCAGAGAAGAGCCTTTAGGACAGTACAGCTCAGCGTCTGGAAGTACTACGCTCTTGAGAACAAACATGAAGATGGAACCGTCTACTTCTTTCTGGATGTGGGTGAAGTCTTCTGCATGATCATAAAAAAAGAGAGAATATACATACTAGGATTTACTAGAGTTCTGTTGCACTTCCGTTGAATGTATTTAACATTGTTGACCTTTAAAAAATAAACATAATTATTCGTGACACTGATATCAAATTCATACTTGTCAAGCAAATATATTTAGTAGTAATTAGTTATGAAGTTCATATATGCCACCATGGGAACAGAAGTAACTGCTAGAGCACTCTGGGAGCGCATACCTCCGGCAAGCGAAACAACGTACCGAAAGTTTCAATTTGATTCTGAACTATGATTTTCTCTTTATCACACTAAAATCTGGTCATTGCGCCTTTTGACAGTAATTCTAGGTTCTGTAATTCCCTTGAAGATCTGTCCGTAAGTTCATGAGTAAAGTTCTGGCCAACTTTTTGACAAACATTTGTCAAGTACAGAAACAAACGCACTGATCATTACCAAAATTTGGTCATATACTCTTTGTTATATACCTAACAACTCATGTTAATTTCATCAAAATCCATTCATAACTTTTTGAGTTATGGCATCGAGAAAAATGACGCAGGCAAACATACAAACGGATGGACATATCTTCATCAAAAGTTAATCATCTCTTCCTCCTAACATACCAAACAATCCCTGTAAATTTCATCCAAATCGGTTCATAACTTTTTGAGTTACTGTATCTTGGTGACACACAGACAAATAGACAAACAACGAAGAAAAAAGTAACAGAAGATCCGAGATCACAGAATAGCTCTCTGTACAGATCGTTTACAGCTGCTAATACCCGCACTAGCAAAGACAGAGCCATCAAGACCATTCCAAACATCGACACATGATAGAAAAAAATGACTGAGAACGCAGGCCCGTATGGCATCGTACCAGTTCCAAGGTAAACTCATGAAGAGCACAAGTACGCAGAGTATACTTCACCTGAACAAATGGCTCTTGAAGAAAGTCAGACAGTCTATGACTAGGGCCAAATTACAAAGCACAACACCATCCAGCATGAACACTTATCGACGAACCGTTTTATCAAGTAAACACAGATGACAATCGGCAGCAGAACCTCAGACTACGGAACAGTATTCCAGAAGAGGGAGGATATAGCAATTAAAGCAGCGGCGTGTCAACTCTAACAAGCCAATTACTTTCCAAGCCCGTTTTATTAGACCAATTCTCTGCGATGCTCTTGAGGCAACCGGACGATTATGGGGCTCAAACGTCAACTTTGGATCAAAATTGACACACAAGATTATCAAGTAATCAACCACAGGAAGGGACACACAATCCAGTATGAGTGCGAGGAAAGGAGGTCTCACTGTATCAAATCACGCTGAACGGATGCCTAAACTTTCAACCTATCACTAGGCTTATCGAAAACAGCCAGTAAAGTAGCATCATCAGCGTAACTAATAAGTAAATTATTAGCAAGATCAAACGGGTCTGCTGTATATACCACGAACAACAAAGGGCTCAGAACACTACCCTGCGGGACAATGATGGGTCACTTACTGTTGATGAATGAAAAGCTGAATTCCATGCTGACGGGTTACTTACTCTTGATATGTGTTAGGCTGGATTTCATGATGATGGGTTACTTACTCTTGATGAATGTTAGGTTGAATTCCATGATAATGGGTTACTTACTCTTGATGAAAGTAAGGCTGGATTTCATGATGATGGTTGTCATGGGTCTGACGACTAGTACTCTTGTGATGTTGCAGGTGCTGTTGCTGGTCGCAGGGACGGGGCCGTACGTGAATGCTGTGCACCTCTCCATCCACCAGCACATCAGCTTGCACTTGTCTGAGGACGAAATGCATAGTGCACGCTGCAGTGAAACTCCACTGAACCTCGTCTTTTAGCCTGCTGGCTGTCGTGATTTTGATTCGGAATGATCGTTTTGCCTTCTCACTTGATTTCAGGTTTATTTATTTTAAATCAAAAAAGCTTTCAACGCATCCAAGAAAACATTGTAAAACAATGTCATCTATTTCGTTCGGCCAAAACTTACATATATATATATATATATATATATATATATATATATATATATATATATATATTTTTTNCCAAGAAAACATTGTAAAACAATGTCATCTATTTCGTTCGGCCAAAACTTACATATATATATATATATATATATATATATATATATATATATATATATATATAATTTTTTTGAGATGGCATAGATGTAGATCGATTAGAAGCAATTGAAGAAATTTTGATACCCGCTACGCGCGTTTCGCTGTTCTCCAGCTCATCAGGTGGGAGGGTCACAGTTGTTAAATTTAGTTCTTGAAATCTTGTGAAATTTAGAGAGGTTACCATAGGAAGGTGCAACTATGATACCGGCTGTTCCAAACGTACAAATGAAATTTCCAATCAAGCAAATGTTTTGTCAATTTTCAACTACAGTCTGCCAATTGTGGGATTTGTATTTATTACGAAGACTGCTATGCTGATGTGCCAGCCTTTTATCTACGACAGGTTGTGCACTGTCGCCCTCGGTACATGTGCGTATCTGCAACGTGCAGTAATTGGAGTTAATGCAGCAGACTGTAGTCGAAAATTGACGAAACATTTGCTTGATTGGAAATTTCATATGTACGTTTGGAACAGCCGGTATCATAGTTACACCTTCCTATGGTAACCTCTCTAAATTTCACAAGATTTCAAGAACTAAATTTACCAACTTTGACCCTCCCATCCGATGAGCTGGAGAACAGCGAAACGCGCGTCGTGGGTATCAAAATTTCTTCAATTGCTTCTAATCGATTTATATATATATAATATATATATATGTAGAAAGTGATAGTAATAGTTAAAAGGCAACAAATACTGGTAATATATACATTACAGGGCGACACCGTGATAATCGGGGCACACGGTTGTATCGCGTTAGAGTCCTCCGGGACTGAAATCCCTTCCCATGGATTAAAACACAGGAAAAAATTCTACGGGTGGGCAACGCCGTCTTCTCGACAGATAAAAGCCAAAAAATTTTTGATGCTGCTCCCCACCATCGACCACCACTCTAAACGAGGAAGCTTGAACAACCCAGTTAACCCTCATATAGGTTAAGTGAGACATTGTATGGTTAGCGACGTCATTAGAACGGTAGCGTAGCTAGACCTGCCCTCACCTAACTTTTTAATGAAGGATAATTTATTGTTGGTTTACACCATTATGTCACCCTAATTAATGTGCGACATTATGCTCCTCTCGCTCGGAAACTACAAATATCGTTTTATATATATATATATATATATATATATATATATATATATATATATATATATATATATATATATATATATATATATATATATATATA
>LQNS02277097.1:20491343-20503653 GCA_001587735.2 Parhyale hawaiensis
GCAAGAAGTGCATTCAGACATAAGGTCGCCCTATACTTTGCCGTAGATTCGATGTATGGAGAAGCTAATACTCGTACAAATCAGACTAAGCCTGCGAGTCTTCATTGTTGGAATTTCAACTGTTCCTGCTAAGATACGTTTGCCATCTTCTGCAACCCGGCCTATTTACTGTCCATCACTTTTAATGGAGCTTGAGAGGACAATCAGAGTCTCCAACCTGGGCTAAATTCCCCCTATCTATTTCGTTAAGAGCGTGACACCAAACATATAAATATATAAACACACGACGGTCATTCTTAGTATTAGATTAGATTTAGGGAAGACGGTTGAGCTCCCTTCTATACATGTAAGGCTCTTATGAACTTCCTCGTGTAGGATGCTGCCCAATTGCCCATTGAATTAGGGAAACGTACAGATAAGCGTGCAAGGCTGAACAACACCCAGCTTCTTTCGGTGATACACAAAAAAGCGACGTTTATTGCTCGCAGTCGATATTGCTTCTAATATATACGGAGCTCTGTATCCAAGATACTCAAGGGTGGCATGTAACTCGGACGCGGAAAATTTTTTCCTCAAAACGAAACTTGTTCTGTTGAAAGAAAAGCCCAAAAAGAGTGAAAAAAAATATTGCTTCCGAGAAATCATCTTGGCCTTTACGCGCCTGCTGATCGCTCAAGAATATCTTATTAAGGAATTGGAAATTATCATTAGCCAAGAAGCTGCAGCCTCTTGGCTAATAATAATTCCCAGAAGCTGCCCCCTCTAACAAAACCATGGAATTACCAAGGTAGCACCAAATTATGATTCAGGTTCCAACGCATTTACACAGAGCAGCTCAGGCGCATAAAAAAAATATTAAAAAGACCTTGCCTTGTTGCACCCGATTGGTGATCCCAGCCGTATCATAGATACGGTACCTCAGCTTCACAATGCTGCCTGATTCACATTAACATTTCTCCTATTATTCTTCCAAGCTATTTGATTGATGATACCCGTTGAGCCTTAAAAATTATCTCCAATTTCATTCTATCTGTTAGTGAAGAGCATGACACAAAAGGTACGTACGTACCTATTAGCATGTTAATATATAGACTAGCGGGACGCGTGGAAATTCCGCAGTTGGTGAATATTTTCAATTGCCTATGTTTAATCTGAAGTAGCACTTCTAACTTAACCCATCCCGTTTGAACTAATGTCCGTCGCTTAACCCTGTCTACCGTTACGCAGTCCGTCTACCTTACACCACGTCCAACCTTCACTAGGATTTTGAGTTTACCACTCAATCACTCATTTGTTCTGCCACAAAGGAACTCACACGTGTGTCTTGATACAGTCATAGAAATGCGACAGCACTTCTTGCACTGTTCTCCCATGTATTAGCACACCTTTTCTAAGCTCCGTTTTCCACAGTTTACTGATAATTTAGCTTTTCATAATCTTTTGTCGGCGTATCCATTGTTTTTCTCACTATTTCAGAACTCATAGATACTGATCAGTAGTGTATCAGTATTCTGCAGACTCGGTAAATTTCTTCAGTCGCAGCAGAGCAATCTTCTGTCCTCAAGATATCATTGCATTACCTCAAACATCGCACTATAGTGACGGATGCTGTTTGAGCAACTCAATTGATTAAAAAAATACATTAGGGCCGAGATGTCCAATATATACGACCCGTTTTGTTTTCCCGTAGCGTATCTTTGCTACGGATCTAAAATGTCATTCGCTACCAGCGAGGCAAGTATAATGTGAAAGAAATGACAAGCTGTGGATATGATACGGGTGAAAGGATGCACATCTCCAGTCAAATCATTTATTTCCTTCTATCAATTAGCGAAGAGCGTGATGCAAAAGGTAGGTGGGGACGTACGTAATAGCGTATTAATATATTGACTTGTCGGCAACGTGGAGAATCCACAGTTAATTAATGTTTGCATTTACCTTCGTTTGACTTGAGGCAGTGCTTCTAACTTAACCCACCCCGTCTTAAACCGTTTAACCCTGTTTACCGTTACGCAGTCCGTCTACCCTACACCTCGTTCTGTTGTCACCCGTCAATCTCTTATTTATTCTGCCAGCAAAAAGAGTTCGGACTTGTATTTTGATAATGACAGAGGTACGACGGTAGATTTTATATTGTTCTCCTGTGTATTTGCACGCCTTTTTAAAGATTTGTTTCCTATAGTTTAGAGATAAGTTAGCTCTTCATAACCTTCCACAGTTCAATTTGTTGTCGGCATATCTGACTCTTTTTTTTTCATTATTGCGCGACCCGTTGATAATGATAGGTAGTTCATCTTCTTTTTTGCTGTGTTTGATGCAATAGCAATACCACAACAAACTGGGCCAATTTCGTCAGTCGCAGCAGTGTAACACTCTATTCAAAATGTCATGGTTTATCCTTATTTGAGAGCTAAGATATCCAACACAACCCGCTCTATTCCCCCGTAGCGTATTCAGGTTACGCATCTGACCGTATTAAGAATATCATCCGCCACGAGTAAAGCGAGCATATGTTGTGAATGAGAAAAAAAAGGAAAAGATGTAGATATGCTACGGGTGAGATGATCTTGCTATTTTTGCTTAGAAACTGACTGAATTTGTTCTTTAAGGCGAAAAAAGGACAGCTACGGTTGAACTGAAAATCAGAGCGTCTTGCAAGTTGAATTTTGCTGCCTGATCAAATTTCTTATTTCTTCCTATCTATTAATGAGGTGCGTGACGTAAAAGACAGGTAGGTAGGTACTGGTATGTTAATATATAGATTTTAACCCCAAAAACCAAATTTTTACAACTTTCAATAAAGTTAGACAAAATCTACAGTATATATTAACATGCTAGTATCTAAGTATGTCAGTGTGTGTGCGTGTGTCACGAATCAGGCAGCAATGTCTTCTGGGTCCAGCTATCTAGCTATAATGAAATTATTCTGCTTGAGGATCCGTCTGCCCGTCCATGTATGTCCGCGTTACACTTTTCAGTAAAGTTTAACATACAAGAAGCTCTGATATTCGCTGGGAAAGGAGGTGCAACCATTGCTGTTTTCATTTCGCTTCTCAAAAATATTTCAGTCAGTGTTGAAACGAAGACATGAAGATTAGGTGACCCGTATCATATCTGCCTTTTTTAATTTTTTTCACTCCATATCATGTTCGTTTGGCTGGTGAAGGATGACATTCTTAATCAGGCCAGATGGCGTTGCTGGGATACGGTGCGGGAGAACAGAGCGGACAGTATTGGAATTTTGGTATCAAAAACATTTTTGAAGCTACTGTGAGTGGCTAAGGAAAGACAATGACATCCTGAGAACAGAGGGTTACGCTGCTGTGACAACAGAAATTGAAAACGTCCTTTGCACTTTGTGGTATCACATCAAACAAAGCAAAAAACTGATGGGGTTAATGATCAATATGCACGGGTCCCGTAGTAGTGAAAAAGAAACCTGATACGCTGATAAAAAATTGAAGCCTGTGAGACTGTGGCGCGCTAAACTATCAGTCAACTGAGGGAAAAAGACTTTAGAAATGCCGTGCAAACACACAGAAGAACAATGCACAAAGTGCCGTCATACCTCTGTGTCATTATTAAGGCACAAGTACGAATTCTTTGCTGACAGTACAAATGAGAGATTCACAGGTTATATCAGAATACTAAGACAGGTTAGACGAGGTGTAAAGAAGACAGACCGGATTACGTAACGGTGGACAGGGTTAGGCGGCAGACATTAGTCTAGACAGTGTGGGTTTAGTTGTAACAGCTGTCTTAGGTCAAACTAAAGTAAGTGCAAACATTAATTAACCGTGGAATTTCCACGGGTCCCGCCAGTAAAAACAATTGCACTTAATACAGGTTTTTAAATAGTTTTTACTATCGTTACTGAAAATATGATCAACTTGAATTAATGGTCAAGTAGCTTTAAGCAAATTTGCTAGATTTTAGTAATATTTCAACTATTTTAGCAACAGAAAAATACCCTAACATAACAAACATGAAAAATTTCATGCTTACTGAATATTGACTCAGCACGACAGCGATGCCATGTATGGGTACGTTTAAATAAACACTAATCGTCATGAATTTTTAAGGTAAAAACATGGTGCTCCATCAATACTCATTTTTCAACTGGAGTATTGCGCCATGGGTGGTATAAAATCTTTCGACACAGCTGCAAAAGCCCCAAAACGAATTTAATGTCAAGTTTTACACAAGTTACGGCTAAATGAAGCAGATAATCTAGTTATCAAAAGGAGTGGACGCTGATGATATTCCCACTGCAAAATCACCTTTAATTACGCTAGTTATTGGCTCATATAATTTTAAAATCATGTTCCAACAATACGTAGAGACGATAAAGCTTTCCAATAATTATTGGCTGTCGTTCCAGTGAAGACGACGAAAAGGAACCCCTATTTGGACCTGGTTCGGGCAGTGAAGGCGAGCTAGTTAGCCTTAACCTGACAGAGTGGCGATAGTTTCGCGGTTTCATACGCGTTGATGAGGAGATGGTGGTGTGTTGGTCCCATGTAAACACAAGGTCGTGTATCTGAGTTTTTGGGATAAGTTTCAGCCCATGGAAACTTGCCGACCGACGTGCGGGGGACGGTTCCGTCGGCCCACACCCACTGAGTGCCGTTGTACCGAAGGTTGACAAAAAAACCTCGGTTGACCAGGGCCGCTGCACAAGAAAATTCTCATTACTATAATTTTTCCAGCTGGATTCCCGTTTAAGAAGAATACCAGACAGACCACCGGTAAGCGGGTACGAGCACTGTGGAAATAATTCGCTGCTGGCTCTCTCTTTAGTCGCTAACTGCGATTCCAACAGAAGACACCCAAAATCTTGACTCCACACATGTGAGGTGATGTGCAAGACGTTACTTGGACTTAATCTAAGACCCTTAAGGTAGTTCGTCAAAAAATGACAATATTGATATGACTGTAGCATTGCCTCTAATGAAAGCATTCCCAACCAGAGACGTCTGGACTCCCTATTGATAAACAGTGGCATTGTATTGTGAGGGACAGAGCTGGTATTAACGTATAGTGTTATGCCTCTTCTGGAAGGTAATACTGCTATTATGCGTATTTTAAATTAGAGACGCACTACGAGAGCCCGGACTTCCGCCAAGCCACGTATTGCGGAGGAGAATATCATAACTGTCAATAGTAGAGGAATTCTATTAGAATATCAAGAAAGTTAATCATCAGTTCATTGTCATATTCCTGTGGGTTCCTGAAAGTTTCAATAAGATCCATCGAAAATTTTCTTCAGTTGGGTTACTGAAAGACAAACAGAGAGATAAAGAGACAAACGTAGCGATGGATCATCACTAAATAGGGTAATGTGTTTCTTGTGATACATCCTTAGAATGCACTGTAATGAATAATTTAGGATAAACCGACCTCACCTGTCTAAAAAAAAAATGTAACCTAACCTACTGAGTGTTTGCTCGTGATATGACGGTACGGCTGTGCGTAAAACTCATCTATATATAGAACTACATGGGTTTATCCATGCACACACAAGTAACGATAAATTTTTCCACACTAGTTCATTGTCCTTACGCCAGCTGTCGTTTGTTTTATAGAAACTGAAGACAACATTTGCAAAAACGTCAGAGACAGTTGCTCTGAGGCTTTATCCATTACGATATTGCACTTACTAAGTTTCTAGGGTAACCAGAGGCATTTTATGGAAATTTAATTTTGAAAGTTTGCTTTATTTTTCTATAGTCGTGATCTTGATTCTACCTACTTTTTTCTAATTTCTACTTGCAAAACGTAAAAACAGTTGAATAGAACATGATCCCATGCAATTATCTGGCCGATGACTGCAGTTTCATTCAGGAAGATGCGCAAATCATACCATGAGAAGGGGAATATTGAACATGCAGGAGTGCATTGCCTGGGATGGAGAACATTTTGACAGAAATCTACATACCATTCTTCTATCTAGGTACTTATTAAACTTATTAAAAAAGTATAACCTTCTGACTCGTCCCCTTGCAATTACCTAGAAGAATTAGATGAGAAGTAAATCAATTAGTTGAAATTTTATTTCCCAGGACTCGTTTACCAGAACGTGTCTAAATGACAACATATATATGTCCACCCAAAAAGTGGTAGAAGGAGATGAGCGATATTCATAATTTTTTGCAGGGGGTCTGGGGGATTGACCTGGATGCGACCTATGCCAAAATAAATTAGTGTATATGACGGCGATGGAATTTGGTCCCACCGCGGTGATGGTCTTACGCCCCGAGGCATTCTACTTTTATGTACTGTATAATTCATGGATTTATAGTTCATAATCCTCCAAGATATCATTCCTCAATATAGGTTATAAGTAGCCCGCTGGTTCCGTTATTCTGATCAAGTTACGATAACGACACTACGTAAGCGCTAAGCACTGGGCGCATGAGCGACGCATAGTGTCTGATTTGTTTCTTTTATATGGCCAAGCAATTGCATGATTTTCTTTATAATATATAAATTTAAAAGTTAATATTATGTTACTAAAAAGAAAATACCTAGTTCGCTTCTGTAATGATTTAAGGTTTTCTATGAAAATTTTATTAGAAAAAAAATTCTTTCTAGCAAAGTGGTGGCCATAATGATAGCACAATACAGAGTTTTTGATAACTTACAAAATACTACGCCATATCATGTGAAATTTGAGATAATAACCTTATTTCAAGTAGTTACTTATTTCTTATCATAGTTTGCCCTATAAATTATCAGATTAAACTTTTATGATGAAAGTATAAATTTGTGTTGGAACTTGGGTGGAAATAAAGATAGCACAACTTGAAAAAAATTACATTTCCGCGTTACTACATCCAGATTAGAGAAGAATATCAAAACAAACCTGCGTCGCCATATTGGACTGTTGCTACAAACCTTGTAACCTCTATACTTGGAAATTAACCCATTTCGGTGGTGAAGTGACAACGGTTCGGCATCGCATCAACGGAGGCCCGGGTTCGATTCCACGGACGGCACGCTACGGATTTACACTGCGTGGAGCACTCTAGCACCGAGAGGCCAGGCGATGTACGATGAGGGATCCTAAATTGACTCTCAGCACGGACTACTTCTCCTGCTCTTCACACAACTGGACCTTCAAAATTCTAGAATTAAGGCAAAAAGAAAACCTCGATAGGTGTATCCATTGTACCCTGTATACGAGATAATAAATGATATTTGTTATTTGTTTTGGGAAGACAGTGTGGGTTATCTGAAAAGGAAAAGGGTCAAATAAGCGCATTACATGAAGAAGGATACACTATATCTAAGATTTCTAGGAAGGTTAGCAAATCTAGAAAGGTGGTAAGTAACAAAAAAAAAAAAAAAAGAAGTCACCTGGCCGCCCTTCAAAATTGAGCCCTACAGCCCGTCGCCGACTTCTCCGTGAGGCGTCTCGGATAGGAGAGGAGTCAAAAAGCCTGCAAACATCCCTGCAATTAAATGTTACACCGAGAAGAGTGCGACAGATCCTGGGTTCATTTAAGAACTTCATTTATAAGAAGAGAAAAACTGCACCAGCACTCACGAAAGTACACAAGGCAAAACGCGAAGAATGGGTTCGAGAAAAAGTGCAATGGAACCATGAAAATTGGTCTAATGTTATTTTTTCCGATGAAAAAAAGTTCAACCTAGACGGACCTGACGGTTCTCAATACTACTGGTATGATCTTAGAAAGGAGGACAAAATTTTCAGCAAAACGACCTTTTTGTGGCGGATCCCTTATGATGTGGGGAGCATTATCCATCAAGGGCAAGGCGAATTTGGTGATGATGGAAGGTAGACAGAATGCTCAGAAGTACACAGAGGTCTTAGAAACTAGTCTTCTCCCATTTCAAACTGATAAACATCAGCAAGAGGCGGTGTTCCAGCAAGATAATGCCACCATTCACACAGCGAGGTTGAGCACAAATTGGCTTAATGCCCATGGATAATATCGCCACTTTAGCTTAGCGTGTTAAGTCACCCGATCTAAACCCAATTGAGAATCTTTGAGGGATACTCTCACGGTATATTTACGGCAATGGGAGACAATTTCAGGATAAAGAAAGCTTGTGGCAGACCATAAATGAATGCTGGGAGGCTGTCCCTGAAGAAATGCTCGCTAATTTATGTAATTCTATGAATAACCGATGTGTACAGGTGTTGCAATCAAAAGGCAACGCTTGTAAATATTAAGAATTATATTTTTTTTTGCTTTCATTGATTACTAAAATACAATTTTTTCCATATGTGCTATCTTTATTTCCACCCGATTTGCACCCAAAAACTATTATTTTCGTGGTAGAATTTTGAAAAGACAACGAATATAATAATGATTATAAGGAATCGGTAACTAGTTAAAGTAGCATTATTCAATTAAAATTTCATCTATATTGATGCGGTAGTTTTAAACTTATTACAAAATTTCAAAATGTGCTATAATTATTGTCACCACTTTATTAATTGCGCTAGCGCACTGATATAAGGATAAGCTTAATAAATCGATATCTCAAAAGCTATTGAATTCAAACGATTGTAACCTGTACAATTTGTACATACTCGTAAATTCGTGTTCAGCACATCATCATCGTCTACCACAATAGTGGTCAAAAATTCTTTGGATTTAAGTGATTAGTAAAAAATACCATATATTTCTTCTTTTATAAACTGTACCTAGAGGAGTGGTTTCCAATATCTGCTAATTCCACAGTAAGCTTGGCTTTAAGGGGAAAATGCCGAAAAATTTTATTTGCGACACTATAGTTATAGGGTTGCACCAGCGTCATTGCGACGTTTTATAAACTTTAGCGTCATTGCATTTCGTTGCGTCGTAGACGCAATGGCACCACTTGTGACGCAAGTGCCTAAGACTGCAGGTAATGATACTCACCATTCTCATTCGCAAATTGTCGCACCTGATCAAAGACCGCAAGATCAGACAGGACGGCCAGAGAAGAACCTCTTGGGCAGTAGAGTTCAGTGTATGGATATTCAGCGAATCTGATGACAAATAGGAAAGTGGAGCCTCCTACTTCAGTCTGGATGTGAGTGAAGTCCTCTGTAATGGTAGAAGCATAATCGGACATGTAGGTACTGTAAGTGTACTGGAGAGTCAGGCTGCTCATGATCTTATTAAAACTAGAGTATTTAAGTTATCATTATTCGGGACGGCAGAGTCGGGTTGAGCCAATTTTCCTAGGCTGATGTTCCTGGAACTTCAGACTACATTTTTGGTTTCGTCTCTTTGATAAAATTTAGGTGTTAACCCCGAATCGATGGTCTAGGCCTTGCAACTTTGAATAGTTGAATAATGCCTGTAAAATGGAGTTTTCAGCCGCCTTAAGCGTAAGCGGGTTGATGGGAACTCCTGCAACACGATTCAAAGTGGCGAAGTTAGCGCTCTTCTCAAAAGTTCTGAAGAAAAATAATCTAACTCAGTGCACGTGATTTAAATTTACTTAGCCGGAACCATTGATAACAGGGCTCTGTCTCATTTCGAACTTCTGACTATAGACCCATTTCGATCACACCTGTTTTGAGGAAAGTATACGAGAGGTTGGTTGCGTCGCTTTCTTGAGAAGCAGGGTGTCCTTCCCCAATGCAGTATGGTTTTCCTAAAGGCTTGGGAACTTTGATTCCCTGCTTCACATTTCTCATGTGTTGCAGCTGGGACATGATAGGGGTCATGAAGCAAGGTAGGTCCAGTTTGACTTCAGCGCTGCTTTTGATCGCGTGAATCACCTTGGGTTGCTCCATAAGCTAAGAGCTGAGATTGATGGGCATTGGTGGTTCAATCTTTGCGGTTATTTAGTTAGTTTCTATCTGGTAGACGCCAATGTGTAGTTGTTGATGGGAAGAGTAGTGAGTTCTTGGATGTGGTTTCTGGTGTCCCACAAGGTAGTGTTCTGGGCCCTTTGTTGTTCATTGCATAGACAGCGGACCTGTTTGATTTTGTTCATAATTTACTTATTGGTCATGCTGATGATGTTACTTTGCTGGTGGTTTGCGAAAATCCTAGTAATAGGTTGGGGGTTTCAGAATCCATTCCGCGTGATTTGGAAGTGATTGACTCCTGGTGTTCTAGGTGGGGGATGGGGCTAAATGCAGGCAAGGCTAAGACCATGTTCCTGTCTAGGTCACGTACAGTGAGACCTGCTTCTTCCGAATCCAGAATGGATGGTGTGCCACTTCCCGTGGTTAATGACTTGGTAATCTTGGTGTCAATTTTGATCCAAAGTTGACGTTTGAGCTCCACATCCGTTCGATTGCCTCACGAGCATCGCAGAAAATCGGTCTTATGTGACATGCTTAGAGGGTGTTTGGTTCGGTAGAGTTAACACGTCGCTACTTTAACTGCCATGTCTTCCCCCTCATGGAATACTGCTCTTTAGTCTGTGGCTCTGCAGCTCATTGTCATCTGAGTTTGCTTGACAGAGTGGTACGCCGATATGCGTTTATGCTGGATGGTGTCGTTCCTTGTGATCTGAAGCATCGTGGCAGAGTTGGAAGGGTTTGCGTTATCTATAAAATATTTAATGGTTTTAGTAATCCACTGGCGGTTTTTCTTCCGGAGCCATATGCTCGGGTGAGGTATACTCGGCTTATTGGTGCTGTTCATGAGTTTGCCTTGGAACCGGTGCCATGCCGTACAGGCCAGTATTCTCGTTCGTTTTTCCATCGTATGTAGAAGTTTAGGATGGTCTTGATGGCTCTGCCTTTGCTGGTGCGGGGATTGGCAGTTTTAAGCAGTCTGAAAATAGAGCTATTCTGTGATCTCTGATTTTTCCATTCTTTTTTTTTCTGTATGGGCTGGTTGCATGGGGTTTGTTAACCTTATGGAATTTCCTCCGTTCTCACGTTGCAAGTCTAGTGTATCTTAATAATAATAATAATATTTTCACAACTATACCAGGAGATCGTTGCTGCATATTTAATGTGAATAATTATTGAAACAACTATCATGATTTTCTTATGGCGGTCGTACACTAACGCAAATGCCGCCAGTAACTCAACTTTTCATTTTGGCAGTCATGTTGCCAAGACTACAGCTTACGGAATTTAGGATATCACGCTTGAAATATGCGTTATTACAAATTTAAACTAATAAGGAAAATAGGTGGTAGAGCGCCGTTTGTCATATCATCAACACTGAAAGAACTGATTCATATTTTGGATATTCATCTTAGTGGCAGAGACCCGTGCAAACTGAAGCTTTTTCACGGCAGCGTAATCGGATGTAAAATAGTGTGGAAGTTCAGCTTTTGCGTGAGTGTGCACTCGCCATTAAATGTGTCTTTGCTTTCTTTACTTACGTACCTGCATCACGGCTTTGCTACAGGATAGACATTATCGTTTATCAAAAAGAGAGAACTGATGATAATATTGGTGAAAGACATAACTTGACTAAACTTGAAAACTTCTAAAATTTGATAATGTCATTGAAGCCCTTGAACTGCAGGATTCTTTCAGGAAAAAGTACTTAGGCGTAAGTGGTTCAGGAGATCACAAATTTATGCGACTAAAGACTACAATACTCTACACCTACACTGATTCTTGGAGTTCGTAAGTCCTACAACCTTTATAGCTAATGCTCTGAATAAAAATCCAAGTTTAATAAATATTACTCAGAAATTCGCATGTTAATCTCAAAACGGAAAACACGGATTATTGACTCTAAGGAAGTTCTGCTTATTACTGCAAATTACTAGTATAATACTGTAGGTCATAGCTCCTATGTCGACAAAATAATAATACCGTGTTGAGACAGAAGTAAATCAAAATTAATATTGCCAAAATTTTCAATTGAATTCTCAGGAAAAGAAACTATGAGGTAGTTCAAACTTTTTTCTTAGAACAAAGAGCCCTTATCGATACTGGACGAGAGTTGAGAATTCAAAAACATCCATGTCCTTTCATTTTGGAATGATTTCTCTCCAATTTGCCCATCTCCTATTCGACGTGACCACCTTTAGCTTTATGTAACTGCTTTCCAAAGACGCTTCAAAAATGGAGAAACCGAGGCCCGCAGCAGTGAGTGGTTGCTTTCTGCTGCCACTATACATACTTTGAAGTTGACAGCTGCTATTCATACATAGTCTGAACAAGGGTTTCAACTCGATGCTTCTTGAATCAAAACCTATTGCTCATTCCAGAGCTGCATTCAGAGTAACTTCTCTCCATATAGAAACCCTATTAAAAATTTCAGCAGTCATTCCAGTGGCGCTGCGCAATTTTAAGCCGTACATACACCCGCGAACTCCGCAGTAATTGCGCAACGGCTGCGCAGTTATGTCCGCTTTTCAAGGG
>LQNS02277097.1:20560783-20593345 GCA_001587735.2 Parhyale hawaiensis
TTGCGCATTCTTGTCGCAACTTTCAACACAGGATTTTTCCAGCTTCAATATTTGCTCTTTGATCATGGACAGCCCAGGCTTTGGTGCTGGCGGCCTTTTAAGTTAATTGAGCTCACATCTTTCTCTGATTAAACTTAGAACTTTCGTCTCCGACAAAGCAAGTCTTGTTGCTGAAACCTGCCTCGGGAGGAGAGGGAAGCAAAGGACGTAGGTGAAAGAAGACGGAGTAAACCCCAACAAGCCCACCCATTTACACGGAATGTCCTCTCCAGAGGTG
The DNA here is from genome assembly GCA_001587735.2 of Parhyale hawaiensis. Lineage (NCBI taxonomy): Eukaryota > Metazoa > Arthropoda > Malacostraca > Amphipoda > Hyalidae > Parhyale > Parhyale hawaiensis. Next base: position 20,561,061 of record LQNS02277097.1, read on the forward strand.
TGTTGTAATCGACATTTCTGGGTTACCGCTAACAAATTGGGTCTCAATCATAACCCAAAAAGCGGTTACGACGATTGCGACAAGGGTTATGGTGAAGCGGGCAATCACTGATAAACACTTCAATTTACAAATATTGGTACTAAAATAATCTTACAAAGTAGCCATCCCGCTGGTCAGGGACTGCAGCATCACCTCTGCCCAAGATGGGCGACGTATATAACGTCACCTGGACCTTGTCCGAAGAATCATCAAAGTAAGGTAAGCCGGAACCTGTAGAATTTCCACACAACGAAAGCACAGTTCTTCAGTGATATTTCAGACCCGTATCATCCTGATTTTCCCATATCTATTACTCAAGGAAACAGTGGGAATCCTACAGAACAAAAACATTGTTCCTCAATGTGAAAAATGTTCGCAGTCAGGCAGTGAATTTTCTACCTTAGACAGAGTTCACACGTCATTCATAAAAACGCGTTCACTCATCCACACGTCCGAATGTCTTGTAGCGTCATTGGCAGCACAACTTTGTGTACCCTACAAGAAATTAAAACGTTAAACCTGAAATCAATTTCCTCTTAAGTGTTATAAGGCTAGTTACAAAAATCTCTTGCAATTTCCGGGAAATAAAACTAAAGAAACAGTACGCATTTCTCCTATTTGGATGACATAGAAACAGATTTGCAGAAGTAGATGAGGAACTCGTTTATATCACTGACGTGTAAACTTGCCTTTAGACCTGCTAGCAGTAGCAGCAAAAATTTGAACCTGACTCCTCCATGATCCCTTCCCAGGTGTATCAAGGATGCCTCAAAGATGCCCTTTCCCCCATCTAATACTAATGAAAGCGTCATGGTAGTACTAACTAACGAACGGAGGGACAAGCACAATTATAATAAAGATGAACAACGAGCAAAAGTGAATATGTTTACTTCGAGCTACCGTCCACAAAATCAATATCAATACAAAATTTCAATATTGTTAAGCTTACATCACTCGTCGATAGACTGCATTCACACAACAGCATGTAGGGTTACGGCTACAGTTTTTCAGGTTGCTGTAGCCTTAGTAGGCTGAGAATTGTGATTACAAGACCCTTCCTGATATGATTGTGTAGGATGAAGAAACTAGAAAAAAGCAGCGCAATTTGTAGTATATACCGTTTCTAACTTATTTTTTCAGTTAGAGGTTTGTCCCTAAGAGGACTATTCTTGTGAGGTCTCGGGATAAGCCCTGGTTTGACGACCAATGTGTCGGTTAGCTTTCGAAGCTAAACAAGCGGCGTATCGGTCATGGCGACGTTCGCGTGACCGCACGTTGCGGCAGACCTATATTGATCGAGGCTAGGCGTGTGTATGAGGAGGCACAGCGTCGTCTGAGGCAGCATTCCAGGGAGTCTCTGCTGAGTATTGACCATCCACATCGATGGTGGAGTGAGCTAAGGGGTTCGGTGCTGAACCTTCGTTGCCGCCCCTTGTTGGTCCAGGTGGGGACATCATTACTGATCCCTTGGCAAGGGCGGAGCGTTTGTCGGCTCACTTCAACGAGAGGCAGAGCAGAGATGTTATCGCATTGCCTCATGGATGCCACCCTGAATATCGCTTGACCTCTTTGGCGTTCAGATCTGGTTTAATCAAGGTGCTGCTTGAGGGCCTTGATCCGTATGGAGGTGTGGACCCGGTGGGCATGTTTCCTTTGTTTTATAAACAGCTGACTGACGTTCTTGCCTCCAAGCTTGAAGTGATCTTCCGGCGCCTGATGCAGTTAGGAAATTTTCCTCGTTATTGGCGTACTGGGAATATTACTCTTATTCCTAAGGGTCCGGTGTCGCCGTATGCTGCCAACTATCGACCCAACACACTGACACCCATTTTGTCGAAGGTGTTCGAGAAGTTGATGCTGGAAAGCTTGGTCGTTTCGCTGAGGTTACGGGGTTGCTGCCTGCTAGTCAGTTTGCGTACAGAATTGGCTTGGGTTGTTGTGACGCTCTGTTGTCGGTGTCACACCATTTGCAGTCTGCGCTGGATTGTAGGTTGGAGGCACGCCTTGTCCAGTTGGACTATAGTGCGGCGTTTGACAGGGTTAACCACAGGGGTCTATTATACAAGATGGAGTGCTTTGGTGTGGCTGGTAGGGTTCTGTCAATCATTCGCGATATTGTTACTGAGCGAAAGCAGAGTGTATCTGTTGACGGCGTTTTGAGCGCCTCAGTCGGGGTTGTGTCTGGCGTCCGTCAGGGCAGTATGCTTGGCCCGCTGTTGTTCGTTCTCTATACTAGTGACATGTTCTCTTCGCTTGAAAACACGATGATCAACTATGCCCACGATTCCACTTTGATGGCAGTTATAACTGCTCCTTGCCTTCGTGGTGCTGTCGCTTAGTCTCTGAATAGGGATTTGTCACGCATTAGTGTATGGTGCTCGGCCTGGAGTATGAAGCTGAATACCAGTAAGACCAAGTCAACGATTATCAGTCGGTCTCGGACACTTGTACCGCAGCATCCCAACTGGAGATTGATGACACCTTGCTTCAGGAGTCTAGCTTCTTGGAGATTCTTGGTGTTGTCTTTGATGAGAAGCTTACTTTTGAGCTGCATATTAGGAGGTCGGTGTCACGTGCTTCCAGTAAGATTGGGCTCCTGCGTAAGGTGAATTCTGTGTTTGGTGAGTCAGGTTGCCCTCAGATGTTTTTATGCGTTTTTGCTGCCTGTGTTAGAGTATTGCTCACCGGTCTGGGCTTCAGCCGCTGCCACTCACTTGCGTCTGTTGGACCGACTTGTTAGTTCAGCCAGCAGGCTGTGCGCTGATCATGATCTAGTGAAACTGTCCCACAGAAGAGGAGTAGCAGAGCTATGCATGTTTTATAAGGTGTACAATAATGAGAGGCATTGGTTGTATTCTTCTCTCCCTGCCCTCAAGGTTTTTGGGAGAGAGACTCGTGCTGCGCTCGGGGCGCACTTTTTCACTTTGGAGGCTGTCAGATGTCGAACTAATCAGTTCTGTCGGTGCTTCGTGCCCTAGTTGGCCAAGGTTTGGAATTTGTTGCCGGCATCGGCTTTTGGTCGTATTGGTCTGCAGGCGTTTAAGTCAGCTGTTAATGGTTTTTTGCTGAATTTCCTTTAGCAGCGTTTTGGGCTTCCCGGTGTTGCAAGATGCTTCATTTGGGTTGAATTACCTGTCCTTGGGAGCTCAAGCGTGAAGTTTTATTAATAATAATTTTGTTTATTTCTGTTTTATTCCTGAAAGGCTTTTGATCCCACTAAAGGGCACGGAGATATATTACACTCCAAACAACTAACTAGTGTTCCAGTAATAAAAGAAAAGAGTCTCAAAAGACTTAAACGAGGTCAAAAATGAATTACAGATTTCTAGAGATAAGCCTGTGCGCCAGGTAAAGTTAGGCTTTATCGAAACCGTCGGCTAACAGGTTAATTAAGTTGGCTCCATTTGTTTATGATTTTTAGCTTCTCTTGTTTTTTATATTATGATAGTCCAGGAGACAAGTTTCAGATAGTCTCTTTCGTGATATTAACCCAGAAAGGATGAGCGTGCTTCAAAAAGATGCTTTAATCAACGTTATTCCTAAAAAAAACTTTTTTTTAATTGGCCCTTAGAGAGGATTAACGCTTTATGCTAAATTTTGTGATGCTCAGGTAAATGAAATTAGCATCGCAAAAAATGATGCTTCGGAATTAATTTTTCCGCTAGTGAAAAGCAACCGCAAATAGAAGGTTAGCAACTGTGCTTTGGTGTTGCGCCTGATGCTTGTGGCACAGCTGGTGCTGCTGCTGCCCCTGCTGCGCTTGTGGCCTCTGCCTCCGCTGCGCCTGTCGCTTCCGGCTGTGTCGCAGCCCAGGTGGTTGCGCCTCGGGGAGGGGGACGAACCGGACGGACATAAACCGGATAGACCAATACAGAATTCGGAAAATAAAACTACTACGGAACAAACCCAGCCAGTACGACCAAAGACTTCTACAACTAGTAAAAACAATGAAACGCTCCTGCGGCAACACATTCCGAGCAGCGATTCATCCCCTGCAACAAATTTCGTACCTTTTAAGATTGCGAAGAAACACCAGGATTTCCGTGGGACGTCTCGGGCCCACACGGGACGAGCAGCGTCACATGTAGACGGAGCGCGACGAGACTCCGACCGACAGCATCGTTCAAGCAAGCGGCGTAGGTACGTCCTCACAGGACCGAAGTGCCAGCGGAGGACGAGCCTCGTTGCCCGCGGGCCATGGCATGTCCTCCGGACACCACACGGGGTCCTCGCCACCTGCGGTGACGGTGCACTCGTGGAACGATGGGGAGAGGAAGAAGACAGACAACTCTCCAATACAGACAGTGATTACCGCACGTGACAGCCCCTACTCCTTCCATAACACGGCAGGAAGAGGTTCGAGCAGGAAACATAGCAAATGAGTACAATATTGCAATGGAATATGAGAGGTTACGAAACCAACAGAGTTAACCTGAACCGTCTGATGGAATTTCACCAACGTATATGTGTATGTTTACAAGAAACCATGCTTGGTTATACCAAGCCTCCTTCGCCTCGGAACTATACTGCAGAATATTTTTCCCCTACCCAGGATCGCGTCCCTGGAACGGGAGTCGCTATCCTCGCCAAAACAGTCTCTGTGCCTGAGGGTGCCACTTAACACACCCTTACAGGCCATGGCCGTGCAAATTAAGTTACGAAACTGGGCCACCACTATCTGCAATCTCTATACAGTACCGTCCAAAACTAAGGGACAAATATTCAAAACGGTAAAACTTTTCTCTAACCATGCCAGGTACTTCTTCTTCTGCATACTATTAGCCAGTATAAGATGTTGATTATTGTGTTAAAATTTGAGACATGTATGAAGGATAATTAAAAAGGTATGAAGGAAAAGCTTTTCTCTTGAAATTTATAACGTCCAAAACTAAGGGACAAACAAGAGAAGAAAAATGCATTCAAATCAATATTTTGCTAGAAATATTTAGTAAATGGTGGTGAACAATCAGTATTTGGTAAATAGTCCCTTGCTTTCGATTACGGCTACACATCATCGACTACATGACCGAATGAGACTCTGACAATCTTCAACAGTAATTTTCGTCCATTACTCTTGACGTTTCATCCAAAGATCTTTTGTATTGATAGGGTTTATTACCATAGCTTTCACCTCTAGTGTTTTCCAAAGATTCTCGGTTGGATTTAGGACAGGACTTTAATTGCTGTGGCCAATCCATAACTTCGAGATCTTGCTGCTCAAGGTAACTCATGACTGTCTTTGCCTTGTGGCAGGGGGCATTGTCTTGCAAAAAGATAGGGCTGGGGACACCTGAGTTCACAATATTAGGCACGGCAATACCTTCCAACAGATTTTTATACACACGAGCATTCACACGGGTTTTCAAACGAACGAGAGGCGATGTCCCTTGACTAGAGAACATGCCGAAAACATCACGCTCCCGCCGCCAAACTTTACAGTCTTCTTAGTACACTTTACACTTTTTCTCACCTTCACGTCTTCTAGCAAAGTTCTTACCGTCAATAACAAACAAACTGAACTTGCTTTCATCACTGAAAAACACTCCAGCCCAATTTTTCATGGGACCAGTTAACATGTTTGTTTGCAAACTTTAATCTCTTTTTCTTCTTCTTGGCACTCACAAGCGGTTTCTTCTATGGGCGTCTTGCATATTACCCTATTTCTTGGAGGAGCCGAGAAACTATCTGACGTGAGACGTTCATGAATGTTGTGTCATTCATTGTTGTCATTCTAAAGTTGTTAGTTCTATTGGATTGGAGAAGTCGATAATGGAGAAGTTTTGACAAAATAACCATACCATTAGTAGGAAAGACTTCTCCATTATCGACTTCTCCAATCCAATAGAACTCACAACTTTAGAATTTCTTTACATTTTTACATCCACAAAACTAATCCGAGCCTCAACATAATGACTTCAGCTATTCCCTTCACTACAATTCACAACTGACGTTTTTTCCCGACTGTACACCACTGCCGCAAACGACGTTCCCTGACTGCCCGACTGTACCAACACTGATATTAGGACCCCCCGAGCTTACTTCAGTCATTCACCTTCTACAGTCCCACGTGATAATTAACACCTCTGTCCCCAGCTAGTCTATCAAATAAATTTCTAGTTTTAAACTTTCACATTCTTGTATTTAGTTATTTTAGTTTCATAGTTCTGAAGATGGGAATCGAATCCCGAAACGTGAACGTTTTTTTTAAGTCGACGCTTTTGTTAGTTTGAATATTCTTAGTTTAATATTTGGAGTTGAAGTATGTTCATGATTTTTTTTGCAGGGAGTCTTGTGAGTTGCCCTCAATGTGACCCATGCCAAAAAACTAGGACTAGCTGGACATAAAAAATGACGGCGGTGAAATTTGCTCTCCACCCAAGAAAAGTAGAAGGAGTTTAGCTACCTTCATGATTTTTTGCAGTGAGTCTGGTGAGCTGTCCTCGATGTGACCACACAAAAGAACTAGGATTCGCTGGCCATCAAAAATGATGGCGATGAACTTTGCTCCCATCGCGGGTGATGGTCTTACGCCACAAGGCGTTTTGATTTTCTCTAATTTGGGTTCTTCTTTCAACAGAACAACATTTCAGTTGAGGAAGATTTCCGAGCTATGTGACAGCGTCAGTATCCTGGATATAGAGCTAGGTATTTCTAAGGAGACAATATCGACTGTGGGCAAAAAAATAGAACATTGCTTCTCAGAATATGACCGAAGGAAAGCTTGGCGCTGCTCTGCCCTAGCATTAAAAAGAAACTTATGATCAATAAAGACGGATCATCACACATTCTTGCTGTCATTTTTGACAGCTTGGGCACTCTAATACAATAGTAATACTGTACTTTGGTTGTGAAAGCCAACTGTCTCCGAAAAAGTTCACCCCTGATTGACATATCTCACTGTTTCCGATAAAATATACAGGAGAGCCATTTAAAGACAATGCCCTGGAGTAATAAGGTACAAAATAGTCGACTTTACATACGATTCTCGACCGTGTCTACTCGGAATTACGCCTTTCTGACTCCACAGAACTTCAGGTGTCAATCTGTACGATCCGATAGTGCAAAAAAACTACTTTTGAGAAACCTGTCACTTACGCCCCTATTGTTTTAGGGCCCTCAAATATATTTGTCTGTCCACCCAATAAGTGGTCGAAGGAGTTGACCAATGTTCGTGTTTTTTTGCAGGGAGTCTGGTAGGTTGCCCTCCACGTGACCCACACCAAAAAAACTAGGATTAGCCGGCAATCAAAAATGATGGCGATGAAATTTGCTACCGCCGCGGGTGATGATCTTACGCCTTGAGGCGTTCTAGTTGTGTTTTGGATTCGTTCGTTTGAACTGCGACTTCCCTGAACTTCAATCCTATACCGACGGTTCGCCGCTCTGTTACGATTTTCCAGCGTCAGACTCAGACAGCTTACGACGTATACGGGATACAAGCGCACCAGGGAGTCGGTTGGTGGGGAAATGCATATACAAAATTGTGGGCGTCATCGACTGGGAAAATTTCATCGAAATAATGTTGGCTCCGTAACTTTGAATCGAGTGTCATGCGTTAATCCTAAACCAAGAGCCCTTGAGCCGGCAATATACTCAATCATTGAGACTTTCGCAAGAGTAATTAATTTGGGATTGACAGCTAAAATTCTATCCAAAGCAGCGAGGCGAACGCTCATGATTGAAGATCCGGACCAATTACGTCAAATGAGATTAGCTGCTTGATGGAACAGTCCCGATCTATGACTCCTCCAATGTTCCTGCAAGTGTTCTGCTTCGGATGTTCGTGTAACAAAACGAAGGCATGCTGTGCTCATACTTATGTATTACTAAAGAACATCCAGCTTCTAAATTACCTAGTGATCTCCTGTGCACATGCAGCCCAGCCGATGAACCGCCTCCGCATCGTCTCCTCTTTCCGTATCTTTTATTTTTGAAGTGCATTGTCTAATTTCGATGCGACCAATTTGCTTCGCTCCCAGTTTTGCATGGTCAAACTTACAGAGCAATGCCATCGCAATCTGTCATCCGCTCTAAACAAACACTTGCCATCTATTGGATTTCCCTCTAGTCCGTGCCGTGTATGCTGGAGGAGAGGCGCTGTCCATATGGGCAATGTTGCTCGGATGTGGTGAAGTGAAACCCAATTCACTCTCACACTACGTACAGTCATCGAGCCCTTTTTTTGAAGTAACTATTCTATTCTTTGCGTTACAATCATCCAGCTCCCTTTCGGAAACAAGTATTACCACTGCCAAGGAGGTTGTGTTTTCGTCCAGTTTGATTTTGTCTGGCAGTCTCTTTACCTGCCACAAAAATAGCCCAAAAAGTTATATGCGGATCTTAATGAAATTTTTAAGGATTGTTAGGTAAGTTAGGAGGAACAGATGATTAACTTTTGGTGAAGATCCGACCATCCGTTTGTTTGTTTGTTTGTCTGCCTCTTTTTCTTAATGACATAATTAAAAAAGTTATTAAAGGATTTTTATAAAATTTACTTCAGTTTTTACGTATATTACGAAGAGTAAATGACCAAATATTTGTGACGATCTGTTGCTTAATTTGTTTGTCTCGGTTAGCAAAATTATTAAAAAATTTTGAGCGTATCTTTACATTTTCAGGAACTGTTAAAAATGCTAAAAGACATAATAAACCATTTTTGGTAATGATCTGCTCGTTCGTTTATGTGATTGGCTAATGTTTGTCAGAAGTATAACTCAAAAAGTTATAAACGGATCTTCAATAAAATTACAGAACCTTTTATTACTGTAAAAAGGCATAAATGACCAGATTTTGGTGCTGACAAGGAGGAAATCATCTTCGTCTCACTTTATTTATAGTATAGAAGTCGATACTAGCATCTTAAACAGATTTGTTCGGTCTTTCATGTAATTGACGAATGCTTTCCACTAAGCATTGTTCTCCTAGTTTAACTTTTTTATTATTTTCAATGCAGAAAGCAACTTCTCCACAAAACGAATTGCAGCAACAATAATTAATATTAGTTTAAGAAATTGCAACAGCTGTGGGAAAAGTTTGTTCGAGGTTGTGTTCGAACATCCAATTTGACGAAATTTAAATAGATTTATTTCTGTTAAAAATTCTTCGAAGAAATATGTCTTTCACCCACATGTTTTCACTAACTGTAAAAAAAGCACAAAATACCAAAAAGTGTATTTATGGCACTACAACCGCAAAACCACACCATTCTGTTGAGCGAAACTCGTAAGTTAATAACTTTCTTTAATTTGTTTTAGGGTAGTTATATTAGGACCACATGTTTTAACTTGTTTCTTCTCGTAAAAAGCTGAATTTAAAAATATCTTCGAATAAACACTACCCAATTGAAAACAAACAAAAATGAGATAAGACTAGACACCACCCAGACAGGCACACAGAATTCTGCCTGCCCTGACCCCGTCTTTTCAGCGGTGTCGCTAGACGGCCGCGGCACGTGCATCGCACAATTGTATCCGTAGCATTAGTGCTAAGGTTAAAAGGCAGATGCAAATCATGCCTACCTCATTTTAAAAATATGAAACCTTTTGCGTTTTCTGCGTTATAATTGCATGAAATAACCATCATAATGATGTATCATTCAATGTACCTGCTAGCATCGTTTGTGCAGGGTGTGCACTGCCTGTCTTGTCTGCCCTGACGGCACGTGTCTGATAAGTAGGTACCAGTAGAGGGGACGTGGCATACTAGGCTACTTGCATATAGGATCCAAAAACAAGACGTACACTAAATGTGAAAGCTGCAGCATCTGGTCAGCTAAGTAAATGAATTACTGAAATTTGCGAGTACGGAAGCAGCTTCCAATTCGCGCCTCTCCCAAATTAAGCTTTTTTTTTTTCTATCTCATCAATTTGAGCAACATTTTGGAATAGCGCCAAGTAGAAACTTCTATCGTAGTCCATAAATGGTTTGTGCTCTTCAATCGTCTATATGTTTGATTTTCAGCTGTCAGCGCTGTCACTGTCGTAGAGGCCACGCGGAACCGAAACAAGGAGGCATACGCCCCAGTTTGGATATAAAGAACTTCACAAAGCCCACAAGAACACGCCTCAACTCCTCCATCTCCTGCACAAATTTACATAACATCGAGCACGCAATCCGTCATCTGCTGCAGAGCGCAAACATTGGCCATCAGTTTAATTATTTCCCTTTGTTCCGTGGGAATTATGTACAAATAGCTAAGGCTTCGCACTCGCAACATTTCTCCAGCGTTTCTCTGAATAAATTATATCGACAAGGGAAGTCAATCCGAAGCTTGTCGCAGAGGTAAATCAAACTTCTCCTCCTTTAACGTTAAGTGCAGCGGGGCGGCCGCTTGACGCTAAATGTCTGCGAACGTTTGTCGATTTTCCTTCATAGTTAATTACTGCGTGCATTCGTAAGGGGTTGAGATGGAGTGTCCGCATGGTTGTAGAAAATATTACTATGCATTCAGTGTTTGTGAGCTATTTAACTGCCGCGTGTATTTGTAAGTGCATGCAAAAAATAGTCTACATTACGCATGGTTATAATAGTGGAGTAGATGCTGTAGAAGGTATTAAATTTTTTTTGCTATTTAATCACTGCTTGTATATGTTATTGTCTAGGGCATAGTATGAACATGATTGTAGTGCCTTAATTTAGAACCTATTGAAGTATTTTTTTCCCAATTACTGCTTGCATTTAATAATGTATAAGAGTATCTTTGTGGTCGGAGGGCAAGAATATAGACGCTGATAAAAATATGGCCATTTTTATACTTGCTTCTCATTTATTTTTTCAGACATGTATTTGCAAGCATATCTAGTTTGTTGCTGATAGGAAAGTATTTTTCTGCGATATGCTACGTATGTTTATATATTTACCGGAGCATTATATACCTATAGCAGCCTCATGGGTGTATCACAGTGAGAAAGTATATATTTTTTCATTTACTTCATATTTAATTATTGTTTATAGGTTTATAGTAGATACTGATATGAACATACTACATTTTCGTTATCTTTGCTACATGTACAGTCGATAGTCTTCTTAAACCCGGTGACCACACAACTATTGTTGGTTGTAGCAGCCTAGAGGCAACTCAACTAATCCGGCCTATGAACGTCGTGCTCTATTATTCTTAAGGTATCGACCTTTGTGGCATACTGTGCTGTAGTAGTGAGCTGGGCGAGCACCTGGTAGAGGGAGGTGACGGGTTAATTCTTCTGCAACGACTAGAGTCATAGTAACGCAAATTAGAAAGTTAGGTGCTACTTGTGGGAGGTAGCGGTATTCTTGTTATAACATGCTTTAAGGCCTTAAATCGGAAACCAGGCATTTCCGGACACATGTTCATAGGAACTTTTTTCATTATTTACCCATTGGGAACACAGTCCTGAAGTTATGCCATCTATTTTTGAAACACCCTGCATATATACTCTCGTCTCATAGTGTACGGTACGGTATCATTGATTTTTAATACATTGCCAAACGAGTATCTTACATGTATGTATCAGTTGTTGTTGTTATTGGTGAGCGATGAAGCGAAAAATTTGGTGCATGTAATTTTCTAGGCGAACAAATTGAGGGGTCAGAGGTTAAAGTAGCAGCTATGGTATCAAAATTTTGAACGAATTAGGGGTACCGACTATCAAGATCGGGCGAATTAGGGGATTTACCTGCAATGATTTGCTTTGAAATTTAGCCCCTGAATTGTAAAGATTTCAGTAACCGCTCTCTCCCAAACATGCATCGTGATGACAATGTATGTAGATCCCATCAAACAAATTTTAACGTATATTCGAAATAGCAAAAGACGGAATTTGCTGCACTCATTGGTGTAATTTAAGGATTTTAAAGAATACGTTAAGTTCAGGAACTATTATTTGTTTTCAGTGTGTCGCAGCTCGTCTGCTGATGACAGGGTCTTTGATTGTCTCTTAGATGCAAAGGCTAGGATCCAGTCTTTGGATAGGCGTTCTGGTTTTGTCTTTATGGGTGACTTTAATTGTCACCATGAGGAATGGTTAAGCTCTGGGAGGACTGATTACCATGACCATCCAGCCTTCGATTTCGCGAGTGCCTCTGGTTGTGAGCAACTGGTTGAGGGTCCCACCCATTTGATGGGAGGTGTTCTTGACCTGCTGATGAGTGATGACTGATATTCCTGATTTGGTTGGAGTGTCAGTGGTGTCTCCCATTAGTTCTTCGGACTATGGTGCCTTCTCTGCGACGCTGCAAGTCCGTCAGCGGGTTCCCAGAGTTACTGTTAGGCGTGAAATATTTTTGAAGTCCAGAGTGAATTGGGATGCCGTCTTTGGCCCCATCCTTGCGCTACCTTGGGAGTGTTGTGTGAGTTTCCTGATCCTAGGTCTACTTTGGATCGGCTTTCCTCTGACATGGTGCTCGCCTATGTCCCTTCCCGCTTCATATCGGTAGGAACAGGCGATGAGTTCTGGTTTGATGATGTTTGCTGGAGGGCGCACCAGTTGCTGCGGGCGGCATGTGCCCGTTGGCGTAATAGCCGGTCTGCTGTTGACTTTCAGCGTTTCAGGGAACAGCGGCGTCGGGCTGGTGCTACTTATGAGGAAGCAGAGAAGGACCATAATTTGAGGTCCAGGGAGTTGTTAGCTTCGTCTGTTAGCGCAAATAAGTGGCGGTCCACCTGGAAGAGCGCCGCGGCGCTTGGTGTGAGCTCTTCTGCCCCCCGTTTAGTTGGTGCTGGTGATAATCTTGTTGCAGACCCCGTTGCCAAGGCAGACTTTTGTTGCGCTGCTTTGATGGGAAGCAGAGCCGGGACCGGGTGCGCATTCCTTTAGCGTGTGATCCCGAGCCGAGGTTCTCCGGTTTTGCTTTCAGATCTTCTGAAGTGCACCGCCTTTTTCTTGACCTGGACCCCTATGGGGGCACAGATCCATCGAGCACGTTTCTTCTCTTTCTTTGGAGGGTGGCTGCTGTGCTCGTAAGCCCCGCTTGCTTCCGTGTTCCGTCGAATGTTACGGCTGGGCTCTTTTCCAAAGTTCTGGCGTGTCGTCCATGTGACGCCTGTTCCGAAGCGCTCTGTTTCATCCCGAACCTCCGACTTTAGACCCATCTCGATCACACCTGTTTTATCGAAAGTTTATGAGAGGTTGCATGGTTGCGTCGAGGTTGGGTTGTTTTCTTGAGAAGCAGGGTGCCCTTCCAGCAACACAGTATGGTTTTCATAAGGGCTTGGGAACTTGTGATGCTCTGCTTCATATTTCTCATGTGTTGCAGCTGGCTCTTGAGGGGGATCAAGAGGCAAGGTTGGTACAGCTTGACTTGAATGCTGCTTCTGATCTCGTGAATCCCCTTGGATTGCTCCACAAGCTGAGATTGATGGGTATTGGTGGTTCAGTTTTCGCGGTAATTAGTCAGTTTTTATGGGAAGAGAAGTGAGTTTTTGGACGTGGCTTCCGGTGTCCCATTGGGTAGTGTTCTGGGCCCGTTATTATTCATCGTATATACAGCGGACCAGTTCGCTCATGTTAATAACTTACTTGTTGGTTACGCTGATGATGTTAGTTTGCTGGCTGTTTGCGATAAGCCTAGCGATAGGTTGATAGGTTGGAGGTTTCAGAATCCATTCAGCATGACTTGAAAGTGATTGATTCCTGGTGTTCTAGGTGGGGGACGAGGCTGAATACGGGCAAGACTAAGACCATGCTCGTGTCCATGTCGCGTACAGTAAGGCCTCCTTTTCCTCCACTCATACTGGCTTGTGTGTCGCTTCCTGTGGTTGATGACTTGGTAATCTAGGGTGTCAATTTTGATCCAAAGTTGACGTTTGAGCCCCACATTCGTTCGGTTGCCTCACGTGCATCGCAGAAAATTGGTCATATAAGGTGTGCTTGGAAGATGTTTGGCTCTGTAGAATTGACACGTCGCTGCTTTAATTCCTATGTCCTTCCTCTTCTAGAATACTGCTGCGTAGTCTGGGGTTCTGCCGTCGATTGTCATCTGCATTTGCTTGACAAAGTGGTTCGTCGATGTGCGTTCATGCACGATGGTGTTGTGCCTTGTGGTCTGGCGCATCATCGCAGAGTTGGTGGAGTCTGCTTTGTGTATAAAATTTATAACTGCTCTAGTCATCCACTGTTTGATTTTTTTCCGGAGCCATTTGTTCGGGTGAGGTATACTCGGTGTACTGGTGATCTTCATGAGTTTGCCTTGGAACCGTTACGATGCCGTACGGGCCAGAATTCTCGTTCGTTTTTTTTTCCATCGTGTGGATGTTTGAAATGGTCTTGATAGCTCTGCCTTTGCTGGAGCGGGTATTGGCAGCTTTAAACGATCTGTACACAGAGCTATTCTGTGATCTCGGATGTTCTCTTTCTTTTTTCTTCACTCGTTGGGCTGGTCGAGTGGGGGTTTTTCAACCTTATGAAGTTTCTCTGTTCCCACGTCGCCAGTTTGGTGTGATTAAAGCTGGAGCAGTTCTCGCAGTGAGGATCCTTGAAGTGCAACCACGACCGCAACGGACCGAGCGGTAGAAGGATCCTCCTTGGAAGCACGGCCTCGAGAAGAACATTGCTGAGAAAAGGAAACATCTCAGCTGGATCTCCGAATGGCGTAGAGGAAATCTCCACGACGAGGAAAAGAAGACGCTGCTCGAATCGAGGCACCAGTGCCTCAAAGTCGACCAAATCAACTTTAAAGATACCTTAAACCAGCGGCTATCTGCTAAAAGGAGCAAAGTTAGACGCTTCGAGGCCAGAGTAGCTGGATTCCTTTAGAACCAGCTATTCAACACCAACCAGAAACGCCTCTATCAAACCCTTAGAGGAGAAGAGACGAGCTGTGACTCACCCAACGCAGAAGAGAGCAAAGAGCTACGGCACAACAATACCGCTGAATGGCTCCATGACGTCAAGAAGAACGTCGCAGCAGATTCAGACCTTACCATCACGAGTAACCATCTCAAAACGTAATTGAGCAAAACCAAGAACTGGAATGCACCCGGACCAGATGTGGTGCAAGGCTACTGCATCAAAACTTTCACTTCGCTGCACTCCAGTATCGCTGCACAGCTAACGAATGCCTGCAACGCGGAACCGTGCCCAACTGGATGACCACAGGCAAGACGATCCTAATCCAGAAATTCAAGGCAAAGGGCATGGAGGTTAGCAACTACCGCCTATAACGTCCCTCCCGCTCATGTGGAAGGTGCTGACGGGCATAATCTACGAGCGAGTCTATCAACCGCTAGAATCAAAGAAGCTCCTACCCGACGAACAGAAAGGATGCCGCAGGAACACCAGGGGAACGATGGACCATTTGCTTGTCGACGAGCTACTCATGAAAGACGCCAGGAGCAAAAAGAAAAACCTAAGCCTGGCATGGGTTGATTACAAAAAAGCCTTCGACATGGTCCCTCACTCTTCGATCCTAGAATGGCTGGACATCTACGGCATTGCCGGCAACATCCGCAATCTGATCGCAATCACCCTGCCCCACTGGAAGACCCTGCTCACAAGGGCCAATAAACACCTCTACGAGGTGATCATCAGGCGTGAAATCTTCCAGGGCGACTCCCTATCTCCACTGCTATTTGTCCTGACCATGATCATGCTCTCCGAGACCCTGAACAAGGCCGGCTAAGGCTACAACTACAGCCGTAACATGAAGCTCAACCACCTGCCTTACATGGACGATCTGAAGCTCTACGCCAAATCAAAGGACCAAGTAGAGCAGCTCCTTATTAGAGTCCCAAGACATCAAGATGCAGTTCTTTGTTAGCAAATGCGGAGTCCTTAACATCGAAAGGGGAGTGGTTACTGCGTCCGAGTGATTCACCATCGAAGAAGGTACTATCAAGGATATCGAGGAGACAGGTTACAAGTACCTGGGTGTCATGGAGTATAACACCATTCTCCACAGAACGATGAAAGATTCCATTCGGAAGGAGTATCTCACCCGACTCCGGCTCATCTTGAAATCACACCTCAATGGGAGCAACACCATCAAGGCCATCAACACCTGGGCCGTCCCCGTAGTTCGATATTCTACTGGCATTATTAATTGGACCAAGAAGGACCGCACCGACATGGACATCAAAACAAGGAAGCTCATGACCATCTTTCGAGCACTGCACCCAAGATCGTGCGTAGACAGACTTTGTCTCCACAGAAGAGAGGGGGACATGGCCTCATCAGCGTCGAAGACTGTGTCGAAGCAGAAAAACACGCTCTCTCCCAACACTTCAGAGAGAGATACGACCCGTGGGCACTCAGCTTAGTCGAGGCGAATTTGCTGAAAGAGACCGAAACGGCTGACCAATTCAAACAGCGACGATGCCTCGATCGAACTAACATATGGAAGAGCATGAAGATGTCCGGCCAGTACCTCGAAGCTGTTCAGGACAAAATCGTACCAGACTATTGGAACTGGCTTCTGAGGGGTAAGCTGAAACGGGAAACAGAAGGCATCATCCTGGCAGCTCAAAAGCAAGCCCTCAGAACCAGGTACATCCAAAATAAGATCGACAAGAGAAACGTCCCTACTACCTGTAGAATTTGTAGGGGCTCGGATGAAACCATCAACCACGAGATAAGCGAATGCAGAGTGCTGGCGCAAAAGGAGTACAAGCGCAGACACGATAAAGTTACCCGACACCTTCACTGAACCCTCGTGCGGATCCAGAGCTTCCCGGTCAGTGAGAGGGGGTACGAGCAGAAACCCGCCCCCGAGGTTGAAAACGTGGTTGCAGATCTACTGGGAAAAGAGGATGGAAACTGATCGAGTACTTCACGCCAACCGACCGGACATCGTCGTGAAAGACAAACAGGAGAATTCGGCCAAACTGATCGACATTCCAATCCCCTTTGACTCCAGAATCGTGGACAAGGAAGCGGAGAAGAAGGAAAAGTGCCGTGTGACCTTGTCATCGAACTCCAGAGACTGTGGTAGATGAAGGTGGACGTCGTTCCAGTGGTCATCGGAGGTCTGGGGGCAATGTCCAAGAACCTCAAGACTGCCCTGTGAGAGCTAAAGTGCGGCCATCTCCACCCAGGAACCCTCCAGAAAAGCACTCTCCTTGGAACAGCGCACATCATTCGCAAAGTGCTCTGAGCCATAAATTGCGGGACACCACCCGGCGCTAGAGCGTAGAGCTAAACATCGCTCAACAAATCCAAACTTTGGGTTGTGAAATCCCCTCGATGTATAATAATACTAATAATAACAATCACATTCATTTTGCTCTATCCAAAATATGCTTAACATCAGAAACTGGATAAATTGAAGAGTTTTTGTAATAAAAATGCACTGAAACAAGCACAGGCCCTCTTAAAAACATAAAATTGACTATGAAAAATGAATCGAAATAAACCAAGCACATAAAAGCCGCAACTGTTTGCACCGAAAATACAACCGAAAAGAAGAAGCTCCTCTCCCTAAACTTTAGTAGTACGCCAAAATGTGCTCTATATTTACGCATTTCTTATTGATAGGGAGCAATGGCTTGTACTCTAGAGTTAAAAAAAAAACACAAAATTAGCGATTAACGCCATGAGACGAAAGAAAAGCTTCATCCAAACTAATGTCAATTCAAGCTAAAGTTGTACGAGAGTAGCGATTGATAAAAAAAATAAACTGAATCCAAGCGAGCACGAAATTTCAATTAGAAATCCTCAGAGTTGGCGTTTTATACTAAATACAAGGCTCTGTCATTGTAAATTGCCACAAAATCAGCGATTATCATGTAAAAAACTATATCCGAACAAGCTCTAGGTCCTTTCTATTAAAAATATCCAGAGTAAGCGATTTACACTAGAAAGCTGCATCCACAAAGTCTTCTCAATTAAAAAAGCCCCAAAATTAGCTGTTTTCATTCGTTGAAACCCATGGCTAGGCGGCGAACACCAAAAATGGAACCGGCTGGCAGGGAAGTAATCTTGCGTTTTAATGCCACGATTTGGCGTGAAATTTTACATGGTAAACGCAGCAGCGCTTGCAATTAAACGGAACATCTTGTAAATTCGAGTCAGAGGTACCGAACTCACGCAATCGAGGCCGGCAAGTTGGCCACACTCTCCAACTTGGCTCATCACCGCCAACGTAAGTGAAATTAAACGGGTCAGGGCAGCAAGTCGAGCGTCTGGACAAAGCTCATGCGCGTCTTAAACTTAAGCAGTGACCGTGTTAGCCTTGGGACGCCAGAATTTGTTTTGAAAAACTTAACAGACGTGTCTGTAGTTCCAAAGCGACCTTGTTCCTTGTATTGTTGCACTTCCAATCTTTGGTGTGTTTGACATCAGCTCTAAAGTGCATAGTTTGAGAGCAATGTTCAACTCACTCAATAGGCTCTACAGTAAGTAGTCTTTGGGATTTGGAGGGATACAAAGTGTATTGTCTACCAATCTGTCATGTTTATCAGCACTAGTTCTTTAATGGCATGCAATGCTCTGTATCTATGAATTTTTTGTGCAGTTAACCTTATTCAATGGGCTCTTATTGCACCCTGGTTCTAGAAAGGTTTGCAAAGTGAGTGATATCTGATATTTTCATGCAATTACCTTTCTTTAATAGGTTCTTCTCGCCCCCTAGTTCATTAAAGGTATGAAAAGTGATCAATTTTCGAAATTTTTTTCGAACTAAGAGCATTTATGAGACTCGTAATGATAATAATGTGTGCAATAGTCTTCTCTTAGCTGTAGACGTTGCTATTTAGAAGCAATTGCAAATACATATACGTACAAGGTCTGCGGGCACATGGAATAGAATGTAAACAGTGTGAAAAATAATCAGTTTTAGAGAAGCACTGAGATTCAAGTGCTCCTAAATGCAAAAAAGGTCATTATTTTAAGGCACCCAATGACCAAATCTCATGGCAACAAATTATCCAATTACCGTATATTAAATAATATTGCTATCATATGTGGCTCCCTGAACATCAGCTACCTATTGTGAGTGCAGCCATGGCATGCAGCACGCTGGTTTCTTGCTTCTCGGTGATTAGATAATAAGTACTGAATTACGCTCGTGTAGACTGACGGCCATATAGCAGTGTCGTCAGGGAGTAACACTGAAGTTCTTCTTGACAGCGAGCAATTAAAGCATCATTATTATCTTCGCCATGGAGGTTTTGTTACTTTGTTGAGTTTGTTCGTATGGCTGTTTGTTTGTCACCAAGATAATCCGAAAAGTTCAGGATGGATCTTTACGAAATTTACGGGGATTGTTAGGCATGTCAGGAGTGACAAATTATTAACTTTTGATAAAGATCTGTTTCACCGTTTGTTTGTCTGCCTCTTTTTTCTGAAAAACTTAAAAGAGTATTCGTACCACAAAGTGTACCATATGCGGTGCACACTATGGTCAAAGTGTTAACTCAAACAGTTATGGACGGATTTTTATGAAATTTACATGAATTGTCAGGTATATATATCACGAAAAGTAAATGACCAAAGTTTTGTGATGATCAGTTTGTCTGTTTGTTTGTTTGTCTTTTTGTTTTATTTTTGCATGTTGGCAAAATAACTCAAAAAGTTATGAACGGAATTTTATGGAATTTGTAGGGATTGCTAAAAATGTTAAAATACATAAATGATTAAATGTTAGTGATGATTGTTCGGTCTGTTTGTGTCTTTGACTAGACTAATATTTGTCAGAAAATAATTCAAAAAATGATGAATGGATCAACCTGTAATTTGTCTATTTTTAGTTCTAAATTTTCTGTATTTTAGTCATATAGAAGATGAAAAGTTAAAATGTTAGACAAGAATATCTGTCCAAAATTGTGCTAGTTATCACATAGAGCAGAGTAGCAGTAATAGAGTTGAATTAGATTCGTAATGTGCAACGTTACTAATTAATTTGTCTGTTTCATTTCTGTGTCTTTATTCTTTATCATATATACGACTTGAAATGATACGCCACGTAAAACGTGCACCGTATTTTCAACAGTAATCTATATTTTTAGTTCTAAATTTTGTCTATTTTCATCAAATTGAGGACAAAAAATCTTAAACGAGAGTGTCCAAAATTGCTTCAATATTGTTAACTCTGACTGCTCGCCAGTGGAAGTAATCAAACCAATGGTAAATCTTGTCCCAATGTGTTAGCTTTACGAATGTTGCTTATAAGCATGAATACCTCAGGGTGTTGTACCCTTAATTTGTTAGGTACTGCATCCATAAGAGAAAACAAATGTTATTTCTTTTTTTTTTCTTTCAATAAAATTACAGGCACAATTAAATGACCAGATACTGGTGCTGATAAAATGGAAATCATAGTTTCACTACCAATTTGAAGTTTTCGTTAACGTTGTCATTTTTCGCGGAGGTGGAGCGTTTTATCTCTTTTATAAGTACAGGGTGAGACGCTATGTAAACTGGTTGAAAGTGCACTCTTGTAATTCAAAAACTGATTGCATGAGTAACACAAAAGCCACAAGAAAGCGCCGGTTCAGAAATTTTGCATATGCTAATAAACACACCGCCTAGCTTTCCCATGAAAATATGCCCCGTAAATTACAGAACTTTGTCAAAATCTCGTTTATCAAGATAGTCGGCTGACTAATGCGCAGCGTTAATTAAATGAGGAAACAGCTAAGTTCGGAACCAGCAGGTGATCATTTCCACCTCTCATATAAATCGAATTAAATTTGAGAATGTATAATTCCAGAGGTTATTGTTTTACATTTGTAGGTAGTTACCGGTGCTGGAACTTGAGCGAGTCTTAGCTCCTCCCTAAAAATATGCCTGTTGGCCCTTTCATAGCTAGCTATCTAATTTAATCTAATTACTCTTTGGGTTAAAGATGTAAGTTTACTTTCGGCAGTTTTTTCAGTATCACTGAATGTCGGTTGTTCCTATGAATGCGTAATGAGTACAACGGAGAGTTAACTAACCATGCTGAGGCTCCGCTCCCTCGCTGCAAGTTTATTTTTCTCCTACAGGAGTACAGTTGGGAAAAGAAAGGACCTATTGTAACGAGACCGCATAGCTGCGTAATAGAGGGTTAATGCATTTCTTCCTGTAAATAATACCGGCTGAATTGCTTACTTGTTAACCGCCTAACATAAGGCGTCGTCTAAGATAATTCTACAGAGACAAGCTGTTCTCATTGGTTGTAACTTGTCCAGAACTTTAGTGGTGAGCGTTGGTTGATGAACTATTTTGCATAGAGTTTTAGGCGTTAATCTCAAATCGATTACCCCTGAGACCGCCTCCAACTCAGTGTTGGGAGCAACGCTGGGCCTTCTCCAGAGTAACTAGTTTGATACTAATGTTTGAAACTAGATCTCAAGCAACAAAACTAATGTGGTGTCACGAGATAAGTTTGAGACACTTAAAGCCAACGAGTTAGTTTAATTCGATGTAATTGTCCCAATTGATGACCCCCTTACTGTCCCAATTGATGACCCCCTTACTGCTTACGTTTCTCCTTGATCGTGCGGGTGCAGGTTAGCGCCATAGGGTTAGTTAGGTGCGACCACGGTTAAATAACGTAACGTAGTTTAGCCATGGGTTCGACCATCCTACGTTGTAGCGTAGGTTTGATAGGATCATTACACACAGACACATTGATACAATACAAACATCGTTTGGTACGTGAGTAAGAAACAATTACAATGATGTATCTACACAGCCACTAGAAGTTAAGCACAACTATTTGGGCAAACATAAAAACAAAGGCTTATACAATTACAATTCATATTCTTTAAAACGGTTTTTAACTAGATTATCAGAAATTGGGTCTAATAAATACAGAAGAATTTTATTGAGAAGCAATGCAATTTGAAAATCTGTTGAGCGTTTTTCAACGTCGACACGTACATTAGGGAGATTGAGAACAAACAGAACGTCTCATTTGGTTATTTTATTAGGGAATAAGTGGACTGAAATGCTTCGGGATGATTATAAACGCGAGTCGAAAAAATTTAAGTAAGGGATAGTCGCAGACATCCTAAATTTGCAACATTTTCAGCGTAGAGTACATATCACTACAATTCATTAGAGGTATTTTGTTAGCGTAACGTTTAACGCGTATCAAGGAAGACCTCGTAGCATATACGCTAGCGTATCTTTAGTTTGGCCATCAATATATGCCTCTTGTCGCGCCCACGTCACTTCCTTCTTTACTTCATTCTCGCCAACTGTCTTTGCTTGCCTCTTCCATTTGTTTCTTAACTCACTGCACCCATGAACGCTTATCCTCAATTCCTGGGCTCCCTGTTTATCTTGGCATACTACCTGTTCCTCGTTTCTTTCCGGCTTCAGGTCACCAAAATCGTACATAAAGATTATCAAACTTTGATTAGAACTGCCAACTTATTTTAGTGAAACACTTTCTTACTTTCATCTACTCAGCAAGGCTACGATAACCAGGTTTGTACTTGTTACATGACAGCAGCTGATATTGGTCTGGTCCAGCACAGCTACGGTAACCAAATATGTCCCTGTTATATGGTGACTGTACCTTACTTTATTTTGGTCCGGCAAAGATACAGTAGCTAAATTTATGCCTGTTATAGAATACTTTACTTTGGCGAGGCACTGTTACGGTAACCAAATTTGCTCTTCGTAATAAGAGCTTTCTCTAATCTCGCACAAGATCTTGGGGTCCGAAGGGACTCCAATATCGAGTCCCGCTTTCAAATATAGCGAGCGAGGGGCAGTTTTACGAGCAGGATGAGATGACTGGAAAGGCACACTCAATCTATATTGTTTCGGCGACTTTGCGACAATTAACGCTCTTTCCGAGGTCGTAAAACAGCGGGAAAGTCGTTAAGTTCAGCGGGAAACTCCGCTAGCAGCTGAACGAAGTCTCTGAGCGCGCACGCAATGCTCTTCTGAGTCTAAAAGCGCCCACCCCTTAGGGGCCATTGGGTTAGCTTAGTTAGGTTCGCCCTCCCACGCTAATATGGGGAGCAGTGCCCCAGTGGAACCCTATAGGTTACCTTAGCTTATGTAGGTCTTCAGGACGTACGCTTTTCCTTTGCGCCTACCTGGCTTCCTTCCATTTCCATGCTCCTTATTTTCTCTTTGTATTCTGTTTTACCTGTTCTTTCCCGACTTGCTGTTCCCTTGAGGGTTGATCTTGTCCAAGAACACCTTTTTGGATGGGTTCAGAGTTTCGATCGACATACTGTAAGTTCCTTGTTTCTTTCTCTGTTAGATCGCCTTTGTTTCAGGATGATGTTCCGTTTCGTATTCTTGGCTTATGTTGTGGAGACGGGGGCTTAAAACTTCCTCAATATTGAATTAGTAGCTCTCTGGCGTCCACCAGTTCTTCCTTAGGTGCCGAGCAAGCATTTCATTCGTCCTAAGCATAGCAATGTCTGAAAAATTAAGAAGTGAAGCGCAGAAACCATTAATGGACAAGACACAATTTCGAATCATTCAAGTACTTTGTGGTGGGCTTCCATAGTCGGCCGTGGACAGTTTTGTGGGCCAGGAGTCGGAGTAGGAGTCGGAGGCCGATACTTGTTTGTCTCAGTAATCTTAGTCGCTGTCGGTGAAAATGGACCTTTATGTTAAGAGTTAGAGTCCAGGTTGTGAGGAGTAGGCCGTCTTTGGGGTCCAAAGAGTTGAAGTTGGACAATGGAGGGACCTCAGAGTCGGAGTCTGATATAGTCTATCCGACTCTATAACTCTGCTGTGGACAAGATACTACAGCCTCCATTTACTAACATCACCAGGAACTTCGGCAGTATTTAGAAGCAGCCCTTTCTGTTGTGATCCTTTTCTTGAGAAGACACTTACAACATCAAAAATGGTTACTCCGCAGTTGCTGTTACATGTAGCTGCCGCAGTTTCTAAATTTCGGAATTTTTGCGTTACATCAGAACTCCTCAGACAAAGACTTCCAAAACACAGGAAACTCTTGGAAAGGACATTGTATGCCGTACTATCTGTTGTGAATGTAGCAATGGCTGACGCCTGACGGCATATAGAATGAGCAGTAATCTGGCTTAGCAAACCTTAATTGGCAGTGTGTTCAACTGTGCAGCTTCCCGATTTCGTGTGGTGTTTGCCAAAGGAAATGCTTTATGAATGTAGGGGAAACAAGCATGCTATAGGAATGGTCATCAAATCAATACTTATTAATCTTTATAATAGTGTAGTGGTAAAAGTGAACTGGAAGTATTTCCCCTCGTTCTGAAGTTGATCTGAGCTTGAAAGTGGTGAGAGGGTCAACCATTATAGCATATGTAGAGGGTGTTACAGAGGAAAAGGTAGCTGCAACTTCAACAGTAGAGAGAAATAGTAAAAAAAATCAACGTTTCAACAAGCAAATCAATTGGAACTTTCTCGGTTTTCAAAATACTCATGTTCTAGGTCCTTAAGAGCAGCTCCAGTTGTTAACTTGCTAAGTAAAATTAGTTTGTCATTGAAATGTGACTTGCTGTGGCACCACAAGCAAGCCGTAATATATGAATCGCTGCTATAGAGGCTGAAATGAATTTAATGCCATCGATTTCTGGGGCTATTATATAGAAGGTTCGCTATAATTTCTTCCTTGACACTGAGACGGTCCATTTGCGGAAGGTATGAGACTTGCTGTCGCAAAGGAGATTAACATTTTGCTCATATTGACTACTCATGAAGTTTGTTGAATGATCATGTTACCATATTATATATTCCTTGAACGCTGAACAGTGCACAAATGTAATGATGTGCAGACAAACGCTGAAGTTATTAACCACAACTGTGTTAAAAAATATTAACCTTTTGCTACTTTTACAAAGTGTTCATGTTGGCTGTAACTACTTACTGTCAGGTTAAAGCTGACAAATTGTAGCTAACACTTTTTTTTTCTCTAAATGGCTTCAATTTTTCATATTTCTCGGAAGTACTGACCGTGCCTTCAGCTCCTGCAAAATTATTGTACATTTTGCATTTTTTGCACTTAGAGTCTGTGTTTCAAATCAGGGTAAACAAAGTAAAATACAGGAACAGTGCTCTCTCTATATATATGACATTTATTACCCAGTTACTGGCTGCAATAATTGAGATAGTTTACAATTTCTGCCATAATTTGCTGCAATGAGTTGATTTTCAATGGGATATTGGAGCAATTGAGCACTTTCAAAACTGTTGAATTGGTGCAGAACAATAAAAAGCATCAAATTTGCCCCTCGAAACTTTTCCTCGAGGAAACCCGAAAGAACCCAATAATCCCCTCAACAACAACAACAACAACAACAACAACAACAACAACAACAACAACAACAATAAATAGATAATTGGATAAATAAAACCCACTAGCCACTGCCAAATTTTTCTCTTATCCACCGTAACTGTGTTGAACTCGGTGTAACATCATGAAGCTAAAACGACCGAGATATTCGTTGTTAAAGCTGCAGACTGTTGCAGTTTTTGTGAAAGAAATCTGTTTTCCAACTACAGGAAAAGTTTAAGGAGGTGCTTTGAAGAAAAAAAAGGAATTTTAGTTTAGCAACCTAAACTAAAGATATAGTAAGTGGCGAACTACTATCAATGTCTCTGTTGAAAACTGCCCGAGACCAACTTTTAGAGGATAGACCCGCGAAAGATAGGTTAGTTAAATAGCTAAGTACTTTAAGTTAATCAATTCAAGTAGTTAAGTTAAAGTTCAAAGCACCATAGAAAAGTTCCATGCCATTCACTCGCACTATCACACACATGCGTAGGAAAGAAGCATGCGAGTGAAAAACGACTGCAGCAGGCAGAGCCCAAGGCTTCGGCCCGGTATGGGTCACTCGCAGTCCAGCGCTGCTCCAATGGCACCGTGACGACGCTAATCGTAATATTTAAGGGGCTACATCCATTAAGGGGTTACATCCATTTAAATTTTTAACTTGAAATTTGATGAAGAAAATTAGTTGAGGAACAACTATAACTATAATTTTTGGCAGACCAACAACAGTGTTACCGAGCAGAAGGAAGCTCCCTAGCCCAATGACACACCGCCCCAGGTAAACTGTTCCCTTCCCGCAACATTATCATAGTCCGGATTGGTAAAGTAAATGGCGCGACGTCATTAGAAGTCTCGCTGGTACCAAGGCGGTGCCTGATGGGAAATTTGGAAGAATTTCTCATAAACTCTTGATATAAACTCTCGATCAGCGCTGCTCTTGTTTTATTAAGTTTTTCGTCTCGTTAAGTGTGAGTATCTCGCTTTGTGTGTATGCAACTTTTGTTCTTACTATCCGCTATTCTAACACTGTTTTGAAAGAAAAAGTGTGAAGGTCATTTCGTAAACAAGACACGCGTACCTTCCTGCATTACTTTTTTTTACTTTTTACATCTAGGGGGAGTTCACACGTCATTGAGATAAACGCATTTGCTCACCCACTTGTCAGAATGTGTTAATGTGTCCTAAGGATAGCAGAAAAGGGCTTTGTTTTCCGAGTTTTAGTTCACTCCAAACTTGACCAAACATCTGCACCTTGCCTAGCGACACTTGCAGAGGAAGCTGGTATGGTGGTGAACATTTTAATAACTCTTTGCTGCGTACATAAAGTTGTGCTGGCAACGACGCTGCAAACCATTAGGACAAGTGGATGAAAGAACACGTTGAGATGAATGACGTGTAAACTCAGCACAATCTTGTGTACGCCGCGAAAAGTAAATGTTAGCTGTCAAATTAACGTCCTTTGCAAGTGTCACTATAGGCAAGTTGCAAAGGTCTCGTCATATTTGGAGTGAACTAAAACTAGGAAAACAGGGCTCATTCGTGCAATCCTTAAGGCACAGTAACGCATTCGCACAAGTGGATGAGCGAACACGTTGATATGAATAACGTGTGAACTCGGCCTTAAGTACACCTAGTTTTCGTACACAGACCCAGGGCATCTCAATAAGGCTAACTGTATCTTCTCTGTTCCCACGTTGCCGGTCTGGTGCGATGTAATAATAATAATAATAATAATAAACAAATGACAAAATTTGGGTGATGGCCTGCTGATTCGTTTACCTGTTTGTCTCGCTATTTGTCCTTTTATTTGTCAGCTGCATAACTCAAAATGTTATCGACGGATCTTCATAATATTTATAGGAACTGCTAGGTGTGTTCCAGAAATAGATTATTAGATTTTGGTGATTATCAGAAAGATGTCTTGGATTGAGTATCAGCCTAATTTTTTCTTTAGCATTGCTCTGCTAGGCGGAGGCCTGCTTTCTCGGATTGTTTTTTAATATTACGTATTTTTTCATAATGCTAACGATCATTTGCATGATATCTAGATGATGAACCCTACTAAATGCCGAGTCAGCTACGAAGCCAAGAGAAAATGTAACATTAGCCCTAATATATTGTGTGTTAACTGGTTTTTATACCACTTATTGCTGACCCTTACGTGGCCACTTGACGTCGGCCCACTGTACTATTTCTGATGTGCGCTATGAGACACTCGAAGGGAATCAACAAACGGTTTTTCTTCCAGTGATGCATTTAGGATAGGCAAGTTCACAGACAATATCAGACAGACTTACAGACTTCCTCCTATGCAGGAGCTAAGCCTGGCAGGGGTCTTGCAGGAGCTTAACTGGGAACGGGCACGGAGTTACGAACATCAATGATACTGCGACGATTGCTTATATAAGATGGAAATATGAAAGTTACAAACGTTATGAGGTCGCAAGAAGTCTCAAGACCTTTCTAGTCATTAACCAATTAGACATGGCAAGATGCACGAACATCCTCTTGCAAGAGGGTCTGGTACGAACCTTGCGTAAGTTCGGAAAGCTTACGAAAACAGCCACCGTCGGATATGACCTAGCTGAGGCTCAGCTTTCCAGCCTCTCTCTCTAAGTATATTTTCCGGGATCGGCAAAACGCATTAAACTGTCAGTTGAAAGTAAGAGGCGGTTCGGAGAATTCAACTTTAGAACGGCGCACTAGTTACATCAGTGAGTCGGAGAAATTTAAGAACATCTGGAATTAAGAACATCTGGAATTAAGAACATCTGGAATTAAGAACATCTGGAATTAAGAACATCTGGAATAAAGAACATCTGGAATTAAGAACATCTGGAATTAAGAACATCTGGTGTTCAGAGTTCACCGGACTAAAGTAAGAACTTTCACATACTACAAGCTGGCTGTGCAAACTAGAAGCTGGCTGTGCCAGGCTTGAGAGAATATTGGAAAGAACAGTTCCATTGCTGAACATTGTGCACCCTTAACACTATACTGTAGAACGTTCTAACTCTGTACTTAAACGTTCTACATTGTGTTCATGACGCCAATATCTTATTTTTGTACCTATAAGCAATATCTGAAAGTTAACGAAAGGCTAAGCTCATCACGGCTTCCACTTTAGTCCAGGAATTATTCATTACCTGTAAATTTAATTTAATTTTCTATAAAGTTGTGACCATAGTTTCTTTTCTATAAAGCGACGGATTTTGTTGCTTATTGTCACGAGAGTTTTTCTGAAATCACGCTACCGTTTCCGGAACCAAATCTTTAGGAATGGAGTAACAGGCGCTCTTGGAATCCTATAACCATGTTACTGGAATCGAATGAGCGCCAACGGCAAGGCTGCTGTGTCAGCGATATGGTCTCGTCACCGCTACCGTGCCATCCAAATCTTGTGCAAATAACCATCGCTTAAGGATAATTCACAAGCGGATCTCAACTGCATCCTGCTATTGAAATTTCTCACACCTTTGATAATGGCCCCTGTGTTCCATATTTTGCATTCATCCACTTTGTTTCCTTCCAATTTCATACCCATACTGATATTTTTTATTTTCCTCTGTTCTTTCTCTTTTTTTCCCGATTTGCTGTTCCCATTCTCGTTGATCCTGTATAGGAACACCCTCTTGCATGGGTTCCACGTTTTTATTGACATACTATATGTCCCTTTAATACTATGTGAGATCGCCTTCGTTGTGGAAACCGAGGCTCAGTATAATCATGCAATAATACTGCTACATATAATCCTATTTCTTCGGAAGCGCTTTTCAGACGCCCGATACGTAGTTGATGTGATAGAGAATCGCGCTATTTTGTACATCTACACGAATTTTGACACGCTACCAAACACACGAGACTAATCGAGACCTCTGAAAATTTCACAGAATAAATAGCAATGCTTTTTTCCATTTATGGCCGGACTCGTAATATGGCTACGAACCGTGGAAATACCGTATTTTCCAAGTCAGACTGCACAGTGCACACCCGGCTTATGAGCAGCAGCAGCTCAAAACTGACTTCTATTGTTCTCTCCCAAGACCGTATCAATAATACCCTATTTTCTCTTACCCAATGCTGAAAGCGTAGGTACTGCTAGGACCACACTAGGCATCCACATGCTAAACTTCAATTGGATGTACAGCAGGCTGTGTCGATTTTGATCTTTTTCTCGAAATATATCCAATATAAGAGCGAAAAAGCGTGCGCATGCGCCTAAAAATATCAATGTTGTCCAATAAATGCATTTTGCGCAACGTTTATCCTCTCCGCTGATCAAAAATTAGTAAGCGCCCGGTCTCACCTATGCTTGCACGCAATGCTGGACTTACGTTTGTGCTATAAGGACTATAATTGCATGCCTTGTATTCTGCAAGGTTAGTATACAGATGTTGGTATGTATGTACCAGGAAGCAAAGAGCGTAACGGGAGGACTCACGAAAAATTAGCACCAAAATGTGACGTCATCATCGACGAATCTATGGTTGAGCAGCCTGAAAGTATCTTAACTAATTTAGCCAGGAAAATCGTCTTAGGTTGCAAAATTCATCTCTAGCGGATAAATAAATGAAGATAATATAACTAATTTAACAATTCTCTATAGAAAATTGCACTGCATGTTGGTGGAAACTTTCACAGCATTAGCGCCGAATTTGTTCCCTTTCGGCGACCTGATTTAACTTCTTTTTCTTGATTGAAGCCTTCAGTACACTTTATATTCAGATCACAGTACTCTTCATAGAATATATATATTCCTTACCAACAAATATAAGCACCATTATAGCCAATTCTGCACGTGAGAGAAACCACAGTTACAGTTAGCCTATTTAGCCTATTGCTCGAACTTTCTGCGCTTGGCGACAACATTTTCCGGTATTTTGCAGCTCAAGTAGCTGGCCAGTCATGAGCGGGAGACTGAATGAAATAAATCGAAAAAATACGCTGATATGTTCAAGAAAACAATATAATATTAAGAAGGCCTGAGGTCCCACACCTAAACACTTCGACTCGTCGATGTGATGTAAATTTGCTACGTGCGGTCACAGCTAAGTTTTATTTCAGTCCTATTGAGTCCTCCCGTTGCATTCTTTGCTTCCTGGTATGTACAGTCAGTAAGACGTAATAATAATAATAATAATGTCATTTATTTCTCATCTGGAGACTGTGTCCAACAAGGTTAGGACACAGTATCCTGAGGTTTTCATGCTTAGTACTAACATAGGAATAATACTAAAAAGTAACATAAGAGACAATTGGTATTAAATTAGGAGTGAATTTACTAGAACAAGGCTCGCATCTTAATAAGGAGATAATACTGACACTATTTTCCGTTAAGAGGGGCATTGGTTACACAGAAATGATGTGAATTTTATTTTTATTTTTTATATTATGAAATACAGTAGCCTATGCAGCCTAAAGTGAGCTAGGGCGAGTAGTTGCCTCTAGTAACGTGAAGCGTATTTTTCCGGTGCACTGCTGAACTCTGAATAGCCGGCACAAATGACCTATAGGCACTTGGCGGGCGCGTCGGTAAATTAAACGTCAATCGTCCGCCAAATGCCTCTAGTTCCTTCGTGCCGGCTATTTTAAGTTCAGCAGTGCACCGGAAAAATACGCTTCACCTTACTACAGGCTTATACTATTCCTACGTTTTGGTGTACATACACACCAACATCTGAATACTAACCTTGCAGAATACTAGTCATGCAATCATAATCCTTATAATAGCAGACGTAAGGTCCAGCATTGCGTGCAAGCATTGGTGGGACCGGACGCTTACAAATTTTTGATCGGTGGGGTAGATAAAAGTTGTGCAAAAGGCATTTAATCGACATCATTCGTGTTCTTAGGAGTAAGTACTCGTTTCTTTCGCTCTTATATTTGCATCTCTTTGCATCGACACACACACTAGCGTACAGCTCGCATGTCTTCTCAATATATTATTACTGTAATGAGGGTTTTTCCGCAGTATCAGATACGAAGACTATATAACAGCGATCCAATTTTGTATAATATAGTTTAGAAGTTGAGTCGAACTCAGATGAGCTCTTTTAGTACAATCTCGGTCAGGTGCACCATGTCTGGCAGGAAATAAGGCGCGAGCATTTCTAACCCTACACTGCTCGGCTGAACGTAATCGCTCAGCCATGCGGCGCAGGGAAAGAGACGAAAAGCGAAAAGAGAAGAAGGCAGAAGAAAGCGAACACTCGTGCCGGGGGTCTCTACCGTGGCCCCCCAAACGGGAGCTGATTTGACTTTGATTTCAAAGTTTACCAAGCTCATGAGGAGGTCAGAGCTGTATCTGTCGTTTTGACTGTTGAACACGGTGTTTATGACGAAGAGCTTCTCGTCTGAAAAAAATTCGCACCTTCTTGGAGTTGGCCGAGTTCTTTATCCAGTTCTTCGAGGTCCTCGTACGCTCCAACCTCCTCTCAGCACAGTTATACCAATACTCCGGACGTCTATAATCTTCAAGCTCTTTGACGACCAGTATTTCTTGACAATTCTCTGGTCCGTCTGGCGGCTAATCCCGAGGGTCCTGGACACCTTCGAGATTGTGGCATTCGGGTTCTTGTTGATTAAATTTCGGGCCTTCTTGATGTTGGCCATCGTCCTTACCGACCTCGACCTTTCACTTCTTGAATTCGCATCAAGACCCTGGCCAGCTTTGATCAACCTCATGGAACTTATGACGGTCGACTTGGAGACCTGAAAGTCCCTCACAATGTCGACGACCCTCCTGCTAGCTTGCATGAGCTTAGAGATGGCCATATGATTCGTCCCATAACTTTGGTT
This sequence comes from Parhyale hawaiensis, assembly GCA_001587735.2. Classification (NCBI taxonomy): domain Eukaryota; kingdom Metazoa; phylum Arthropoda; class Malacostraca; order Amphipoda; family Hyalidae; genus Parhyale; species Parhyale hawaiensis. Next base: position 20,593,020 of record LQNS02277097.1, read on the forward strand.
GGCAGACATTTTTAAGCAATCTATTTATCTTGTTTCGTAGTGATAACCTAAAGATATGCTTCTGAAAGTTCCAACTTTATGTAAAAAAAGAAGATAAGAGGCAGTTAATTACAAAGTGCGAGAACTTTTGGGCAACAGTTTAATCATCTAGCTATGTCAACTACCAAATGTCAGTGTCAGACTTCTTGTAATATGCAGGTATATGCATTATTTCATCAGACCTTGCATCAAAACACCAAGAGTCCAACAGATAATTTTTTTTTAACAGTCAGGACCCAAGGGGGGTTACAGACACCCAAACCCCCCCCCCCCCCCCCCCCCCCCCC
>LQNS02277097.1:20603765-20614752 GCA_001587735.2 Parhyale hawaiensis
GAGGTAAACTACCCCTTAAATTCGAAGGACAACTACCTTCTGGGAAAACAATGACCCCTAGGAGGACAACAACCCCTGGGAAGTTAACTACCCCCAGGAGGGCAACTACCGATTTACAAAAATAAACACGATTAAATTAGCTGTGCAACTAATTACATTAAAATCCAACTACAAGCATACCGGTAGAAGGAAATTTTCCTAACACTCAAAATAAAGTTGGTAAACCGTGAAAATTTTCACGGGTCCAGCTAGTGTAAATAAATACACGAAGCGTTTAATTATATTAGGATTTTACTTGCCTTTCCGTTAATTAGTTGCTTAGTTATTACGATCGTGACACTTTCGTCAGTATAAGATAGGAGAAAATGAGGGCATCTTTGAAGTATTCTTGATAAGACCTGGGAAGGGATCAATACGAGACGGAGTCAAGTTCAAATATAACCTGCTACTGCTCGCAGGTCTGAGGTAGACGATTCAGTGCTTAACGTGGAACATTTTTCACTCTTTTTATGCATGACGTGGGTCCGAGGCATCATAATTGAGGAATTAACAGTGCTTCGGTTCTGTAGAATTTCCACAGATTCGTTGAGTATTAGATAAGAGAAAATTGGGATGGTACGGGAATGAGATATCACTGAATAACAGTGCTTTTGTTCTGTGAAATTTCCACGGTTTTCAGTTAAGAATGATGATGCTCGCCAATAAACTAAACAAGATAATTTTCTGTAAGAATGATTATAATTAGTCAATAGATTTGGAAAAGCGTTAGCAAGTAATAATTTCAGAACGCGGCGTTGCGAAGCTAGAGAAGGTGCTTGGTTCTGTAGTGTAATTCTCGATTGTAGCAAATTAAACGCAATTGGTGTAGCAAAATGTAAAAATGCGACAAAAGTGCAGGCTCAGCAGGCTCCAGGGTCACTCTTCCCCTACACCCTTGCAACTTTAATTTATATTGAAATCGCTGAAATCTTAAAAAAGCGCACTTCCACCTTTGCAGTTTTGAGTTCGATTGAGAGTGAGGACTAGTGTGCCATCTTATTAGAAAACATACACAATTAGAGCGCATACCTCCGCCAAGCGAGGCAACGGTAGCAAAAAACTTAAATTGGCTTTGAAACCATAATTTTCTTTGTATAAACTCTAAAATCTAATCATATGTGCCTTTTGATAGTAATAACCAGCTTATACAATTTTCTTGAAGATCCGTTCATAACTTTTTGAGTTATACTGCTAACAAACGTAATGACAAAGATGAGTCAAACATACAAACGAACAAACCGATTTACACTGAAATTTGATCATTTATGTCTTTTAATAATACTAATAACCCCTATAAATTTCATAAAGATCCATTCATTATTTTTTGAGTTATTGCGCTAACAAGCATAAAACTAAAAACAGTTACAAACGAACGAACAAACAAACGGATCATTACTAAAATTCGATCATCGACTCTTTGTTATATACCTAACAACTCACGTTAATTTCATAAAAATCTAGCCATAACTCTTTGAGTTATGACATTGAGAAAAATGAGGCAGACAAACAAACAAACAAACGGATGGACATATCTTCACCAAAAGTTATTCATCTGTTCCTCCTAACATACCTAACAATTCCTGAAAATTTCGTCCAAATCGGTTCATAACTTTTTGAGTTATCTTGGTGACAGGCAGACAAATATACAAAAAGACAGACAGACAAACACGACGAAAACATAACCTCCTTCGCGGAGGTAATAATGTTTCTAAACATGTTCGTGTTATTTAAGGCTACTTGAGATTCCAGAAGTTCTAGATAACTCTCGGGATTATCCTTGATGCTCTTCTCAGTGAATAAAAGAAATGGTCTCCGCCCTTTATAGGTCACACGCGCCGGCACCTGCGCGACACAGGCTTACCTCTTTTTCCAGTTCCTCTTCCGTTGCAACGGTTGTCTTGTGTGTACATGGTAATGGCTGATACACACGTTAGTCTTTTCAATGTGTTCACTCATCCACTTGGAGGATGCGTTACTGGGTCATAGAAACAGTAGAAAAGTGCAATGTTTTCTGAATTCAATTTCCCTCCAAATTACGAGATATGTCAGTAACTTGCCAAGTCACTCCTGCCGAGAGAACTCATTCGGTGGCTAACATGTTAATTACTTTTTATTGCGTGCATAATATTATGTTAACAGCCATGCTATAAAAGATTTGGGCGAGTAAATGTGTGAACGCGTTGATTAAACTAACGTGTAGATAGGCCTTTAGCGAAGATGATCGCATGCTGGCTACTCTGCAAACTTTAATCTTTCTCACCAGTCCGAACGCTTGCAGGACATCGCGTGGTAAAAAAGAGAGAGGTAGATTGGCTCTCTGAAGACACTTTAGTTTTTGTGTGGCTTCCGGGAGAAATTGCCGTCCAACCTTCGGTGTGAATGTTCCACTAGATCCTTGGTGACAGTTTGGCTCAGGGGAGCTTCGTCCACGCGAGCCTCTCCTGAATATGGGCGATATGTTTCTCTGGGCCCTTCCTGAACTTTTTCTGACGGGTTCGCTGAGATACGGGTTACTCGCAGCTCGTGGAAGATCTGATCTCGTTCTGCTTCAGCAGCCTCTGTCCGTCCCTGTATAATTCTGTAAAACAATAGAAACGATAGTTCATGAAACCAATAATCGAGCAGAACTTCTTGGCACTCTCTGAGTTTTATAACAGTCCGCTTTAGCGTAGCTCAAGCGAGGCGTATCGGCAACGGTGTTGTGTGTGTCCGACCTATATGTGAAATTGCCCAAGAATACCAAAACTGCAGACTCCGCCTTTCAGCTCTCTCCGCCGCCCTCCCCCCCCAGCCCCTCTCCTCGCGGGGGATGCTCTTGTGCCACGAGGCGTTCCAGTTGAAAGTAATGATCAGTAGTCACACAATCTTATATAACCGTTAACTAGTGCCTACGAAGCCATGTGTCAACCATTACCATAATATTATACTGCATTTATTACCTACTTTACATTAGTTAGATATTAGCTGTTATAAGCAAACTTTACTCATAAAAATTGCATATTACATATTGATCTCTTGTTCTCTGATACAATTGTAAATTGTACAGTGCGTTCGCCTAGACTATGCACTAGTATGCAGATCAATATCTTTGTAATAACTTTCTATGTAACAGTAATTATGCAGTTTCTCAAAAGTGGCACTTGACTATGATGGGCACAATTGTTCAAATATCACAAGTATATCTAAATTATTAAAATATCCAAACGGAATATGTCATCACTATTCACCTTGATAATTATAGAACTGTTCAATATCGTAGTTTCAAGGCGCATAATATAAAGGAATAGCGTTACATTGCATGTTTAGAAGCACTAGGAAGCCATGGCTTCACACGGAACACACAATTACATTTTGGAAATAATATTAACTTAAAAAAATGAAGTTCCATCACACTATGCAGAAAGAAGATATCTCTTGTTTCCAAGGAGTTATGTAAGGCGTCGGGAAACTGAAAAAGTAAAGGTTGTTATTTGAAGAAACGTTATTGATGTTGAAACGTCCTCAAATATCCTTCAATGATCTTCAAGGCTTGTAAACTATATTTTATTGCTATATTTATACTCTCGTTTTGATGATGACTCAAACGTTCTCAATGGGATTGAAATCTGGACTACTTGGAGGCCATGCCAGCATCCTCTCAGTTTTAAAATCAGCATCCTTGAGTCAGTTAGAGGTGTACTGATGATAAAAAATTACGGCCTTTCGCAAAGACAGCGGCTGTCCAGAGACCAAGGCATGAGGCAGTTGTCAAGAAGCTCACAGTGCGCTTCTGAATTAAGTTTACCTCTTGGTTTTTAACTTGTATGGTACAATGATGACATCGCGTTTGGTTTCAGCCCAAAGCATTATACCTCCACCACCTTGCTGACGACGAATCGGAAATCTGGGTTGTACCTCTTCAACCAGATGACAAACAGTCTGGCCCATCAAGGGTGGCATGACACTCATCCGTGACAACAACACTCTTGAAGTCCGCCTTTAGTATTTGAAGAAGGATGCCATCATTCTAGCTTTTGGATCTGTGATGTTTTTACTAGAGGCTGTTTTAGAGGTATCAGTAGTTTGCCAAAGCTCTTCAAGCCTCTTCACCCTGTTGTTTTACCTTTTTGCGAGGCCGGTTTTTTCAAAAACAGCATTAGTCGTTCTATGATGAGTTTTTGCCATCTGAATCTTCATTTTTTAATATCACTCTCAAATGACTTCTCTTTCGTTTTCAGTAACGTCTTGCCATAATGTACAAAATCCTTGATGGTTTGAAGGTGACGATTTATATTTTCAGATATTTCTTGGGTAGACATGCTTGTGCCAAGTAAGGCAGTAATTCTAGCACGATCAGCATCAGTAAGACCACCTTTTTGCCCTGAAGAACGTCAACTTGCATAGCGAAAGGGGACGGCTTCCACATAAACGTTCGATAAATATTTCCATATCGTCATTTACGAAATTGCAGACTTTGGTGAAGAAATTTCAGTTTACTGAAGGACAAATATATAAATATATATTGGCAAATATATTCACCTCCACTTTTATTTAACTTGCATAATCAGGAGAAACGCAGATGACACAGAGATTGATTACTGTACTTCAATCTAAATATCAAAGTACTACTAAAGACCGATGTGTATTTTTTATGTGCGTTTAGATATGTATACTTGTGCAGTTATCTATAGTTATTTATATACAATGTGTGTTCTATACGCATTGAAACCAAATTTTTTCCTGACGCGATGATACACTGCAGCCCGTTCTAACCTGCTGGTCAAGTGAACGGGGTTTTAGTTTGAAAACGAGCCTAGTCTCAGTAGCCTCCGAGTTACTGGAGAGTTAGGACGTGCGTTTCAAAGAATCCTGTATTAGGGTTACGTAACACGCGGCTATGGACCGTTCTGCATGTGGATTAACGTTACTCCATCAAATTTGCTTTAAATTTGGGAAGTCTATCATCGAAACGTCTCCATTAATTCAGCAGGCCTACGGGAGTGATTACTAGACGAAATCACAAGTTCTCCGATGGCACAAGTCATGAAAAAGGGAGGAGGGGAGGTCGCCGACGAACCCCGCAGCGGACATCCACAGCGCCTGCGTTGTCAACGACTTCCTGGCCAGGATCACACACTCCCCCAGCCTCCATACAGTTCCCTTTTTTGTTTCTTCGCTTAAAAAGAAGCTTGAAAGGGAAATAATGGGACACGACTAAGGACGTCAAAGCTCATGTTGCATAGGCTCTAAAGGACAATCTAGAGAAGGCTTTGCAGGACGCCTGGAAATTTAGCCTCCGGGAGTGTATCGACGCCAGAGGGAACTATTTCGAAAATCTTTTGACTTATTGTACTAATATGTTTAATAAATAATATATTTGTGAATTCGACCGCATTACTAACGGGTCACACCTTGTATGCATACATTTCGTGTTCTTCCAAAACGAAAAAGTATGGGCTCAAATCTAAGTTAAATTTTCTTACCTTGTAGCAGCTGAACCTCAGGGACACAAACTTTGAAGTCGAAATGCAAGCAAATTTGCTGTGGTGGCTCGAAGCGTGCGGTGTAGCGTTGTTTGAGCGCGATCGAGGCTGCGACCCAAGGTGGTTGTGTGGGACTCTTCAGCCTTCACTAGGCATTCGGAACGTCAATCTAACGTGCCCACTTTATTTCCCTCCTTTTTCGCGCTCTTGCTCGTGCTGCCTTGTTATGTTTTTCCTCTTCTTTCCCGGCGTGCTGTCCCCATGCGCGGTGATCCTCTGTTGGGGCGCGTTCTTGCGTGGATTTCGCGTGTCTGTCAACAGGCAACCTACGTCTCTCTTTCTCTGTGACATAGTTTTGGTGGTGGCAACCGATGCATTAATTACGCGATGTAGTTATTTATTTCGTTTATGAAATAATATGGTTCACCTGCAAATCGATTTCGTGAAAGAAACGTTTTTTTTTTCTTAAGGCCATATTTTTCCTACGCGGTTCATTGGTTTTAGTTTTTATATTGGAAGAAAACGTTAGTTAGGTGTGCCCATCTAATGCCATGAGTCGCGTGCGAAGAACCCATGAGCTGCTCTGTTCTTTTCTAAGCTTTTAGAATTTTTCATCAGGGCTCTTGATCTCTAGTTTTGCATTTCTGCTGTTATTTTCCTTCTTTCTAACTTGCCGGGCCTTGCCCGTTGGTTCGGTGCGGGAGCGCCAACATGCGTGGACTCTGCGCTTCCTCCGGAGTGCTGCGTGTTCCTTTCTCTCTCGTGCTTTTTAGAATCGCGTGGGCTCTGTAGTAAGGAAAGCTTGATTTGCGAGTGTGTACGAGGTCAGAGTACAATATAGGCTGGTGTCAACGCTACTTATGGTTTATTTTGTGCCGTAATTTGGGTGCATTTTCATTTTTCTCGCCAGGTGCGAGGATATTTGGTGACGGGTATGTGTCTCAGCCGAAGATAAGTTTCTGGTACGGCCTTAGCTATGTGAAATGCCGGTGTCGCAGTCTTGTCCAGCGCTGCGACTGCCAGTCTCCACTATATATTTACATGAAAAGTCCCACGCCAGTCGTTACAACTGAAGCCGTAAGATAAACGGCTTCCGGTATTGTATGCCGAAAAATCTTGGCACGGCCACTTAAAAATAATGAGTGTGTGACTAATGATTTTACTTGGCATACTGCACTTCTGATATACTGGGGGGCAACGCACTTTGAAACGGTGCTTTAAAGCTAGTGACGATAATCGTAATCGATAATGAGACTTATATTGCATCACTATTTAGTCTGTGGAATGTGACGTTTCTTTTATTTGGGGCCAGCCTCACTGGCCTGGATCGCTAATAAATTCGGATATGACGCATCTGTGAATTTACTTGCGCGTGACGTTTGCATTAGTATTTACTTCGTGTGTTGTTATAGGTCTATCCTTATTGCTTGGAGTTTTTCTTGAAAGTTGAAGATGGATTTTTTATTATTGCTGTGAAAGTAACTTTAATCGCTATAGTTGCCAAAGACCTATCTATTGATGAACTAATTTGGGTTAAAGTCCCACATTGAACTTTTGTTTTCCCGATGTGAGACGTCTCGGGGTTTACTTTCTTACTTCGTAACTTTGAGAGGATTATGCCACTGTGACCTCGAAAAGTCGTGTGTAATACTTTGAAGATTACTTTATATCCCATATTCTCGTGATAGATTGGATTTCACCATGTGCTAAAGACTTTTGACTTGCTGTTACGAAATTTTTGTTCTACTACCTTCGATGTGGAACCTCAGCTGATCTGCGTATCGGCGATGCCGAGCAATTATGCCTGTGTTATGCTGAAGAAGTTAAACCTCGATCGTATCCAGACTTGTTGCTCGCTACGAGGGCGGTTATGTAGTGTCAACTTTACCATTTCTCGCCAGTATCTTGATGCATGTAACCCTCCACGAGTGTCTCACCTATAGATTGTCGAGCTCCTAGTAATGGATTGCCTGTACGTTGTGGGCTTTTTTACTTAGGTTCGGCTACGGCTGAGTGCACCTTCGCGCCAGCGTGGCCCCTTCATGGGTAACGATGCGCCTCTGTCTGAAGTGACACCTGACTGCTAATTAATGTGAATTTTAACGGTGTTCCCGGAGCTTTGGGCTTTCCAGGATCGTGTTTTCTTCCAATACTTTCCCTATCAATAAAACTGTTATGATAGCCCTGTCCTTTTCTTTAGCCCTGGTTTGCATAGCTCGGACGACTGCCAACCGGTTGTGAAGCTTCTAGGTAGAATCTTATGAAACCGAAGCAGTTAAGACACGTGAGGCATTGCTCTTCCTGCTGCTACAGCGTTATCTTCGTTACGCCTGAGACACGGTGGAACTACACCAGCGGGGAAAATATGAGAACGATTTTCATTATTTGAAAATAAAGTTTAACCAAGTAGAGTAGGTTAATGAATCTTTTAATATGGCCTGAAGGAATGCATTTAACATATTTCTACAAAATATCAGGACGAACAAAACTATATTAATACATTAGATCAATGTAACAAACAATAACAAAAATTGAACCATGCAAAATAAGAGAGCGATCGTCTCTACAACACTTTCACATTTGCCCCGGTCATCTGGCAACATTTAATTTCGTGTACATGACTTCTAGAACTGCCACTCTTACGATTACACCATTCTAGAAACATGGCACCTCACGTGAAAGTTACTCCTGTGCTGCGGGAAGAAATTGTTAAGCTCAGGTCCTCAGGAATGACTCTTTCGGCCATATCAAAAGAGGTAAACCGATCCAAGTGCGTTGTTTCTCGTGCTTTGAAGCTCTATGATGGAAAGAAACAGCTGGAATCACCGGTATCTGCAGGCCGCCCTCGAAAAACCACCGTACGAGTTGATAGAATTAGGAAACGCAATGCCCAGAAATCTTCTTTTCAAAACTGCAGCTGGAATTTCCAGAAAGCTGGAGGTCAATAACATCATAGAAATGTCTCTCTATACAGTTTCTCGTCGCCTCAATGCATGTGGATTAAAGGCACGCAGTCCTGCCCCTAAACCACTGATCAGTAAGAAGAATATGAAAGCAAGACTTGAATATGCGGAAAGGCACATCGTTTGGAGAGATGAAGATTGGGAAAGAGTGCATTTCAGCGACGAAACTAAATTTAATTTGGTTGGATCTGATGGCAGACGGTATGTTAGACGTGCTACAGGTGACAGGCTGAACCCGAAATGTGTCCAAACATCTGTAAAGCATGGGGGAGGTAGTGTAATGGTGTGGGGCATGTTTTCATCAGAAGGAGTTGGACCGTTGGTGGCCATTAAAGAAACTGTCAATGCTAATGTGTAACTCAATCTTATACAGCAATATGTTATCCCATCTCTACGATCATCACCAAACTAGCCAGTAATTTTTATGCAGGATAATGCCCCGTGCCATACTGCAAAGAAAGTGAAGGAATATTTTGCGGAAGAGAATATCGAAGTCATGAAGCGGCCTGCCCAAAGCCCGGACCTTAATCCTGTTGAAAATTTATGGAAAATCATAGGTGACAATGTAACAGAACGACAACCACCAACAGTAAAGGATCTGTGAACTAAAATTCAAGAGGAATGGAAAAATTAACTCCAGAGTTTTGTAAGAAACTTGTGCTGTCGTGTAATTGTCGCTGTGCTGAAGTTATTGAAAATAAAGGTTTTAGTACTCCATACTAATTGTTCTAAACCTAAAATTGACCAATGCTCCTTGTTATTTGTTTGTAAAATTGTATTTAGATACGATCTTTCTCTTATTTTGCACTGTTCAATTTTTGTTATTGTTTGTTAGATTGCTCTAATGTATTAAATATAGTTATGTTGGTTCTGATATTTTGTAGAAATATGTTAAATACAATCCTTAGGGCCCCATCAAAAGAATCATTAACCTACTCTACATGGTTAACCTTTATTTTCAAAAAATGAAAATCGTTCTCTTATTTTGCCCGCTAGTGTACTTATGCATATTTCTATTTACAAGTACCGCATACTAATGCATATCTTCTAGTAAGTATTCCAGCATTACTGAAATCTAGCCCATCCTCTTGCATAGGCTACATCGTATTGAATATTATAATATAACATCGACTATTACTGACTGCAACTTATAGTACGTTACGATATTTGCTGGGTATTGCGGTACACTCCAGCCAACAAAGGAAGACAGGCCGTATCTAATTACAAATTTAAGACAAAGTTAACAAAGGCAAGAACTTCCTGGTAAAAACAATGTTTATATATACACGCACGTGCGAGTCAAACGTTGTGCACTGGTATAGCTGCAACCAGGATGAGTGTACCTCTCAGAATATTGGTTACACAGAACGCACAAAAAACTGTTCCGACAGCACCAATTAGTCAATTAGCATAACGTCATGTTAAAGAAGTTCACAACCTACACCTGACATTAGATACTGTAAAATAGAATCGGACCAAGTTCTCCACCGCGGTTCATCAAGACAGAAGCAGAAGATTGTAGAAGCATTTATGACAGTGTCGAGTCAGAGTTGCTGCTGATGACATTTTTGGAAGATCTAATGGTGAATTGTTTAGTTGGTTGGTCTCGGAGGGAGCCTCTTAAAATTTCCGTAAAAGTTTTGATTGACGACTCAGCGTTAGTGTGTTCATCTTTTATATTTTTGGAATCTCAATGACGGTTGTAGACACACGAGATGACACAGTTAGTTGAAATTCATTTCAAGGTGATTAATGGCCATGGCAAATGAGTCCATAAAGTCGCTAACGCACTCTACTAGGTGTGTAAAAGTAGAAAATCTCTCACAGTGAACCTTGGTTCCCTGTCGCTACAAGCACACGTGACCCTTTGGCCCCTACGAGGGTACTTCACACGATGCCTACTGACTGAGGCTGGCTGTTCGATCGGCTCCCCTCTGCTGTATATTTTTTTTAAAACAAGCTCTCTCCTTTGAACGACTCAATATTCTGGACATCTTTTTGAGGTTAAAACATAGGCATCTACCGTTCTTAGTGAACCTCGGCGTTAAATATAGTTCATATTGTGGTAGCGAGTATTTAGAATTAACTATAAAATATACGGAGACTGATTGAATCTTCTTTTTTAACGATTACTTCATAAAAACGAGTGAAATGAAGTAGGGTTGAAATTATTAGATTTTACGGCAGGAATTCGTATGATTACAACATAACCAGCAAGAAATGAACTATCAACAGTCAAGATGAAGACAGTAATCTCATTTTAAGCATACTTTAATTTTACCCATTAAATTACTGTTCTTCACCTATTTACCTAAAGTTAACGCAAACCTCTCAATTGATGCGATTCATTTGCTCTAGTGTTATGAAAACATGGATTAAAAAAAAAAAGAAAATACAAACATAAATATAGATTTGTACAACTACATATAGCTACACATAAGAAAGTAATTAATGTCTTTAGAAAATAGGTTTATCAAGTAAGAATGTAGTGTTCAACATTTATGCATGAATGTTCAATATTCG
>LQNS02277097.1:20620908-20632851 GCA_001587735.2 Parhyale hawaiensis
GCCCCTTGGGGACATGTCTAACTCTCTTTATCTTTTCTTTTCTTTCTATATTATTTTCATAGGTACAATTCTATCATGTGCTACTTTCCGTGAATGATCTACTGGATCATTCGTTCGTCTTTCTTCTATTTCCGTACCCCGTAACACTAGTGAGTTCAGATTCACTGGCACAACTAATAGCTAGCACCTTTCTGGGCCATCTTTCCTTGTTGTGTCTTATCATGCTGCCTCATTTACTGCGTATTTCCTGTATATACCTGCATCTCACCGAATACGACCGAACATGGCACAAAAGTATTAAATAAGATATAGATTAGGATATATTAGGTAATATTACAGTACACTCCTGCCCAAATCTGCATCTCACCGAATATGACCGGACGCGACACAAAAGTTTCTCCAGATTAAATAAGTTGGCAGGAGCCGCAGACCCGTGTGCATCAGACAAGTAATGACCTCCTCCACAACTGGCAGAGCTGCCAAGGGTCCTCACATGGTCATAAGCCATCTGAAGATGTGGCACATCTGCATTTTGCTTCGTCAGTATCGGCTGGTGGCGTGAAGGGAGCTGATCAGCGATAAAGATGCAATTGCTGTCAGGAAACCCAATGCGTGCACACACTTGTGATGTTGGATTCATCCCAGTAAATATCGTTTTTTCTTAAGGGTATAGACCCATGCCAGAAAGACGACGAAATTGTTTGGATAAACTTTCATGGAAAAGTGTGAAAATAAAAACTCTTTATATAATTATATTATGATGCAAGACTCGAGCGGAGACTTGTAGAATACAGTGGCAATAGTGTGCTATTAGGTAAACACCGCATGAAAGCAAAACAAACTGGTATAAAACTTACCTTGATTATAGGTGTAACACATAGATACACTAAGTGCAGTTGCTTCGGTGTTGTGCTGTGTTTACTTTGTTGTACACCATCGACTGTATATTCTACAGATCCCTAGTTCGAGTCCCGATTCGGTTCCTATATTTTCTCGCATTTCAGTTACAGATCAGGTCAGCAGAACGAGCTCCATTTTTCGATAACCTTAGGATGCTGCAAAGACAACACAACTAAACGTTTTGTACAGTACAGGTATATATTAGTAAATTCAGGAGATTCTGTTGATCCCGGATATAGTATTTGTTAAACCCTTAGCTAAAACAGAGCTCGTTTCAGCATAGCAAGCATAACAGAGATGTGGTATCCCGTTTTACCTCATCGGTATTCTGATCCGGCACTGTACGGGCGCTCTTGGAGGACTTTTAGCCAAATGGATGACTAAACTATGTCGACATTTCCCTTATGTCATTGCAAGCTTGCTGACATTCTTGTCCCTAAACTCAGAGTATTTTTAGGTACTTAATTCAACCAGAATATTTTACTCGTTGTTATCGAATTTGGAATACGCTCCTGTTCATAAATTAAGGACCAGTTGAAAAACTGAAACAATACTATTTGCTTGGCTAGATTAAAACATCTCTAATTAAAATTTATTCATTTGTAAAGATTCAGAATGAAGAAGGCAAGTAAGTTCTGTTTCGTTAATTTACATTCAAAGTCACATATTGTGTAACTGAGGTGCGTACTTCCCAGCTGATCAAAAATTTAAGACCATGTCGCACAAACGTCTAAATGTAGAGAAAAATCGTAGATTTTACCTCCGTTAGGAGTTATCACTCACGGTGTAAAGGTATCATTATGCCCAAGGCCAGCAATCTATAAGACCCTGACAATTAAGCAATGTCGAACTGTAGTGGTAGAAAAAAAAAAAAAAAATCACTAGCGTTGAGTAGGAGATAGGAGACGATCTTTGAGATAGATTAGGGAACTAAGTGATGCGGATTTCAGTCCACTAACCATTAGGAGACACCTGAGCTTAATGGCATTGAAAATAAAAAGCGTTCATAAGGGCCTCATCTGTTTCCACGTGGTAAAGTAGACCGTTTACAGTTAGCCAGGGATCACCAAACATAGGATGTTGAAAAGTGAAAAGAGTTTTGCTCTTTTATAAAAAAAAAATTATCTAGACTATCTTGATGGCTACCAACGGTACTACCACGACAAAGAGTTTTTCTCTGAAATGTTTTTGCCAACTGTAGGAAGTTGCTGATCTATTACCTGGTTGTCGCTTTTGTCAGACGCCTTAATTAAATTGGCAGCGTGTAAATAAGTCGTTTTGCTGAAGTGGTTGAGATGTCACCATCGTAGGAATTCACGTACAGAAAGACTAGGGTCGTTGTCAATCTCTGTTGTTTGTGGAGGGCGCACAACTTAAGCCCCTATTACACGGGCGAACATTGCCCGGCAAACAGGGGGAATTGCCGCTCACTACTCGACTTTTGCCTCCAGAACAGCCTTTAAAACTAGTTGCAGTAGGTTTTGCTCACTGTTTTATCATATTCGGATGAAAAGTATGTAACTTCGAGCTGCTCGACCGACGTGACTTCGAGATATCACCGTCTCGTGTAATAGCACCTCAATGTTCGGCGGACATGTTCCACGAGATGCTGCCCGCCGTTCACCAGACATTGCCCGCCCGTGTAATAGGGCCTTAACACTCGGCTGGATCGTCGTTCTGAGACACTGCTTGTTCAATTGGACATAACTACGGCGTATGTAACGAAAAATGTATATCTGTATTGTGATTGAAGCTAATCTAAGCAGTGTGAATATGGAAATGAAATTCTATATCCTAAATCAAGTAAACCTGAAGAGGTGGTAAGGTGTATGCAAAACAAACAGTGCAGTTCCATGCAGTAAGTGAAATGATTCTGAGCAGTCTGGAAAGCGTCCTTACTTATCTTCCTTTATGCAAATGCAACTCTTGTTTGCCCATAAACGTTTCTTTGAAGGTCTGTTTCCAAATCTGCACCCGCTTCCGAACAGTCAGCTTATCTCGCTGTCTGCATTGCAATATGTTTCCGCTCTTACCATCAATGGTCCTGCCACAGTTTTGCATATGACAAAAGTTGTTTTTCTGTAGCGCCCGCGTATCCAATAGAAACTTGGAGTCTGTCAAAGTTCGCAGCTCATGAATGGCAAGATGGAAGGCCGTAAAAATCAACAGACGGTTCTGAGTTTCTGTTTAAGCAACAGACAGTTGAGAATGTTTGCTTAACTGCATTTGTTCCTTTATATTCAGTTGCACCGTTGTGTTTTGTAAACTGATTCCGGTTGTATGCAGGTGTCCGCACAACTTGCCTGCGAGTAGTTTGGTTACAGATAGTTCACTTAACGTACATTTCCCCTTTATACATTTCGCTCTCCGAATTAACACTCCGTCTACCCGACAATTTCCCTATCCGATAAAATGCTCTCTGGACATTATGCTCGTCGATAATTTGCCAATTCAGCATTACCTGGGTGACCTCTACCTATATAAATTGCCAAAATAAGTATTTGAGAAGTCAAATCATATTCACGAGTATCAACATCAAAACGTGAAGTACGAATAAATACGGAAGGCATACCTAAAGAAATCTTAATGCCATAAAAATGAATTTTTTTACTATAACTTAAACCAAAAAGTCGAGCTTAACTAGAGTCACCGCAGAATCCAAAACTGCAATTCAGCATCTGAGCGGCGCTGCGGCGGCCCAAAATATTGCTAGGGTTAATAGAGTGTACAGGTAAGCTCCATGACATCAGCTTGCGCGCACTTGTTGGCAACATCTTCATTTATATTAAAAAAAAGCAGCAATAAAAGCATTTGCATTAGTTTACTTACCGTTTCCTGTAGACTGAAGCGTACAGCTTCATCTATAAAATACTAAAAGTCTGTGGACCTTGTTTATTTATTAACTTGCTTGTGTCATGTATGCACACAGTTTCTTCTCTTTAAGATAGAAAGAAATTCGAGGGATGAAGATCTAATTCGATTGTATCTGTGATACGGAAGTTAAACTGAGCTTGACCGCTAGAACGGACTCGCTAACTGTAAAGGTGCTATGGCAGATGTAACTGAAATACGTAACATGTAAATTGACTTTGCTTACAACCTGGGTGTTGAATATTCGTTAGAGAAGCAAAGAATTTGTTGATGGTCAGCTGTAGTGGCAGGAGTGGACGGTCGAATTGCGGGTGGTCTATGATCAGCTAAATAACGACCGCTTTTTTTCTTTTTTGCAAAGCAAGAACATCGTGATAACGACTCAACGGGTCACGGGCGTCTAGTTTTTTTGAATAACAGAGTGTAATAACAGCCTCACAAGATCTTGCTCTCTAATGGTGACTAATAATTGCATCACTAAGTTTCTAAAATAACTCCAGTTTCGGCAAGGATGAAACGTGTTATTCGCTGTTGCGTTAGAAGACTTCGCTTCAATTCACCATAAATGTGTAAATATCTTATTGGTATTGGTCTTAGGAATTTAAACGGGTTTGAGGATTATTACTGAATGTTACGATATGAAATAAACGGTTAGAAAAAGTATGTGCCAAAATATGAAAGCATATCCTTGACGGCGCACAATTAGGCCTACTCGTATATACTGTATATCGCTCTATCAGAAATCTGGCCAGTGGAGTGTCAAGGCATATTGCAGTATATGATACATGCAATGGATAAAAACGAAAGTTAAGGGCTTATGTTATTTTGCGAATTGTTGTTTTTATTATTATTATTATTTTATACCAGCTGAAACCTATGCAAATTCCAGACAACAAAAGCAATGCTCGTTATTGGTAGCTCAGACCCGCTTCATCCTAATTTTCTCTTATCTAATACTGGAGGAGCTTGTGGAAAATTTTACAGAACAAAAGAATCGGTCTTCAGTTATGATGCTCTCAGGCCCGTATCATGCATACGAAGGTTGAAAAATATTCCAAGTCAGGCGGTAAATCTTCTACCTATACATATAAGGGCGCTGGCATACCAAAAGCAGTTCAGCGAGAAGCTGGCAGGCAGGCTGGCAGTTTTTGAGAAGCACGGAATGCATTGGAGCGCACACACACACCGAACAGCGGCAGCGGCCAACTCAACTGCCGCTATTCGGTGTACACGGTCCAATGCATTCCGTGCTTCTCAAAATCTGCCAGCCTGCCAGCTTCTCGATGAAATGTTTTTGGTGCGACAGCGCCCTAAGACCTGTGAGCATAGCAGCTCAAATTTGAACTTGACCCCTGCTCCTATAGATCCCTTTCTAGCTGGGAGCTGGTATCCAGGATACCTCAAGGAAACTCCAATTTTCCCCCTTCCTAATGCTGATGAAATCATCACGTCACGGTCGTACTACATAACTAACTAAGCATCTAACTAGCTAACTAACTACCTAATGGAGGGAAAAGCAGAATATACTATAGATTTTTAAAACCTATTTCTAGTGAAATGTTTTTCATACCAATAGATATTAAAAACTAGTGGACCCGTGCGTGCGGAATCTTCTCTTATTTGCTTCTTAATTTTCTTCATTGATCTTCTATCATTTTGTCATCCTTAGGTCTGCTATTGACCGGCAGAAGTAACATCTTGAGTAAAACACTCCAACAAACTTAAATAAAATGGCAGCTTATATACGTTGTGCGCGATCAATGGATTTGCGCGATCGATCGATCGTTCAAACGCCTAACCTAACCCAACCTAACCTAACCTAATCTAACCTAACCCCATCTCACCATTGACAAAAATTGACGGTGCCCGAAATTTTGAAATAAAAAAAAAAAACAACAGGCCTTGCCTCCCCTAACCTACCCGATATACTCAGAACTAGGGGGAAAGTTGAAGAAAAACATTGATTAGGTTAGGCTAGGCGTTTGAACAATCGATCGATCGTTTACGCAGCGCCGTCGATCGCGCACAACAAATACAATGTATTCGCTCCATAGCAATGGTACCGTTGATACCGTCTTTCCACTTCAAATATCTGCTCAAATTGTAATCTAAGAAGAAAAAGCTGCTTCGTCAGAGGAAAACGGTAAGCTAGATGAAATAGTTGTCCACTGCCCCTGAAAAATCATATTTCGTCGGTTTCGTTGACAATTATTGCATCATAGTGGGAAGCATAGCTCATGCAACGAAATCATCTGTGGGAAGACACTACGAATCATGAAGCATGAGAGTGCTACGATTTCAACTTCAGTATTGCAAGAAGTGCATTCAGACATAAAGTCGCCCTCTACTTTGCAGTAGATTCGATGTATGGAGAAGCTAATACTCGTGCAAATCAGACTAAGCCTGCAATGTCTTCATTGTTGGAATTTCAACTGTCCCTGCTTGAGATACGTTTGCCATCTTCTGCAACTCGACCTATTTTCTGCCTATCACTTTCAATGGAGCTTGAGAGGATGACCAGAGTCTCCAACCTGGGCTAAATTCCGCCTATCTGTTTAGTTAAAGCGTGACACCGAACATATAAATAAATATATAAATATATATTTATAAACACTCGGCGGTCATTCTTAGTATTATTAGAAGATTGCCAATGATAAAAACTGCAAGAGAAGTATTAATTTTTACGAGTAAAGAGTCTTTTTTTTCATTATCTGAAAGCTACAACTAATATGATGGTACATAGAGTATGCTATTCACAATTTCCCACTCCAAACAAATAGGTCCTGTAGCTGATTGATAAAACGTCGATAAAATCTTCCATATTAACGAAGCTATCTCAGAAAGGAAACAATCAGGTGGCAATATTTAATAATTCACAATGTTAGTTTATTTATAAATTTGATTAGTGAACCCAGCCGTCAAAAATAAACATGAATTTACACCTCTTAGTAATCATGCTTGCGGTCCTGATTCTAGTGCAGCAATAAAAATTTCTGTAATTTTCTTAAAGATCCAGCCGTAAGTTCGTGGCAAACAATTTGATAAACATTAGTCAAACATACAAATGGAGAAACCGATAATCACTAAAACTAGGTCGTTTTGGTCTTTCAATATTTCTAACAAGAGGTTTTTTGAGTTATACTTCTAGCAAACATTTTGACAAACATTAGTCAAACACATAAACAAGCGGACTGATCATCACCAAAATTTTGTCATTTACGTCTTTTAACATCTCTAACAACAACTGTAAATTTCGTAAAGAATTGTTCAAAACTTTTTAAGTTACTTGCCAACAAAGATAAAATCAAACACAGCGACAAACAAACAAACAAACAAGCAAACAAACAAACAAAAATTTGATCATTTACTGTTCGTGGTAAACCTAACAACTCTCGTTTCATAAGTCCGTCCATAACTTCTTAACTTATGGCATTAAGAAAAAAAAAAAAAAGAGGCCGACAAACAAGCAAACGGATGAACGGAATTTCACCAAAAGTTAATTATCTGTTCCTAGTAACATACTTTAACAATTCCTGTACATCTTGGTGACAGACAAAGAGACAAACTCGACGAAAACGTAACCTTTTTGGCGGAGGTAATTACAAATTGAATCTTGTATTTTACCATAGTAACCAAATATATTCACTTTGCAGGCGTCTCAAGACTTTCACTATTTCATAGTCAGCATTTGGAATAGACTCCCTTCCCACGTTGTTGTGCGGAGTCGGTCAACTCGTTTAAAAATCGTCTTGACATACATTGGGAGAGACAAGAACTCCTCCTCCAGGAGTCGCAAGCATTTAACGGCCAAAGCTTCCCAGGCCATTTTAAGCTGACTTCTTCTCACTTCCGCTCTATCGATATCTTTAAGCTCCGCATGTCACCGGGTATCGATCATGCTTGCGTGCATTCATGATCATCTCTTTGGGTGAGATTCTTCTCTCCCTTCTTTTTTTTCTTAATTTTTTTCACTTTTGTCTTCCATTTTTTCTCCACTCGTTTTCCTAGTCCTCTACATCCTACTAACTTAATGGCAATAGCTCATAGAGGGCCGGGGCGTAAGTTCCGGTGTCTCTTTGAGAATGGGCCTTTTGGTTCGTTTACTGCCGCCTATCTAATCTAATCTAATCATTCTTAATAGGACCTAATGCGTTGCTAGGATAAGGCACGGGTTCACAATGTGGGGAATTTTTGAACAGCTCCACATTAAAGTATACCTTAAAATGAAACTGCGACATCTTAGGAATTAGAATATTTTCAGAACAGGATGTTACGGTAAAAATTCAGTGAGATCGAGATATTATTATTCGTAACATTTGCGAGATTCACTGGTGAAATCGAAGTATTAAGATAGGTTAGACATTGTGCGTTGAGGTAGATGTCTGAGTTCCGTTAGACGGACTTCGTCAGGGTTTAAGTGATGAGTAAATAATTTAGCTGGGGTGAGATGAGTTAGGAGCGCTGTCAGGCTAAAATAAGTGAAAACATAAAATAACCGCGGAATTCCCTCTGTTATTTCATGCTTTCATTTTCTTAATGAAAGCGTAACGGTCGTACTAACTCAGGAACGAACCAAGGAAGGAAGGGAGAGATGTAGGGACGATCCAGTACATTATTGCCATAGATGGTGTAGTTGGCAGATTAAAAAAATGCCGGCAATGATTCAGCGAAAAACCTTTTATACTCTTGCTTATGTTAAAATTTTGCTGCAAGGGGCGCCTCATACCAGCAGGCTTGATCTATAATTCTTGGTGCTGGATACAAGATAAGTCGGGGCAGCATATTTTCTCTCCTGTAAACACAATCTCGAATTTCAAATGTTTGAAAGACAAGCAGCGGAAAGAAAAAGAGTTCAACCATAAGGATTGACTGGAAACACTCCGTAGCGTATCAGGCCCCAGCAGTGACCACATCAGGATCACAATTAAGTATCATTTGCTATCAATAAAAATTGAAAAAAATAATCGGCTTCTGCTCAGCGCAAAGTATTATCTGCGACAAAGAAATTAAGCGCAAAAAAATTTGCCGCGAAATACACATTCAGCAACAAGAACGAGAAATCAACCAATTGAAAACGTTCAGCTAATGATGGACTCATATAGGTTTTATACATCTGCAGAGCAGGAAAGTTAGTAAAACTAGAAGTGTCTTTGATATTAAGGCGTCCTTTCTTTTGCCATCATCTACAACGGCGTCGTTCCAATTTAGAAGTTGAACTTTGTTTTATCCATTCTTTCACACCAGGACGAAGAGACCAAGTAACCAACCCATTATGTAACTAATCAATAAACTTGCCAACCAACCAGGCAAACAAGCAGATGAACAAGTAGCAAGCAAGCCAGCCAGCCAGCAAACAAGTAAACAACCAACTAGCTGTGCATTACTAGATAGTAGGAGAGCTTTATCCAACAATTTAATTAAGACCAATGTGTATTTATCTGTTGATCTGTTTATTTATATGTCCATTTTCTGTCACCCTTGAATCTAACCGAAATAAGAAACTTAGGTCATACTGGACACACTGGCCACCCTGCATAACACTGCCTTGGAAACTGATAGACAATAACTAGATGATTGTAAACAAATGCATCTTAAGTTCAAATTTGAATGTACTTCTTGCTGCGCCAAGGTTGAACCTGAAGGAACGAAAGTATTTATAGCTTCTCTTCGAACTTTGATGCATCTTGAGTCTTACTTTATTCCTGCAATCAAACTTCAGCTACTTTGAGTTCAAGAGCAAATTCAGCAGATTATCAACGGAGCAAAGACTCAGATATCCTTCATTGTATCATAGAAATAGGAAGACGGACGAAATACGGAAAGATTTCCTTCCAGCAATTGTATTCTCCAACTTAATTGCTTCAGGAAGAAGAACTGTAAATATTTCATCGATACGCTGCATCACGAAGAGCTTTGGTAATCTCAAGGCGTATACCATCGTATTTACAGAATTGCTTGCTCTCGTCAGCATTTGATGATCGCAACTCCATCAAGGAATTCTGTTTTCCCGGCTACTGCTAGTTCTATCTGAGGATACATCGCCACTGTCACCCAACTGTGCTTTGTATGTTCCAGTTCTTCTTCAACTGTCGGGACATCTGACTGATCTGTGTTTGCTGCCTGCACTTTTATCTTCTCTTTTGGAATGTTTTGTGGTGCGCTTTGTCCAATTATTATTGGATTTACAGGTCTTGGTTATGTAGTCTACCATGCCGATGTACCAACCTTTGAACCTGGTACAGGCTGGGGACTGTTGCTTCCTGTGCATTTGTGTGTCCGCACATCGTACAATAGTTGGAATCTACAGGGGGCAATGTATCAAAACTGAAAAAAATATTTGGTTGATTGAAAGTATTTATAGCTTCAGAAAATACGGTATTATATTTTCAGCTTTCTATGATAACCTGGCAAAATTTTAGCAAAATCTAAACGATACAAAATTGATTAGCTTTGACCTCCCACCTGATGAGCTGAGGTAGAACGAAACGCGCATCGTGGGTAACTAAATTTGAAATATTTACATCTGCTTCTCATCGTATTCTTCAGAATAAATTTATATCTATATGTATATCTTCCGTATATCTTCCCGCCTAACAACTGTCGGAATGAATTGACCTATCATCACAATCTCTTCCAGGCAGTCAGGTGGTTTGACCTAGAAGTGAAAAATGCCAAAACTGCTCGTTCAGTACTTTCCGCCCCAATCACGAATGGTGGTCTTACGCCACTAGGCGCTCGAGTGTTTACAATTTTCAATGACGTACGACATAACGTGTAATCCTTGTTTCTAATTCAAGGCTCTCAGGCATGTAAAAGTTTCCTAAAAGCTGCTCTGAATGGCAAGATTTATTATTCCTCGTAGCTTGAAAATAGCAACAGGAATGGAAAATTTGATCTATCTTGACGGCCACGCTATAGATTGCAGAAAGGCTTGCTTGAAGAAGTTTAGTTTAATAATACAAAGTTTTCCTGCAAAAGTTTGCAACTTTATTGTGATATGAATCAACTTCGTCAAGAAAATCGCTAAAAATAAAGTTACTCGCTGAACTTATCAGCAAGCAGGCCTTGGGCTCAAATAACACGAAAATTGCATTACAGTTGCAAAACGGTGCTTTGAATGTTGACAGACACTAGTGCAGTGGTGGTTTCTTCGCTCGAATGATCTATTACGGGAAATAACGTGACTTGAACGTTGCTCACACACTCTATAACTTGAACTGATCATTACTCGTATTAAAACATTTAAATAACATAATAATTAGGAGTTTTTCGAACGCATTTTCAGTTCGGATGTGGCCACCGTAGATTGGTATTTTCTAGAACCTATCAACGATCGATGGGTATAGTTTGTCATAGGCCGTATCACTCACAGAGTTCGAAACGGTGTGTAATATAATTTATAGACAAAATGACAGACAAGACACGTTAGTGAAAGTGTTTAGATCCACGGATATTTCTGGCAAAATACAGATATTTCGTCTCGAAAACCTGGCAACACTGGATCGTCGTTCGAACGTGTGGACGCGACTTCCAGGCTTCAGCGTAATTTAGGCCTAATATACAAGAGTAAACTCCTCTGTATACACATACAGCAATATGCTATGTAGGCCAAACATTAGGTAGGGTTGTAGAGGTACAGTATTTGTGTTGAAATACCATAGTGATCCGACAATTCGTTTACGAATTATTAGCGAAAAACAGTATAACACGGCGAGTGAGAACCATAGTAACTGACGTACTACATGTTTCCTAAACACGCTTTCAAACGTATTCACTACGTAGTTAGTTAGGGAAACAGCTCTATAGTTAGCTGCAGTAAACTTTTCTAAATTTAGTCAAAAATCTCTATTATAAGTGTCCCTGAATTCCCAACACTGCTCTCCTGATCCAGTGGATTGACGTTATCGATTCATCTGTATTTATATTAGAGCCTGGCCTCAGGCTTGTAGATAAGAAAACAATCTAATAAACACCGTCATGTGTTTATTTATTTGTTTATATATTTATATATTTATATATTACTACCTAGGTGGCACTATATCGCCTTTAGCTTATATATATTTATTTCCAGTTACTGAGAACGATCTACGCGAACTCAAGCGGGTTCTGAATTTCTTCCGTAAATGATGATTTCCGATCTTCGGCTGGTAACGCCAGGTGTAATTATACTCA
>LQNS02277097.1:20635810-20655241 GCA_001587735.2 Parhyale hawaiensis
TGGAGCAGCCCAAGGTGATTCACGCGATCAAAAGCAGCACTAAAGTCAAGCTGTACCAACCTTGCCTCATGACCCCCATCAAGAGCCAACTGCAACACATGAGAAATGTGAAGCAGAGCCTCACAGGTTCCCAAGCCCTTACGAAAGCCATACTGCGTTTTGGGAAGGACACCCTGCTTTTCAAGAAAGCAACCCAATCTCGATATATCGGCTTTAAGTCCTATAATTATTTCCAGTTACTGAGAACGACCTACGCGAACTCAAGCGGGTTCTGAATTTCTTCCGTAAATGATGATTTCCGATCTTCGGCTGGTAACGCCCGGTGTAATTATACTCAAAGCTGCAAAGTGATTATACTTGATAATAAACTCTGCTGGGTGGCGATCTAGCGTCAGATAAACTTGGTAGATAACGACTGAGTGACTGCCTATTACGGCTGCAGCGACGGAATGAACGCTCAATTTATCTCAGCGGGCTCTTTTATTAACTCTCAGCGGAAGTCGGAGGCTGTGCTTGCTGCACATAATGTGCTGGCGGCACAGCACCTTCATAGGAATCCGGTTGGTTGTTGTAGTAATTTTTATTGCTGAATATGCTTTGAAAAACAAAGTGAAAGGAATCAAGTATTTGGCCTATGCAAATAAAGGCTCTGCTGTATTACTCCACCAAATTATATTCACAATAGTCGTTCACTAGAAAAAAAGGAAAAAATGAGAGTCTTAGTGGAACCCTACAGCTTGTAGTATAGCACAACGTCAGTTGACAACACTCAGACATGCACTGAGTCCTCAGCGCAGAACAAACATCGTACTCGGGGTACAGACAGCGGACACACATACAGTTGCTTATGCAACACCGCTGTCGCTTGGTCACCACCTACTGAAATTCAGGTAGCACCTGACGGTAGGAAACTCTGGGTTATACATATATATATATATAAATATTTAAGATCACAAGCACCTCCACAGGGATTGCACAGGTTACAATTCGTTTCTTGATATCATCCTCTTCCTTGCCACTTACTTTCTATCGTTTTGCATAGTGTTCCTGATAACCAGTTCTGGTAACTCTGTTCCTTTTTCTCGTTGATTCTGCCCAAGCACGGGTTCTTCGGTTTTGCGAATAGACAACATAATCTAAACACGTGCCGTGAGATGATATTTATGGAAGGCATAATGAAACATACATCAGTATTTGAAAAAAACAAAGTTTCAATTGAAGCAAGAGTTTACTGCGTTATAATCATACTACCGTGATAAACTTGCTGGGTTTCATTATCATTTCGTCATACTAGAAAAGTGTAACTACTTCTGCCGAGGAGGTTAAGTTTTAGTCGAGTTTGTCTATCTGTCCATCTGTCAGTCAGCCTGTTTATCTGTTAGTCTTTTTGTCTGTCACCAAGATAACTCAAGAAATTATGGACGGATCCTTACGTAATTTGCAGGATTGTTAGGCATGTTAATTAAGAGTAACAGAAGATTAACATTTGGTGAAGATACGTTCAACCGCTTGTTTATTGGTCTGACTTTTTGTCCGTAGTACCATAACTCAATTTACATGAGATTTACATGAAATTTACATGAGTTGTTAAACATACAACGAAGAGTAATATCCCAGTTTCTCTGATGACCTGTTTGATCGTTACGTGTGTTTGTCTCTTTGTTTGATTTATTGTTTGGTAGCAACAAAAATCAAGAAGTTATGAACAGATGCTTATGAAATTTACAGGACTCTTTAGAAATGTCAAAAGACATATATGTCTTTTGACATATATGACAATCTGTTTGTGTGTTTGACTTCAGTTTATCAGAACGTTTGTTAGTAACATAATGCCAAAAGTTATGAACGGATCTTCAAGAAAATTACAGAAATTGTTAATATTATCATCATAAGGCACAAATGGTTAGATTCCGGGGGCTGATACAAAGTAAATCATAGTTTTAGAACCAATTTGAATTTTTCGTAAACGTTGCCAAGCTTGGCGAAAGTATGCGCTCTCAGAGTACACCATTTACTTTTCTCTCAGGGTAAGTATTGCCTAACCTGCCGAGCAAGTGCCTCATACGTTCCTCTTACCTTCTCTTCATTGACTCGTGGGTAATGCTGTGGATCTAAAGGCTCAATCTCTTCGCTACAAGGTATTGTAAACTACGGTTTATTGAATAGCAGAGGGGCAAGAAAATGACCAATAAAGCGATTACAATAGCCTTTACAAAATGCTGATGATTATGAATGTTGAAATAATTCTGAACGTCTAATATTTGTATATAAGGCACATGTTACTTATTTGGTGAGGTTTTTCATATAGATTTTTTTTTGGGTTACCCTAGGGTAGTAGTATTGGTAGTGCATTCAGTGTGATAAAAAAACTTTATTAGAGTTGTTCTCATTACTTTACCCTCAGTCATCGTACTCTTAAGGATAGTTACGAATAACATTATACAGTCATGAATTAACGTTGTGATTTTACAAACTCCACCATTTCCAGATTCGACGGATTTACGGTAAATCAAGACTCCGTAGAATCATTTGGTCATCCCTGGAGAGGTGATCCTAAGGTCAATTGTGGAAATGGCCACTAAATTAGGCCAAATCGTTTTCTGATGCGACAAGAAAAATTTTCTATTAGTTCTGCCAGGCGCTTCAGAATTCCTTTGGAATTTCCGTAACAGGCAAAATTCGGATTCCTGAGATCGGTTTCCGGAATCACACCATTCCAATATCGCCTAGGAAGCCTCCGATCTGCATTCCGGATATTATAAATTCGCAGAGAGGAAATTTTGATGCTCTTCCTTGGCTGTCGTGTCGATTGGCCCGATAGGGGAAAAAAGAGATACAGAGAGCCCAGCAAGAATCATAGGTCCGATGCTATGAAACATACGGATGTAGAATTGAAAAAAAATCTACCTCCTTCCCATTTATTAAAGATAACTGAAGTTTAGTGTAGCGCACTGCGATGTATCAATACAATACTAAACTAGAGCACTCTGAGAGTGCATACCTCCGCCAACGAAGGCAACGGTTACGAAAAATTAAAATATGTTCTGAGACTATGATTTTCTCTGTATCAGCACCAAAATCTAATCATTTGTGCCTTTCAATAGTGTTAACAGCTTCAGTAATTTTTTTGAAGATCCGTTCATAAATTTTCAAGTTATGCAGCTAACAAGCATTATGATAAATATGAGTAAAACATACAAATGAACAAATCGATCTGCACCAAAATTTGATCATTTATGCCTTTTAACATTACTAACAACGTCTATGAATTTCATAACGATCCATTAATTATTTCTTGAGGCATTGTGCTAAAAAGCATATAATTAAAAACAGTGACAAACGAACGAACAGACGAACGGATCGTTGCAAAAATTTGGTCATTTACTCTTCATATTAAACCTAACAACTCATGTGAATTTCATAAACATTCGTGCATAACTTTTTGAGTTAAAGCATCGAGAAAAATGAGGCAGACAAACAAACAAACGGATGGACGGATCTTCACCAAAAGTTAATCATCTATTTCTCTTAACTTACCTAACAATCCCTATAAGTTTCGTTAAAATCCCTCCATAACTTTTTGAGTTATCTTGATAACAGACAGACAGAAAGACAGACAGACGAACCCGACAAAAACATAACCTCCTCTGCGGAGGTAAAAATAATTCAAAATGCGTTTTAGCAAGTTAGAGTTTGATTTATACACTTTTAAAAACTGATAACTTCATTGATAATAGTTGGGGCAGGGCTAGGGCTGGTAAGCTATTTTTGCAACTATTTTCTCGAACATGGCAAGTGATTTTTTGTGTTATATATGAAATAAAAACATATGACTGGTGCTATGTGCTGTAGAAAATGAATAGTGCTAAATGCACTAAAAAAAGCGAATTACTGGTGCTATGTGCAGTAAAAAACGAATTACTGGTGCTACATGCACTAAAAACGAATTGCTGGTGCTAAATGCAGTAAACAACGAGTTACTGGTGCTAAATGCACTAAAAACGAATTTCTGGTGCTATATGCAGTAAAAAAACAATTACTAGTGCTATATGCACTAAAAACCGAATTACTGGTGCTATACGCACTAAAAAACGAATTACTGGTGTTATATGCACTAAAAAACGACTTACTGGTGCTATATGCAGTAGAAACAAATTATTAATGAAATATGCAGTAAAAACAAAGTATTGGCGCTGTTTGCAGTAAAAACGTAAATTATTACTGCTATACATATTAATAGAAGGGCGTATCTGACATAAAATACTGTATACAGTATGCATAAAAATAAGAGAGTGGCTTTAGTTTAATGTTGTTAGAGGGCGAAAATGCAAAGGAAGGCTTGTACTAATGGAAGAAATTAGTAGTCGACAGCTAACTACAGCCCAGCCATAGGAGAGTATATAGGCCGGGGCCCCGATCACCCAGCTTTGATAATCATGTGAGAGGGCCGCAAGTGGCCGCAAATGCCCACCTCAGCCAGAAATACGGTACATTATTGAAACTAGTGCACCAAACGCGACCCTTTTGATGATAAAGTCATAGAAATATATATTTGAAAACATCTCGGCTCAACAAAAGGTTAGATAGGCACCAAGCGCAACCCTTTTGTTGATCAAGTCATAAAAATATATATTTGAAAACATCTCGGCTTAACAAAAGGATTGATAGTCTAGATGACACGTAATTAAGTGACATCACCCGTAGCACCGTTGAAAATGAACATGTCCAAACACGGGCATGCAGGCAAGCGCCCAAGTGCCTACCCGTATCCAAGATACCCTCTCCGCAACAAAAAAGTTGGGTGCCTTGGAATTTTTTTCTTCAGTATTAGATAGGGGAAAAATAAGGCTTCGGACAGACGGACGGACGGACGGACGGACGGACTGACAGACAGACAGCTCTCTTATTATAGTATAGATTATCCATGAACAGTCCAGTCATTAGAGATGTTGACCTATACATATTCTTAAAAAATATAGATAGATACATCTGAAGATGTAGTGAACTTCCCGACTAGCTTCTTCAGTATCGTCAAAGTTGTTGGATGAATATGAATATTACTATGGAATTGTCCTTAATTAAGAGGGCTATGCCGGAGCTACAGAGTACATTCACACGCTCAACTTAGGAGCGGTCGTTCAGCTCGCACGTCAGAGGTCCCAGTTACCCACTGAGCGTTGGTATCCGAGATACCCCTGGAAAGTACCTTGCGAGTTGAACAGCAGCTTACAAGTTGAGGGTATAATTATTTAGTGTGGTCCCCGCACTGTATGTACCTCTTAGAGCAGCGGCACGTCCACGCTTAAAAACAACTAATTTAATTGGAGCACTCTGAGAGGGCATACCTTCGCCAAACTAGGCAATGTAAACAAAAAATTCAATTTGGTCCTGAAGGCAGGGTCTATAATTTTTTTGGTTATGGAACTGATAAGCATGAAATAAACATAAAGAGAAACAAACATACAAACATCATCACAAAAAATTTGGTCATTTACTCCTAGTAACATTTCTAACAAGTCGTGCATGTTTCTAGAAGATCCATCTTTAACTTTTCAAGTTATGTTACCAAGAAAAAGAGGCAGATAAACAATCGGTTGAAAGGCTCTTCACCAAAGGTTAATCACCTGTTCCTCCTAACATCGAGTTCTGTCCACAGTGCACGTAACCGCCGACAGCTAGCTTAGTCGTCACCATTCTAATTATTTATCCACCTTACAAAATAGTCTTGGAATTACTCGCCATCACGATGGAAGTTATACATAATATAATGTAAATTTTAATATTTACGAGGAATATATTTATATATGTTTTTATAGATAAAGTGGCAAAATAGGGCAGTAAACTCCGCTATAAGATGCACGATCATGCATGCTACTTTTTGTGTAATACGGGGCACTATTTCATCATTAATAACCATAATAATCAGAGCTGTGGGGACACGTACCTTCGTCAAGCAATGCAGTATTAATGAAAAATTCAAATTAGGCCGGAATCTAGAATTTATTTTCGACTATCGCTAAAACTGGATTAGTTGTTCCTTGGAAATTTATTACAGTTCATGCAAATTGCTTTGAGAGCCCTCTGTAAGTGTTGGAATTATGGTTTGACCAAGAAAAATGCAAGGACGGAAACAAATATGCAAAGGAAAGATTAAATAATAACCAAAATTTTATCATTTTTAAAACTAAATCAACATAACTATTACTATAGATTTAAAAAAGATTTGTTCATAACTTTGTTGGTTATACAACAAAACATACAAACTGTAAAATTGAGGGACAGATCATCATAAAAGTTGGTCATTTGCTCTTCTTAACAGCTCTGACATTTTCTACAGATTTCATGAAGACCCGTTCATAACTTTTGTGAGCTATGCTTCCAGAAACCATGTAAACAATCGAACAAACAAGCGATTGGACAGATCGTCAGCAAAAGTTCATCACCGGTTCCTTCTAACATACCTAACGTTCCCTGAAAATTTCATAAGGATCCGTCTGTCATTTTTTGAGTTATCTTAATGACAGACAAATGGATAAACAGGCAAACAAAAAGACAAACTCTGTTTTAGCACCCTACAACTATTGTTCTTAACTACAACTATTGTTTTTAAGAACTCAATC
Organism: Parhyale hawaiensis; assembly: GCA_001587735.2. Taxonomy (NCBI): domain Eukaryota; kingdom Metazoa; phylum Arthropoda; class Malacostraca; order Amphipoda; family Hyalidae; genus Parhyale; species Parhyale hawaiensis. The sequence continues at coordinate 20,642,431 of LQNS02277097.1, forward strand.
ACTATTAGTGTAAGAGGAGCCCATATGAACCTACTGTGGCTAAGTTTATACGTCAGTTTAATAAATAATGGACTCGATAATGTACCCTAACGTTGTATAACACCAAATATATTTGATTACCCGGAACAAAGAATAACGTTCTTATTGCTGCTACCCAATTGCAAATTAATAGGCATTTATCAGGGCGTAATAATAACGGCAGAAACCGACAAGCATACGAAGAAAGAGAACGATCAGGGTCCGCGTCACAGCTGACCCAGCATCGGGAAATTTGCTTAATGTTTATACTTTTATCCTTGATATTACCGTGTATTGTGCTCAACCTAGTTGTTCTAGTTAGAGCTCAATTTAAATCTGTATTGTAGGTATTGTATTTAAGCCCATCATTAATAGGTATATTTCTTCATATAATGCAGATAAGCCTGTTGTGCCGCTGAACCAAACCGCTGGCTTAATACCTTCAGTGGAAAGAATGGTGGCAAACGTATTCTTAAGGCGAGTTCACACGCCATTCATCTCAATGAGTCAGAATGTGTTACTATACTATACTATACCCTAGAATGTGTTACTATGCCCTAGAAATAGCAGAAAAGTTCACTGTTTTCTGAGTTTTAACACACACCAAAGCTGAAGAGATATCTGTAACTTGTCTAGCGGCACTTGCGGAGGAAACTGATTTCACGGTGACTTTTTAAACAACTTTTAATGGCGTACACAAAGTTGTGTTGACAATGACTCTCCAAAGTTTTCGGAAGGGTGGATGATCACCTTATAAACATATATTATCAGTAATATTACTTCTCAAAGTCGTCGTTTTGTTAATTTTTCTTATTTGCATCTTGTTTTTGAGGACTCTATATTTTACGTTATTTCAATGAAATTCCCATAAAAACGTCTGGGTACATAATTGAAATTAATGATTTATGTCAGGACAATGTTATCTTCGTTGCATTTTTTAACGTTAATATCTGGTTACATATCAGCCATACCGGGTAGAAGCTCTGCTTCTACTTCTAAGTTAAAGCGCGTAAAGTCGCTATGACGTCACAGGCTGTACGTCGCGATTTTTTGATCGGCAGATGTCTCTTCTTCCCGTTATTATTACTCCGTGGAGATTTATCAGCTGCTTACGAGTCAATAGTGAGTGGTAGTGGATAACATCGGATAAATGCCTGCAGATTTCTGATTGAATATATGGTGCACACACAGAGTTCTCCAGATATCGTACCAAATACCTAAACCAAGAATAATTTGATTTGCAAAGTAAAAAAAAAAAAAATAGTTTCATGTACCTCATTTAATCGGATGGACGTCAGAACCAAAGGTGTTTAAGAAAAGCGCTTGGTTTCTTAGATTAAGCACTGATTTTGCAGATTGCAGGCAATCAATTTCGTTTTTAAATAGACCCTAGGATATTTTGGCCTTACAAAGAGGTTTAATTCTACAGAGATTCCAATCAATATAATTTTCAAGTAAACGTAAAGTTAACTTGACTACAGTCGTACTGAGAAACAAACATGCACTTGTTCGTGCTGCGGATATAAGCCAACTCGCTCCCCGAGGAGTGCACGATTGCAGTCGATCATGGATCGTGAAGAACCATGGCGCCATTGTAAGTAGATTTTGATGCAACCAATCGTGCCTCCCCCTATCTTCCTTATGTCGGGGAAAGTACCCCCATGGCAGCTGTACAAATATCTCTGAAATGTTGCGTCAGCACGTCAAGCACTGCCTGTAAGAGCTCGCTTGCCTGGGTTGGGATTCGAACCTGCAACGTCCAGTGTCATGAGTTCAGCACCCTAGGCTGCTGCTACTGCGTGTCATCATGTTACAGAACAGTAGATTCTTGCTGAGCTAACCACGTTGCCCCGCACAGGGAAGGCACTCGCTCACAGTCGAACTTCGTTTCTTTGAAGCAAACGAACTGATCTGGCAAGCCAATACAACGCTGGCCGTGTCCTCTGATGGAATTTTGCCCAACTGCCACCGAAATGTTCGACGCAAAGTCCTTGGATTTTTTGTACAGAGAGTTTCCTGCTCATCTTAGCGTTATCTTTGGTTTCGAAAATTGGATCAGTTGCTCTTCCAATATATGCTGGATTAGGCTGGGTTATATATTGAGACAGTTTCTTCTCTGATTGGTCTGATATAAAAAATAGACAAATTGTTGGTGTCGTGAAAAATATTTACCAATAGATATAATATCGAGTTCGTAGCCGTCTACAACTTAGTCTGTTTATTAATACCACTGACGCTTAGGAAAGGCTAAAGCTAATCCTATTAATGATCTATCTCAAATGGGGTGAATTGACTATTCTGCTATAAGCCTCAAGGCCTCAAAAGATTGCAGCTGGTCATCACGTAATCGTTGTCACTTCTTTCATTGGTTAGCAGTAATGTAAATGGAAGTCTCAAGAAATCCGTTGATATTTTATGATATTTACCTCCGCCAAGGTGGTTACGTTTTTGTCAGCGTTTGTCTTTCTAGTTGCCTTTCTGTCTGTCACCAAGATAACTTAAAAAGCCATGTACGGATCCTTATGAAATTAACAAGGACTGTTAGGCGCTATGTTAGGAGGAACAGCAGATCCGTTCAACCTGTTGTTTGTTTACCTGCTTTTCTTGGCAACATGACATAAAAGTTATGAAATGATTTTCATAAAAATTAGCAGAAAACAGGGATGTTAGGTGGAGTAAATGACTAAACTTTAGTGATGACCTGTCCATCGACTTGTCTGTTCGTCTCTGTGTTTATTTGCTGCTTTTCTATAATTTATACCGGCGATCCTCTCTTTATACTGCACCCCTTTCTACTTGCACCAAATTATAGGGGGTTATTGAGTTCCAGAGCATCCAGCTATATTATCTTGAATTCATTTTATAGCGTATATATTTACCCAAGTCCTACCTCTAATTTCTGAATCAGTTTTCTATGAATCGACACCTGTTAGCTTTGCAATTTAGGATTTACTGTTAGAGAGGATTCTGTTAGTAAATAAAGGCGCAAATCACCACATAGCATATATCTGTAGAATTATAAATTTAGGATGTTTGTTCAAAATATCATTAAGTGACTTTTTCCATACGGCATCGTATACGACGGCATCACTTACGCTGGCTATGCAGGAAAGGCAGGATTGTTCTCACGACCTCTGATGACTTCTGTAAATAGCTATTTACAACTCCTTGATAGCTCCTAGAGCTATGAACGAGGAAACGACAGAAATTGACCATCAATGAGAAGCTAACAATTTTGAATTGCTTAAAGCGAGGGAAGTTCAATATTGCAGAATGCACAATAAGGCTTATCAAGAAAAGTGAAGGACATATAAGGATATGTGCAAATAATATTTCATCAAACATGGCTGACAAAAACGTTCAAATACGTAATCTAATAATACATAAATTTGAACACTGGCTCAATGAACGTTTTCTACTAATCACAATCATAGGAAATTATCCTTTGAGGCCAGGCGAGTACTATTAACCTAATATTTAGAGTGGCACCCACTTATAGCGAGGGATCCAAACTACTGCAAACTCTTCAGTGCTATAAGGTGAGGATCGCCTGTAATTCAAAAAGTTTTGAATGGAATTTTAATAAATTTGCAGGAACTTTTAGGAATATTCAGGGGAACAGATGACTAAATTTAGGTGATTATCTGCTCACTAGATTGTGAGCTTGCCTTTGTGCATTTGTTTGTCAGAATATGACTGGAAAAGTTAAGAACGAATCTGCAAAAAAATTACTGGAAGTGCCCAGAATATTAGTGGGAAGAATTGATCAAATTTTGGCGATGATAACATAAGAAATCCTAGAGTTATGTCCAATTTAACATGTTTTTCGGTGAACAATTGCGTTGCTAGGTGGAGGTATGCGTTCTCATTGGAAGTGATGAATGCAGAATTTAGAAAGTTGCAGTTTACTGAAGTGATATATCGAATAGCCCGTTGCTGGTATGTGGTTGGGAATCAAACTACAGGAAAATATTTTTCTGATGATTGTGCGAAGCGTCCAGGCTGTTCCAATTACCGAGTGTTATTTAAATACAATGCGAATTTATTTGAGTTTTACTGTTTGTGTTGACCATGCTTTATTACACTGATTTTAAATGGGGTAGCAACAAGTACATCGTAACTGACAAGTTTATAATGATTAGACGTCATAATAATTATCACAAAGAATAAATTTTATGGACAAAGCTACTCATTACGGAAATTTTTAAAGCCCTTCATTAAAGCACAATAATTGTTGGCAGCCTATTCAGTGCCGAGCATCCCCGCGCAGAATTTCTGACACGTTCTCGCATCCCCTACAAAATTCATAACCAATATGATGATGCCAATTAAAATTTAAAAATTGCTGATATTTGTGCAACGAATTTAAGTTAGTTCTTGAACAATAAAAAATAAAACACAACTTCGCTGGTCCTGAAGATCATCTCCCACCCCAAAGGGGGCGAGTTCCCCCTATAGCACCTACATTTGCGTGGCGCTACTACCTTATCTACTTGCCACGGGGCAGTGGTTTTCTTGTTCAAGGAAATGTTGACTTACGAGGGCCCCCGGGCTGGTTAAAAAAGTCCAGAGCGAATTTCAGCCATTCTTGCCCTTATCCTCTGCTCACTTTGATAAAGGTTCTTACTCGACATATTCATGCTCTATACAAGAAAAAGCAAGTTTTTATAATGCTATAAATAACCAAATCAAATAATTCAAGCGCGTATCAGTCACTGAATTTCGGATAAGTACAATTTACAATGCTCATAGCTCGTTATAAGAATTCCCCTTTACCGTTTCTGATATTTCTAAATATTAAAAATGACTGTGCTCAGTGCTCGTTTCGACTAGATACAAGTTTACTTTACGGTTGCTGAACGAAGACTAGAGCGAAAGGGCAGCTCCCATTGAGATTAACATGAAAACAGAATACCCTTCATTACATACGTCAGCTGGCATTTGTATCACCGTAAAAATTAAATGAGTACAACAGCAAACCTTTCTGCGAACCCTACATAAAATTGGCAGTAACTGATCAGTTCTTATCGAATTTACAATATAAATTTGTTATAAAGGAACACGTATAACCTTCTGTTGATGATGAACAGTTATCATTATTACTAGCAGGACCCGTGAAATTTTCACGGTCTGCTGGGCTTCTGATATCTGAATAATTCCGTTATATTTGAACAATTGCTTGAGATCTAATCAATTGCTTGATATCTAAACAATGAGATTAGATTAGATAGGCGGCAGTAGACGAACCGAGAGGCCCATTCCCAAAGAGACATCGGGACTAACACCCCGGCCTCTTTGAGCTATTGCCGTTATGTTCGGAGGATGTATAGGACTGGGGAAACTAGAGGAGAAAAATAGAAGACGAAAGAGAAAAAAGAAAGAGAAAATAATAAAAAGAGGGAGGAGAAGAATTTCCGTCAAAGAGATGGTCAGGAATGCCCGCAAGCATGATCGATAGCCGCTGATATGCGGAGTTTAAATATATAGATGGAGCGGAAGTGAGCAGAAGTCAGCTTAAAATGGCCTGGGAAGCTTTGGCCGTTAAGTGCTTGCGATTCGTGGAGGAGTTCCAAGCTGTAGAGGATATCTCTCCCTGTGTATGTCTAGACGATTTTTAAATTTTTAAACGAGTTGACCGACTCCTCACCAACAACGTCGGAAGGGAGTCTATTCTAAATGCTGACTATGAAATAGGGAAAGAACTGCTGACTTAAGGTTGTTCTTCGAGCTTTATGCTTGAGTTTTTGATCTTTGTTTCGCAAGCGACCATTGGGGTCTCTTTCAAAGAGACCCGTTGTAGGTACGTCGTCGAAGCCATCCAAGCTTAGCAGGGTTCTCGGCATAATTTATGCAATATCCGATTATGATGATCGTGAATCATTAAAAATAGTCTACTACTCGTTGGCTCATTCAGTGCTGGTCCAGAATATCATCGTTTGGGGAGGAGTCCCACGTTGTCACATTCACAAGCTTGAAGTAATATTGAATAATATGCTAAGGCGAATACTACGTGTAAGACGCAACGAAAGCACTGTGCCTATAATGAGATGCAGTGAAATGTACTTTTCTTTACAAATGTTGCAATTTTAGGATGTTTACAACTATTCCTTACTTAAATTTTTTCGATTTGTGTTCTATAATCATCCTGTAGTATTTCTTAAGTATTTCAGTCCCCTTATTCCCCAATAAAAATTACGAACTGAGACGTACTGTTCTCACTCTCCCAACTGTGCGTGTTGACGTTGAGAGACGCGCTACAGTATTTCAAATTGCAACTCTTCTCAATAAACTTCCTGCGTATTTATTAGATCCCATCTCTGATAATGTCTTAAAAAAACGTTTTAAAGAATACGTCATGCAATTTTATTAGCTTTTGTTTTCGTTTTATGTTGTTGCCCAAAAAGTTTGTTAAACTTTCAGTGGCTACGCAGATGCAATATTCTATAGTGTATTACTACTTTACCAAATACTTGTAATATATAAGATGTGTCTGTGTGTAATAAACCTAAAGGAAACCCAATGGCATTAAAGTATGCACTTAAAAACTGCAGTTCGTCATGCAAATGAAAATAGTTACAGCTAATCTTATAGGTGCGATACAAAAGGGTTTTTATGGCATTCAACTTGATGTTACGTGGAACATAATTAAACAGACTCATACTTTAAGGCCAATGGGTTTCCTTTAGGAATTCTTAGATAATATTCTCTCCGGCCTACCGTCTCCTCCTGTAGTAACACAGCATACCATGACTTGGAGTTTTCCGTATTTTGATCCGCAGTCAGATAAATTACGAGCAGAGCTCTTGAGTATATTAAACCAATGTTTCAGCAACATCCGCTTTAGAATCATTTTGTCTAATAAGTATACTATCGGTTCATTTTTTAAATTTAAGGACGTGCTTCCTGTCGGTATGACACGATCTCTTATCTACGAATTTCGTTGTGCCAATTGTGCATCTTGCTACGTGGGATTCACTTCCAGTTTGCTTTCCGTAAGGGCATCCGAACATGCTGGCCGAAGTCCACTTACCGGACTCCCCCTAGCTAACCCTCCCCATTCAAACGTTAGACTCCATGCAGAGAGGTGTGGTGCTCCCGTTAGGCTAGAAAATTTCAAAGTTCTCTCTGGATCCCCGTATTTTAGTGCCTTAAAGATATTAGAATCAATTTGTATTCATAGTTTGAAACCCTCCCTTAACGATGTGCAGAGTTCATTTCCCTTAGCAATACTAAATTAGGTTTGTTACTCCTTTCTTTTACATGTATAACTCATAATTTCTTTTCAAAATTGCGCTCTCCATTTTCAGAAATAAAATCATGATCTTAACTTTCGCTGATGATGGGTGAATACCCGAAACCTCCGTTTTTACTTGGTTTTAACAACTTGTCTAGTAATAATAGCAATGCACTATATTGTATTGTTGGCCTTATTATTCATATTTGAACAATAGCTTGATATCTGAACAATTTCTGACGTCTGAAAAATTGCTTGATGTCTGAATAATCGTTTGATACCAGTATCTGACCAATTTCTTGATGTCTGAATAATCGTTTGATAACACTATCTGAACAATTTCTTGATGTCTGAATTATCGTTTGATACAACTATCTGAACAATTTCTTGATGTCTGAATAATCGTTTGATACCACTATCTGAACAATGGTTTGATATCTGAACAATCGCTTGATAGCTGAAGAATCTGTTGTTTTGAAAGTGTGCTTCCCTTTCTTCCTGGTTCGTTTGCTGAGCTCACTGTTCGTATTTTTCCACTCTCACATGCTATCCGGTTTCGTGTTTCGTATTTCCTCTCGTTGTTTCTCCCTTGGCGGTTATCTTCTGCGGCGCTGACGTTTTCGTGCAGCTTCTAGTCTGGCATTGTCCATTTCTTCATTTTTTTTTATATAGGGCACATTATGAATACATCACTGGTCCAATTTAAAGCTCTAGTTGAATACATATATAGCACTTTTTCTACCCGTTCCCTGCGTAATGAACCCTAACCAAATTCCATTGCATATATTGAGTAACAGACCAATATTTTTGAAATTCCTGACTTGAACATGACATTCGCTGAAAGCGTCAAAATCTTTGTTTCAGAATAAAAACGTAAAGCCCAGAAGACCCATTATATTGATAATAATTACTAAAGAACCCGAATTTTTTTCAATTAGATAGTACAATACGTCAAAAAAGACTTTATCATCCATATGCGGGTGAAATATTCACCAATCACTTGTGTAGAAATCAATAGAAAAGGATCACACCTGCGCCGTATCATACATACTCACCCTTCGAAAGCGTGAAACACACCGCAGGTACATACTTGTAGGTAGGTAGGTAGGTAGGTAGGTAGGTAGGTAGGTAGGTAGGTAGGTAGGTAGGTAGGTAGAAATAAGCATATTAATGTATAGATTACTCATTATGTGTTTTTACACTGTAATTCGAGTGCTCCTGTGAACATAGAATCTAATGTACGCTCAACTGCTGTTGCCTACAAATGAATATTCGCTTAACATGAACGCAAAAATTTTGAAAATGATGGGTAAGTTCTGCTGTCTATGATAAGCTCTGCTTGAGATAATACTAAAAATGGCATGTAGCTTTATTGGTTTGATCTGAACATCTGCTGTGGCATGTTGAATAAATTGTAGAGCAAATGGTCAACTCCTATAAAGATAACACTATTAAAGATCGAATATGCTTCATTTCTAATAGAGGAAATTTGCACCAGTGCCTACAGAAATTTACTACAAATAATTATTTCCTATCGAGATTATAGCAAGTAAAGATAAAAAATTGCTCCATTTACCATGCAAGGCAGTGAATAATTGATAAATGAAAACATTTTTCATGTGATCCTATTTATTAGGGATCGAATACACTCCATTTCCGGTGCAACATTTGCATGAGTGTCAAATAAAATCCACAACAAATGATCACCTCGTTTGAGATACCATAAAGCAGCAAATTGACCTCTTGCCTCCCCACACTTTAATCCCTAGGTGCAGAGAATCAATTTATTTAAGATAAGAATAAAGTAGCTGCCCTAATACGGCCGCAGCCTCGCCGTATTAAGCTAATGGCTACCATTGCCGCGTAATGATGCGCTCTCATTACACTGATCGGATTTGCTTAAAATGTAGCAGTGTAGACTTCGACATTTATCGAGAGTAACATGGACAGTGTAGGACTCACGGGAGGGTGTTTACAATGTGAACTCCATAGGTTGTCTTCACGCACATTTAAGATTAATGATCTCAATTCATGTACCTTATTTCGGACCATCTAGCTCTGCACTTAAGAGAAAAATGGTAGCTCTTCTAAATAGGTTCTGTCCCAAGATCAAGATCAGAGTAATATTTGGCTAAATGCTCTTATTACCTCCGGTAAGGAGGTTATATTATTGTCGGATTTGTCTGTCTGTTCATTTGTCTGTTCGACTCTTTGTCTGTCACTAAGATAACTCCAAAAGTTATGGGCTGATTTTGAGGAAATTTACAGGGATTGTTATAGGTACGTTAGTAGAAACAGATGATTAATTTTTGGTGAAGATCTGTCGATCCGTTTGTTTGTCTGCCTCATTTTTCTAAATGCTATTACTGAAAAAGTTATGGACAGATTTTCATGAAATTTACATGAGCTGTTAGGTATATTACGAACAGTATAGGACCAAATTTTTGTAGTGATCCGTTTGTTTGTTCGTTAGTCACTGAATCTAATTTTATGCTTGTTAGCACAATAACTCAAAAAAATAATGAATAAATTTTTATGAAATTTATAGGAGTTTTTAGTAATTTTAAGTGACATAAATGATTAAATTTTGGTGCCGATCGGTTTGTTCGTTTGTATGCTTGACTGATGTTTGTCATAATGTTTGTTAGCAGCATAACTCAAAAAGTTATGAACGGATCTGCATGAAAATTGCATAAGCTGTTAATATCATCAAAGGGCACAAATGATTAGATTTTGGAGTTTATAGAAAGAAAAGTATGGTTTTATAGCTAAATTGAATTTTTTGTTATCGTTGTCTCGCTTGGCGAAGGCATGTGCTCTCATAGTGCTCTAGTTTTGATTTGCGAACCTTAGAATCTATTTATATTCACAAATTTGAGATAATATTTTCCTCTTTCAGTATTTGATCCTCATCCGATAACTACTACTAAAGCAAAACTTGGTCTCGTGAAGTACGTTTTCTGAGAGGGCGGTGGATAAATTTACATAGGTGCAGGGCAACAAAATTTTGGAAGAAAATGTTGTGATTGAATGTGTGTCGATGTTTTAGCTTTATTCGCACCAGGCATGCCACTAGTTCTGTCTATATATATATCTATCAATATGCCATTTTTTGGTTGGCATCTACATCCTGCTCGGAAGCAATTGATGGTCGAAAATTCTTCAGTTGTATGAAACGGGCCGTTGCACTGCTCAATTTTTTAAACTTGAGCTTTAAAGACTTTTGAGGTACCTGTAGGCGGTACAATGGTTACAAGAAAACTGTATACCTCTTTTCAACAACGGATATTTCTTTACTCTGAGCTCATGATGCTGAACCCAAGTAGAAAAGCAATGATGAAAAAGGAAAACTTTCCTGAGGGCCTAGTCAAGAATTTCTGCAGAAAATGGGTTTATTTCAAACAAATGTTCCCTCCGTCATTTTGAAACGGCGTGGGCCACTGGTTGATCATACAGTGACGGTATAGCTCCGGATGCACACCAAGTATACGTTAACCAAGGAGCTTCAATACAGAAGGAGCGAGCAATGCGGCCCATTAACAGATTTGCCAGCAAGTCAACCGACCTTATGGCTGTGAGACGCGTTCATAAATCTTATTGGCGGAAGTAACGGGGGAGCGGTGCGTTTCACGGGAAGCAGCAGACAAATCGAATTGCTGATATGCGATTGGTGCATACGGCAACTGGCTGACAGCCATAAGAGACTCTTGAGCTTCACGGGCGAGGCTCCTGGCTCCCTCCTCTCTATAGAAACCCCTTGATGTTAACAATAATAAAGCAATGCTTCTGGGTATGTCATCGGTATTTCACATACCACATCAATAAAATATCAATAATTACACACGGACGATCTTCCTACCTCTGGGAAGTCTCACTTTATGTGCACACATCACAATAACAGAATCAATGGGGATGATGGGAATCAAATAGCGATGTGTTGTACTCTAGGTACTCTCACTGTGTCACCAGAACATCAATGTTAGTGTTAACAATAAAAAAAAAAAAATTAGGTCTACTTTGTACCGTTTCCGTTATGAAGTCTAGCGATGAGTCTATGAGCGTCGTCAACATTGTATTGGTGAGTGAAATTGGGTAAAATTGTAGATGAGTAAGGTTGGAGAGGTGAGTAAAAGCATGTAAGTGAGTAAAGCGTAGGCGAACAAAGTTATAACTAGAGCGCCTTGTGGCGTAAGACCATCACCCGCGGTAGGGTCAAATTCAACGCAGTAATTTTTGATAAACAAGCTCAGGACAGCCCAGAGATTAGCTCTTCAATAATAATTTCGGAAAAATAGAACGCCTTGCGGCGTAAGACGATCTGTGGACTCAAATTCTCCTAGGTGAAGGAAAATTCAACGCCGTCATTTTTTATAGCCAGCTAGGACTAGTTTTTTGGCATGGGTCGCATCTAGGTCAACCCACCAAACTCCCAACAAAAATTATGTACATTTCCCAACTCTTTCGACCACTTTTTGGGTGGAGAGACAAACATATATACATTACTTAATTCTTCAACGAATACATTATCACCTCTCTCACTTCGTTTGCGGGTGTTAATGATGAGTTATATTGGGCAAGTAAAATTGTGAAGGTAAGTGAATTTACGAGAAGTTGATATAATGAATGCCGGTAAAACTTAGTGTGTACAGTACCCAGATGTTGAAAATTATGTATGAGGGGAAAATCATGGTAGTGAGTAAAAGTACTCGGGTCAGTAAAATAATATCCGAGAGAACTTTGCTCCTGTATTTACGCAAGTGAGTAAAATTGTGCATTAGAGTAAAACTTTGCAAGTACAAGTATGCAAGTGAGTACAATTATGCATTAGAGTAAAACTTTGCAAGTACAAGTATGCAAGTGAGTAAAATTATGCATTAGAGTAAAACTTTAGGAGTGAAGTTTAGAAAGTGAGAGAATGTCTAAGTGAGTAAATTTCCCATTAACTTACCCACGGCTTAGGAAGAGATTGGCGGCACAGGATGGAGCTTATTAGAAGATCCAGCCAATGAAATGCTTGGCATTAGCTTAATGAAGTTCTTCGGGAGCTGTTAGCGAGTCGACAGCTCATATACTGGCAGTATACTGGCCTGAAGATTACGCCAGGGTGACAATAAACCGGTGTACTGGGAGTGAACTGCAGTTGTGTTGTCTTCAGAATACTGCACTAAAATTCTCTACATAGCATTATGGCTCGTGAAACTAGTGAGAGCTTACTCTTCCATGGTGAATTTGTGTATGAAATTTACTGTGGGGAACAGTGAACACTTTTACTAAGTGGAGAGCGATGTAACTCTGATGTAATGTATTACAATTTATTGTATTGTCAAGTGATATTATGTAATGTATTGTCATGTGACATTATGTAATGTATTGTCAAGGGGCATTATGTAATGTATTGTCATGTGACATTATGTAATGTATTGTCAAGGGGCATTATGTAATGTATTGTCATGTGACATTACGTAATGTATTGTCAAGTGACATTATGTAATGTATTGTCATGTGACATTATGTAATGTATTGTCAAGTGACATTATGTAATGTATTGTCATGTGACAT
>LQNS02277097.1:20689090-20702917 GCA_001587735.2 Parhyale hawaiensis
CGGCTCCGTCCATTTGCCTTTTAGACTTTACCCCAACAACACCTCCGCTCCCCTTACTGAGCTACAATAAAGAAATTTTTATATATTGATCGTAACCTAGATTTTTTTTTTCTGAGGATGGGATTTTTCATCTCGAAACGTTAAATTTTAATTCCGTCGACTGTTATTTAATATTATACGGTTATTATATGATCATTATAAGATCTAGTTCACCAGGTAGGATAAGCCATCTTCGGCACAAAGTTGCGCCTGCTGTGGCGAAAGCGGTGCTTTATTGGGGACAGTGTGGGGCTCCACATTTGTGTGTCCGCTTCACCGGAGTAAAATCTGTTCGGGATTCAGTGCTCGTCATACTCTCGTCAAGGACAGTTGCGCTCGGCTGCGGGTTTCTGTAAGGAGTTTATTTAAACTTAAGATAAATTTGTTATCTAACAGCTAAAAGAACAGCGTGTGTGTCTGTGTTTCCACATTTGTTAACTGCAAGCAGGCAGCGACATGGGGAGGTTGTTTCCTGACCGGATGAGGGTGATGCTTTATATGCTCCCGGGCGCAATATACCTGTAACTAGTATTCATATAGAACTTAGCTTTGATAAGTTATAAGTACTTCAGTCAAATAATTATTACGTGTTGTGTTATAATTAAAACTGGCTTCTGCAGTTTTTTCATCATTAGCGAGTGCTTATATTATCACGATACGTTAAATGGACAGTAAGTAAGACTGGGTAATAAAGACACACAGGATATAAGCTAAACAAGTTTGTATTTAAGAAAAAGATAAGTGACAACGACATGGAAATCTTCGACAGCATATAAAATCTAACGATCAATTTGAACATCATTGTCACATTCTGCTGTACAACGGTAATAATATTAGCTAAAAATGATCGATTACCTCATAATATATAGTAAACTTTCATGAATAATATATTAATGCTAATAATATACAACTTGCACCTATTGATGACACTTTAATCACTGCTGGATAGACAGATGTCGCCAGAAAAGTACGGGAATGGACATTGAGATCTACTAAGATTCTTGGTAGATGCAAAGAACTTCTTAAAATCCTACATACTTTAAAAGAAAAAAAAATTAAACTCCAGACTATAAGGAAAATGATGAGCTGATATCATAAGGTCTATCAAGATATGAAACTTCTTCAGTTTTGATGAACAGAATAAGATTTTTGTTAAAGGACTTGCAAAAAGAGTAATAACTTACAGGCGCGAAGAAGAATTAAGGGCTGAGCTGTTCACGGAAACAGTGAAGTTAATATGAACTTACACAGACGAGAAAAATTATAGACACGAAACAGATTTAAGGGTCAGAGATGAGTACGAAAACAATGAAGTACTTAAGAACTTACATAGAGCGTGAAATATTACAGACGCAAACACGAATTAAGGGGCGAGATACGCACGGAAGCAGTGAAGTACTTAATGTTTATTTAGCAAGGAGCTTCAGTCTCTCCATGTAACATATGTCAGTAAAAATACGGAAGTTAATGGTAACGTTGCCGTGACTGCTTATCTCAACTAGGAAACCCACATGCACTGCTTCGTGCTGAAGATGAATCCCCTGTAGGGCCAGGATGAGTGTGCGGCTGCAGTCCACCACAGCCCAGTACACTATGAGTGATGGATATGTTGACGCTACAACCAAGACTTTCTTCCCTGGCTTGGGATAGAACGTCCGGCTTCGTGACAGCGAGAGAGGCAACAACTCTAATCACTGAGTCACAAGGGGTCTGAACTCCTGAGGGCGGAGCTACTGGGTTAGTTCTACTGATAAAGTGCATACTTTCTTGTACTCATCAAGCCCTAGGAACCGCACACAATAATTTCCTTGGGATTCAAACTCAAGGTGTAATCGAGAATACTGTGATCCACCTAGCAGTGACTTCTCTTGGACTTTAATTTCAAGCTTTCGGTTCTCAGGCTCGGATCGAACTTCAGACCGTTGATCAAACTGAAGCCTAAATCTGAAGATTTATATATCGGCCGGCACATTCGACAGCACTGGAGAACAATTTTTTATTTTTTCCTGTTGCCGCAATTTTAAAAACTGCTTCAAACGTCGGTACTGGACGCTAATTTTACAAATTTATCTGTAAGCGGAATTTCGCTGGCGCGTTAGGATATTTAGATATTCGTACTAGACATTCTTGTAGGATTAGCATTATAGGACTCGTCTGACAATGTTGCCAGCGTGCGGTCCGTAGGAATAGGTTAATGAAGTACAAGAAACAGGTCGTGATTGCTTGAAAGTGGGACGTGTTAGAGAAAATACTGCTTTCAGAATTGGAATCACAAGGTGAAACTGACGAAAACATAATTGAAAGGATTCCAGTAACGAATTGCTTGTTCCCAGGGTAAGGATTAGCCACGTCATGTATTTGAATTACGGTAACGATTATGAAGTAATCATAAAGAATAATAATTAATGCGAGACCAAGATTAGGTTTCAATTTATAGGATAAAATAAAAGTTATGTACTACGCGCAATATTAATAATAACAAGCATGCATAACCTTTGTAAATACATACTACGTTGAAAATAATGTAGAAAAGTGTATATTAATTGCAAATGGTGACAATGTTGAGTATTGAATTGTACTGGAGGAATAGATAATATTTCTTATAGTACAATAACCAATAGAAGGCAATGCTAACGCTAAATTCTCTGGGAAAGATAAACAATTTTTCTGAAATAACGATAAGTGAGAGCAGCAAAGTTCTGTGCTTGATGATTTGAGAATAATTCATAATTTTTCTAAGCAAAAATAGGCCTAGTAATATAAAAAACTAAATTTAATCGAAATAGCAGAAAATTTTTGTTTGTTCTACCAGAATTTAACGAGGATAAGCTGGAGAGTTCATAACCAATGTGTGGTATATATAGTTTTGCCATTAGAATGAACATTCTACACCTTTCGCTACTGTGTTGTTCCAAGCGGTATCCTTCGATTTACAGACGGGTTTTATATACCCCAACAGAATTTTAGGTTACCCTAGAAACCGTTTGATGATGTTAGATTTTGGGCGACCATTGCAACTCAATTATGGTTGGTGCACACTAGTGATGGGGTGAATATTCGCATCCGCGGAACATCCGCATCTGCATCCGTGGTTGCTAAGATGGTAACATCCGCAATCACATCCGCGCATCCGCGGATTACAGAACTGTAAAATCTGCAGCAAAGGAGGTGTGGATGCGCAGGTTTATCACTGTACACTAAGCTCATCTAAAGTGCAGAAAACTGCAAATTCTCATTTGGATTGAAATGTGTGCAAGCGCTGTTCCTGTCAACAAAGCACCATCTAAGTTTCTTGTAAAAATTCCAAATTTTTTCCTCCAAGTGTGTGGGGGGAGGGGTGTGTGTGTTTATGGTGGGGCAAATATTCGCATCCGCCAAACATCCGCATCTGTATCCGCGGATGTCAAGATAGCAACATCCGCAATTGCATCTGTATCTGTGGATGTCCAAAAAAAGACATCCGACCCATCACTGCTGCACACATACGCAAAAATTGCATTGCCACACAATTCTACATCGGATTACTTTGCAACAAGCCAGGCTTCGGCTTGCGCATTGCTATTCCACTAAGATAACAAGATCTAAAATTTGAGTCGTTTCTTGCAGTTTGTCCGCTGTAAGAGGGAACAGTGGCCGAGCTTTGAGTATGCCTCCAAATTCTGAGTTAGTGTACGGTGGAAATGGCGTAGAGTTTTAATGCGACATTCTAACGCCGTTAGCTGTAGTGGTGGCAAAGTGACCGTGAAGGTATAAAGTTGAGTGATTGACCAAATATTGCGTTAGTGTGCACCCGCCATCAGGGTACTGTCGCTTCTCCAACCTCCTCATACACACACGAAAACATACACAGTTTCCTTTGATAGCTAGTAAACCCAAAAGTAGGCATCCAGCAGAGATATGTATTAGTGTGCAACTGCATGTATAGTTTTTCAGTCTCGCTGTTTTCTCTACACTGTTTATTTCCAATATTGCTTCAATTATCTTCATTTAATTTTGCACTAAATAATGTCGAACATGAAAGTAATAAAATGTACAAAAATACTACCTGGCGCTTAGAATGCGCTGCTGCTCGTTATTTTTGAAACTCCATATTTTCGTAAATGCTTGAATAATCATCACTCAACATAGTTTATTACCAACACAAAAGATTAATGATTTTGACGGTGTTTCTAGTTCTGTCTACCAGCAACGTATTCAAAGAGGTATAAACAGGTAAAGTCAACTTGACCGCACCCTCGACTGAGAAACCCACACGCACTAGTCCGTGCTGCAGATATAGGTCAACTGGTCTCGAGGAGTAAGTACGGCTGCAGTCGAACACTGGTCGTTATGAACAATGGAGCTATCGACGGAAGGTTCAACGACCCACGCCCCTTACCCTGCTCTATCTGGGCAAGGTAAGTGCTCCCACGGTAGCTGTGCATACTACGCAATATTGCTGACTCAGAGCACAGAGCGCCACAAAGATCGCTCAGCTTGCCCGGCGTTCGATACCAGCTCCTTTTGTACACCAGTTCAGCACGCAAAGCTGCTGCTACCGTGGCTGCATTAGGATCTGCATCAAATTTACAGAAACTTTAAGAAATGTTGCGAGGAACAGATAATTCAGTTTTGGTGATGATCCATCCGTCGGACCGTTTGCCTATATATCTGTCACTTTGTTAGCAACGTAACTCGAAACGTTATCGGCAGATCTTATTAACATTTAGAGGAACTATTATCAATGTTACGAGGAATAGATGATTTAATTTTAGTGATGATCTGTTTGCTGGGTGATTTCGAAATTTTCGTCAGTATCATGCTGGTTGACGGAGGTCTCAGCTCTTGGAGGGCTTCTTTAGTTAGCTATTTACCATAGAAGGTTACGAAGAGCAAGTACTGCATTTTATTTTAATTGTATAATGATTTCCACTTTGGCCGTCTATTGCAAAGTGGTCTAATTTGTGCCTATTATTTTTACGCGAACGGAAGAAGATGGTCAAGCTCTCGAGCCTGCCCATTTTGTTAGCAGTGTAACACGCAAGATAAAAGTGTATAAATATATAACTATAGACGTACGTGATGGAGGTTATTACAGAGACTGATAGATTATCTATTTATAGAGATCATCTATATCTACATTCTAATGGGCCCCCGCCGTCAAAATAAGAGCGAGGAATTTATGATGACCTTTCTTCACTGATCATACTTTCGTTATTAATATGATTCTGAAAAATACGTTCCAGCTTATTATTATTATTATAAAATAAAATAGAT
Source organism: Parhyale hawaiensis (assembly GCA_001587735.2). NCBI lineage: Eukaryota > Metazoa > Arthropoda > Malacostraca > Amphipoda > Hyalidae > Parhyale > Parhyale hawaiensis. The sequence goes on from LQNS02277097.1 coordinate 20,694,386, forward strand.
ACACTTTATTATGTACGCATAAAGATATGATACAAGTGCACAAGGCACAGCTTATTACTAGCTATAGTTATAGAGTTAGTCATAATTTTACCATCATATTACGCTCCATCGCCCAACTCAACTCACAAGAGATGAATGATCTCTGTTTCAATTCATTGGAACAGCGCAATCCTTCCTTTCCTAAGATGGTATGTGAAAAAATTAGTTTATATTGGCATGCAGTGAAGTATCACTGAATTTAATTAAATTCCATGCAGCATATTCTGTATACGCCATGATAAAATATCAGTACATCGAAATTTTTATACGCATGCGATAACTGCTGCTAGCTGGTAAAATAATGCTGCGTCTAAAGAACCTTGGAAAAGTGCTTCTCCTGTGCTTCGTTGACCATCTACTCAATGTGCACTTCGTGAAATGAGAACAAATATAGTTTCGATGTATGGAAAAAGTAGTAAAAATCAGACTCCAGGAGAGCACTAAGAGCAGTAACCTCCGTCAAGGAGGTTGTGTTTTCGTCAAGTTTGTCTGTCTATTATTCTGTCTACACCAAGATAGCTCAAAAAGTGATGGACAGATTTTAACAAAATTTGCAGGGATTGTTAAGAATTTTAGGAGGAACAGATGATTAAATTTTAGTGAACATCCGTCGGTCGGTTTGTTTGTCTGCCTCATTTTCTTAATGCCCTAACTCGAAAAGCTATGGACGGATATTTATGAAATTTACATGAGTTGAGAGTGAATGATTGAATTTTTGTTATGATTTGTTTGTTCGTTCGGTCGTTTGTAGCTGCGTATAATTTTATGCTTGTTAGCGCAGTAACTCAAAAACTTATATACGAATCTTTATGAAATTTGCAGGAGTGTCTAGTAATTCTAAAAGATATGTATGATTAAATTTTGGTAATAATCGGTTTGTATCTTTATGTGCTTGACTAACGTCAAACAGAATGTTTGTTAGCAGCATAACTCAAAAATTTATGAACGGATCTTCAAGAAAATTACTAGAATTGTTAATACTGTCAAAAGGCACAAATGATTAGATTTTGGTCTTAATAGGAAGAAATTCACGGTTTCCGAATCAATTCGGGTTTATTGTTACCATTAACTTGCTTGGCGGAGGTATGCGCTCTCAGAGTTCTGTAGTTGTATATAACTTCATTGTTTGGATTTCAGGTTTGGCTGAGCAAGCAGTGCATCTACTATATGATAAAACACAATTAGTTGGTTCCGTGGTTGGTTGGTACTTTCGTCTCTTTTTAAGGGAAAGATGGAAGAAAAATGGAAAGATGGAAGCTGTCCAAGGGAATGAGATAGGAGAAAATTTGAGCCTCAAATAACGAGAGCAAAATATAGCTATCTGGAATATGCTTGAGTTACAAAATTTTCTGAAGTCTGCTTGCTTTACATAAAACGTTTTCACTAAAGGTAATGCTTTCCACATAGCTTCCATAACTGAACAGACATTCATATTTTCACTACTATTCTGGGCTTGATCTATAGCATGCTAGTATCGGTAGCTATGATACGCTTCCAAGTTCTCATTAAATTTCTGTCGCTTCCTGAATATATTTTGCCTCAGTGTTCGACACTCGGAAGCAATTAGGCCGACGGCTGGGGACTCGAATTAAGTTTTAAGGTTAAAGATTCCCACTTTGGCCATCTTCTGCAATCTGATCGAATATTCGCTTATCTATCTCCATTAAAACGCAACATAATTTCATAATCGACAGCATGTCTTATTTTTTGCGCCTATTTTGCTAGGAGAGTGACACAAAAGATATAAACATACAAACTCACGACGGGGTTTGTTATCTACTTTTGATTAACTAATGCACCTGGTCCATTATTCAATGATGGCAGTAAATTCGTACATCAAAGAACTCCCGTTTCCTTTCCTGTCATATGCTTTTCCTAGGACTCCTCTACTGACTATGTAATATTCGGCTTGTAAGCTTGGATTTGTGTAGTGAAGTTCGTGTATCGCCTTTTCATTTCCGAACAGCATCGTACAGTGGAGCTCAGGCTGGCAGACTAGATAGTAGTGAATAAGATAGCCAGAGAGAGAATTATTATCCTTAAATGTGAATACATTTTTTGCTCAGCCAACGTTAAAATCCAAAAAAAAGAAGACATTTATAGCTTTTCTTAGAGCTGCCTCAGACTCGCATTATTATCACTTTCTCCAAACTTTGTAGCTATGTTAATTGCTCTCAGTTCACCAGTTCACTACTTACAGATTGAATAGATGGTCAATGAAGCAAAGGAAAGGCGGTTTTTTCTTACATTGAACTAGACGCAGAAATATTTTTCCAGCTTTTCTTTCCTTGGCGAAGCAGTAGATGCTTAAACGCAAAAATTTCAATGTATTGAGGTGGTATCATACTGTAGACGGGATACTCAACGGAGAATATAATAATTCAATTCAGTGATGTTTCACTGCTTGCTGATGTACATTGATTTTTTTTTGCAAGTCATCTAAGGGAAGGAAGCAGTTGCTGCTCAGATGTAGTGAAACAGACAGGTCATATCTTCTGCCAATTTGAATTGGCCGTTGTAGCTTATCCTTCAGTAGCGTATTAGTAACGAAAGTGCGTTCAAAAAATGAGGGCGTGCCATCACAAATTCCTCGCTGTCATTTTTCACAGCGCGGGCACTTTAGTTGTGAAATGACATACATTTTATTTCCTTTAAAACTTGGCAAAATCCTCATGCTGGGTAATTCGCCATTACGTTGACAATTATTATTTAAACCGAGCGGGATACTCTTTGAAAATTGTCTATTTAGACATGAAATACGTGTCCAATTGCATTGAACTGAACGACATACATTTTCCAAGACATTGTACTGTATGTGTGAACGCTTTTCATGATCATGAAAATAATTGTGCTTGTGTGATACTAACGATTATTACAATTTATATGCCATAAAATCTCATCTCATACTTTGCAACTTAGAATAATTACAGGAAATGCAACAAAAGGAGTAATGTAATTTGATAAGTACCCTTTACACTGCATTATATATGTTATTCAATAATAGTAGTACATGCCCTACATAAATGCAAAAAGATCTGTGTAGCAGGGTATCGCTTAGCATTATATAGCTGGAACTTTCTGAAGAGCTTGTTTTATTCTCTTAGCACATCGCTTTACGAGGTATCATCCACCGCACTTATGAAAACCACTTTTGAAAAGTGCTCACATGCATTAAATTGTGTGAAGATTTGATCACTTTAGATTCGAGAATGGGAAGTCCGTCTGGAGCTGAAAATCTACGCCGGATCCACTCAAGTTATGAGGCTCTGTTGAATAATTTTAAAGAAACAAAAAGCAATTTTGTTCTGCAGTTATGACCAGCGAACAAACAGTAACAACTATAAGCTTAGATTTACACTGACCCTTGTTGCGCAAATTCCCTTCGTATCAAGCATACCCAAATTTTCCTTATTTAATACTGCAAGCGTAAAGGTTCTACCCCGAGGTTCTACCACGTCATAATTACGCAAAATAGCCTCGTCGCTTGTGCGCATCTCACTCTGAAATATCCCCTGGAGACCTCAAGCTCGATTGATGCTGTTATTGTGCGTGAATTTTATGAAAAGAAATATAAGCAAAGAGGCAACTAGAGCACTCTGAGAGCGCATACCTCCGCCAAATGAGCCAACGGTAGTAAAAATTCAAATTGGCTCTGAAACCATAATTTTCTTTGCATAGACTCCAAAATCTAATAATTTGTGCCTTTTTATATAAATAACAGCTTGTTCAATTTTTTTGAAGATCTGTTCATAACTTTTTAAGTGATACTGTTAACAAACGTTATGACAAAAATGAGTCAAACATACAAACGAACCAACCGATCTGCACCAAAATTTAATCATTTATGTCTTCTACCATTACTAAAAACTCCTATAAATTTCATAAAGATCCACTCATTCTTTTTTGAGTTATTGTGCCAACAAGCATAAAATTAAAAACAGTGACAAACGAACGAACGAACGAACAAACGGACCATTGCCAAAATTTGGTCATCTACTCTTTGTTATATACCTAACAATTCATGTTAATTTCAGCAAAACCCATCCATAACTTTTTGAGTTATGGCATCGAGAAAAATGACCCAGACAAACAAACAAACAAACAAACGGATGGACATATATTCACCAAAAGTTAATCATCTGTTCCTCCTAACATACCTAACAATCCATGTGAATTTCATCCAAATCGGTTCATAACTTTTTGAGTTATCTTGGTGACAGACGGACAGACAAAGAGACAAACAGACAAAGAGACAAACAGACAGACAGACAAACACGACGAAAACATAACCTCCTTGGCGGAGGTAATTATTGCGCAAAAGATACGGAAGAAGTACAAACGGGCTCTTTTACGATATCTTGAAGATAGAATTTATGCGCAAGCATAATAAATCGGCATGTTTTTGTAGTAAATTGGCTGCTTCTGTCCTCGACGTTTTCGTGTGCAGTATGGGTAAAAATTGACTTCGCGTATAGCAAGTTAGGTAAAAGGCAGCAATACATTAAGAGTTTATCCTCTGGAGCTATATCCGAGCATATTCAGACTAATCTCTTTGTGTATTAGCATCTGCAGCATACTAGTGTACAGTGATGTAACGCGAGTGCAACGTGAGGTACCTGCTTATTGGTCTAACTTTCCTATATTGAAGCACTGATAGCTAGCATACCATTGGTCTGCAAGAAATTATTTCTACATGAAATGACAGTATCGTTTTCAACTCTACAACGTACATATATACTGTATTTACACCAATGAGTTTCTGTTGATGAAGACATCTCAGATGGTGGTCGAGTGTGGGGTAATGAAGGACAAAAAATAAAACGAACTGCTTTGTTGGCGGTTGATTAAAAGACTAACAAATACAAAATTTCAGAGTTACTGGTAAACCCTCTTTTACAGAAAACGGACTAAAGAAAATGTTTTACAGGGGTAACTAAAGTAATTTTACTCGAACATATTTGACTAAAATATTACGGTAAAATCTTTCTAAGGATAAAATGCAGTTTATATCAACAGTTTCTTTTACGCTGGGGACACACTAGGCATTTACACAGACAACTTGATGCAAGGATGCGAGACTCGGATGTCATTTATGCCACGGTATCTATGCTACCGATTTCAAATACGTATGTATCGAAACGGCCCGCGTGCTGCGCATCCGAGCAGCCAGTTGGGAGTAGAAATGCTTATGTTTCCCCGGCATAATGTCTTATCTGTGCACTACCGGATCACGGGACGACAACGCAAGCTCTGACATGAAGTTTAACGTAGTATTCCCCACTTATTACAAAAAATACAGTATAAGGAGAAAATCTTTTTTTGGTGACCATACTAACTTTATTTACGTGTTTTGGGCCAACACATGTATCAACTGTCCCTTTCTATTATGTCCAGTTGTTGATTTATAGAGTTGAATATAAGTGAAGTTTTTGACAGTTAGAAACTGTAATATATTTGCTCTGCAACATGTTATTTAAGTTGGTTATATGTTGTGATAAGAAAAGCCGTTTAATCAAATGAGAAAACGAACGTGGAAAATTTAGACTACAGTGAACGACCGAGTTTGGTTCTCCAGATGACGTCACTGCTGGCAAGCAAGCAAAGGGGGCGGAGTCCGAGATGCGCGTGGGGCTACTTTTACGTTATGATACCATGGGTTCTGCTAACTAAAGGAAAACGAACAATGGATGAAGATGCAGGCACGAGACGAACACTGTTGTTTCAAAAGAATAATAAACACCGTCTTGTGTTTATATGGTGATTTGTAATTGTATGTTTGTATGTTTGGTGTCACGTTCTTAACGAAATAGATCGGCAAAAACAGTCTAGGTTACAGATTTTGTAATCATGTTGCGCTCTAATGGAGATCGCTATATGATAATTAGATTAGATTGCAGAAAATGGTCTGAGTTGGAATTCCTATCTAGTTAATTGAATGTACTTGTTGCTTAGTCAGCATTAAGCACCAAAATATAGATAGACGAATAGTTTTCTGAAGCAAAAATGCTTCCGAGTCGTATCCAGGATGCAGTGGTCACAGAACGTTTCCATATTATCGATGAATTGAAATAACAAATTGAAGCATTATTATTATGAAAGCTCTGAGATCCTTTTAGTTGATTTCCTGTGTACAGTAGCGAAAATTATGGGCACGGTGACATCCAAACAAACAAACAAACAAACAAACAAACGGAAACAAACAAGGCTGTCAGAGTTTTCTGAGTATCGCTAGATAGATTTGAATGCACTTCTTGCTCATCCAGCGTAGAAATCCAAACAATGAAGATATTTACCGCTATTCTTAGCGTTGCCGTGAATTCTGATTTTTATTGCTCTATCCATGCATTGCAGCAATATTTGCTCCCAGCGCACGAAATACAAATAAAGTAGATGATCAACGAAGCATAGAAGTAGCATTTTTCAAGGCGCAGTTGAGCAGCAATTAGTTTTTTCAGCTCGATTTATTCCCTTAACGAGGCAGTTAACGCTTGAGCGCAAAAATTCCGATGTAGCTACAGTATATCTGTCATGGGTTATCGAAGATGCCAGCAAGGAATTTAATTAAATTTCAGGATTTCACTGCCTGCAGATTTACGCACAATATTTTCCCATGTCATCTGAGAGAAAGAGGGAGTTTGCTGCTCTGAGGAATTGGAATAGAGAAACAACATGAGCTGGCCATTGTAGGGCATCCATCAGAAGCATATCAGTAACGAATGTATGATCAGTGAAGAAGGGTCATCACAAATTCCTCGCTGATATTTTTGATAGCTGCTGGCCCTCTAGTTTGGTAATAATTTCGAAATATGTCGCTATCCTAGAGTATTTTTTTAGTCTATTACTTATGATGAAGTAAAATCAAATTTTATTGAGTTTTTGGTCTGGCTATGAACTTTCCAGCCATCTTTCCTGGCTGATATACTTTACATGCATGAGGTAATTATTAGCAGCTTATATTCTTACGATATACATACCTATAATTCATTAAATATAACTTGGCAGGTCCATATATAGAGTAGCCTATATTAACATCTTACAATCTAATAAAAAACACTAATGACATTAAAGGGACTCAAACAGCAAAAGTTAATATCAAACTAGCTACAAACTTCCATAAGCTCTACTTCACAAAAATAAAGAACTTCTCCTTTTTTATTTATAGTTATATTTTGAAATGTAATCAAACGATATGTACAGGTTTCTATTGAGATTAGGAAATCTTAAGTGTTTTACTTTGCTATATCTATTAACACCGAGAACTATATTTGTGAAAGACAAGAACTGCGGGAATTATATTGTTTTACTCCCTCCGATGGACATGGGCATTTTTTTTTATCCATTCGTTATTAGCCAAAGGGGATGGAAACCCATGTGGCCCCCACGTGGTTTTGTCACTTTTACACCACCCTCCATGGACCCATATAATTTTTCTTACAAATTAGACCAAGATGTTAACCACCCCACTTTAGTTATACCAATTAGCAAGAAATATTTGTCGTTATTCCGAACATACGAAATAACTAAGATAATGTTGACGTTCAGACGTTACACTATGACACAATTAAAAGCTTCAGCGATCGACGCCGGTTAATTTTTGAATTGTTAATTTTTAATCCTTGAGTTGCTAAACTTCCCTTTTAACAAGATTTTTGTATTATATGTGCTCATAGAAATACCGATAGTTGATAACTACAAATGACTAACAGCTGTTTGTTTTAAGTTAAAGATGCAGCAAGCTTGCTCAAATAGGCTACAACTGCATTGAGTTCTTCAAAAAGTTATAAAAAAATTGATGGGCAAGAAATAGCGCCATAAGGTTGAAAATAAAAAGAAAATCATGTGGTATCTATAGATTATGGCCCGGTTTAGCAAAATCATTGTGTAGATAAGCAAATGGAAAATGAGCTGGTCCGTTAAGATGTGCAGATTTTATCACTTCATTTCATTAAACATAAATTGATGGAACGTCATTACGGCATTCAAGTCATGGACGTAGTTGTACGTTTACGATTCTTTTCCTCGACGAAGAAACCGGGCCACAGTCAGTAATGAAGAATTGTAAACAGCAGTGGTGTGAATTAAGTCAACGCATAAAGTAATACCATACTAGTAATACTCAAATTGCCCACTTATTACAGTTTACCACTCCGACCGTCAGTAATGAAGAGCTAAGAACGTAAATGATGTAATACCGAATGTATGAAAAATGCCCTGGTTAAATGCTCAAAAGCGTAAATATGCATTAAACCATACCGACAGTCATGAAAGAAGAGATAAGAACGGCAATGCTGTAAAATCAAGCTCATAAATCAACACACTACTGATAGTACTGATACTATACATCATGTTCAATTTCCTCAATGATTAAAACGTTGTACTATAAGACTCCATTGCACGTCCCGCAGTTCTTGCGTTAAACAAATCACAATTATTATATTATCTAAAGAAAAAAGTTAACTTTCATCCTTTACCAGGTCTGGGCTCGCTGTCTAA
>LQNS02277097.1:20749396-20759899 GCA_001587735.2 Parhyale hawaiensis
CTGCAATTGCCTACTGAATTCCATCAGATGGGAACAGGATCGATAAAATATCCAACGTGGCTAGACATGCATTCAGATAATAAAGGGATAAGGATTTCACTTAAGCTTTCTGCTGCCACCTCGTCATCGAGCTGCTGAGCTTTAAAACTATTCGCTCCAATTTTCTTCTATCTATTATTGAAGAGCGTAACACACGAAGGAAGGAACGAACGAACGAAGGAACAACGCTATTAATATTATAGATTGTAACAAATTTCATTCGTAAAAAACTGTGTCAGCTGATGCGTTGACAGGTCACACTTCTATACTCGTTACCTTGTAATCAATTTACACTCAGGAGCATTTCATAAAAAACGAAAAGAAAAGTTTTATAGTGTTGATAAACTGCTAAGGAATATCAGTTAGTTGATAACATGTGCAACTTGCAGTTTTCTTTTTTACTGCAAGTAGCTCGTGAGTTTCAAAAACTTGGGATAAATTTATCCATCCTACAGACAAACTCTTTGAAAAATCTTAACCAGCCGATAATCTATCTGTAGCCAGGGATGTTTTAGAAAAAATTTTGATGAGTTTCATCCTGATGACGAAGACGCTTTAAAATTACTAGTCAACGGATCACCGTTGTATAGCCCACACTTTTTTCTGCTATTAACCTGCTAATAGTCCGTCAACAATCAAGGCTTCTTATAAAAAGTTGAATAAATTACATCCTGATGATGAAGACGTGTGACAAGCTATAAGTCAGCCGATATTTCTTGCAGACGACACTGCTACTTTTGATGCCTAACTCACGCTTTGTCGCCTGCCAAGATTATTTCATGTTATGAAATGCTTCAAGTTTTATCCTGGTAATAAAAATGTTTTAAAAATCCTAGGCAGCCTTCGATAATTCTTACCAATGGCGATAATTAAAGGGTGCAAACTAAAATATCAAAATAACTACAAACGTCGACTAACAAATAAAATTTGACGTTTCGGGAATTTTTCCCATCATCAGAAATTGCAACTAAAATCTATGAATAATGCCTATAAGCTAAAAATTCCCAAACGTTAAATTTTCGTTGTTCGTCGACGTTTGTAGTTATTCTTACAACTTCTACGCTTCTACTTTTAAGGTCCAACTATTAAGCCAGCCGCGTTTACCTTTGACTGAGAAAGAAGGATAATCGGTTTATGATCGATTAATCAATGGCTTTGCAATAGCTATAATCGAGGCAACAATTTGGACATTTTCTTCCGACGGAATTTTATTCTATAGCTCGAGTGCTGGCCGTTCATGTTGCGTGAGACATGCAAAGCGATAATATCTTTTTGAGATATATTTTTAATTCGTATTGTAATGAGGTGTAATCATCGGACGTGAATATATTATGTCCGTGGTAGGCTTTCCCTCAGGGAACCGAGTTGTATTAGGGAAAGTACCTTACATTTAGTGAGGGTGTCGCATGCTGAAGTTTATTACTGTATTTTTTGTCGCGTATGATCATCTATCGAACACTCCCAATAGCTAGTGTCATGGTTGCCGTTGATTGGTACGGTGGAGACGAGTTAAACTAAGGCTAATAAGCTTGACTTGACTCGTCTTAAACTTTAGATAGGAGCGTTGGCTTCGCCACACTGGATCGTGTTGCTAGTGGTAGAAGCAACCCTGTTACGCTGAGGATAGCTGAAAGCTCCAACTTGAGGGCAAGATCGAGTTTTGCGAGGTTTACCAGGATAATCGATTTAAGGTTAACTCATCGTCAGTCCAGTGGGGCCATTCAATGCTAATGCACATGTCAGAATTGAGTTCCAGAAAATCACGCCTATTAAGGTTAGCCTAACTCTTTACGGGGCAAGTGATCATTTATGGTCTCGTCCTTAATGCTATTCCTACCAAAGCGTTCATCAATCATTCGGTAAATGGTTAGCTGTGTTCCCGCCGTGCCAGTTGACGGCGTTCTTTTTTTTTTACCTAAGAGAGCGGCTAATCGAATTATTCCTGAATTCAAAGTTACAGGGACTAAACTATTAGAATTTGTCAGGCCAAAGCCACACTTTCCCTTCGCACGCACAACTTTACTCGCGGATACACAACTCATACTTTGTTTCGATACGCACATAAAGTCGGTAGCATAGATACGGCAGCATGAACGACCCCCTCGGTTCAAATTTTGCGTGCGTTTCTCTAATGCAGCTCCGGCATGGCAGCATACAGCCAAGAGTTACTAATTGATGTATGATTAGGAACGGGAAGCAGCTCAAGTAGTGAAGGCGGCGATACTTCATTAATAATTTAACTCTGAATAATAAAACTCAAATGACTAAGAAATTGAGTACGCTCGTATCGCGGTAAGAGAAACAATGCGGCGTAAGTGCTGGAGTCGACGGGCAGTGTTTTTTTTGTAAGGGGGCGGGGGCTGTGCCTGACAGCGGTTAAGTTTCATCAGTAATTCATAGGCACGAGCTGGCGGAGTTTGCTTACATGCGCGGTACTTAAGTAGTTCCTATTTCCTAGCCCACATTTCTTTCTTATAACACGCAATGGAGGAAATTAAGCTCTGCTTTGACCGTTCAGTTTTTAATTTAATCTCGCTTTACTCAAAGGAAATAAGTTATTTTTAACGCTTCAGATATGAAGGATGCACCCTGAAAGAGAGGATTTAATTGATTTTAATGTGATATATACGGGCGCTATTAACTACCCAATCAGTAAATCTTACACAAACAAAGAGCATTAGGTAATAATGGTTACTTTCTTAAAGATTTCCCCTACTTCATAGGTCCCACGTAGCATCGAACCTTGGTTCCAGATCGGACCAATGTTCTATCTCTACATTAGTCCACTGTTTATTTTTTAGAAAGCTGATCCCATGTTGTTTTTCAATCTAGGATCAACACTGACGATGAATGTTCAACCTACGAAGCCGTTGGGTATTCTACCTACATGACAATGGAACATTCACACACTAATGCTGATATTTACTCAGTATCGACCATTATTCTCAGCAACAACGAAACAATCAAATTTGGCTCTGACATTTAAGTATACGAAGTTAGTGATTGTGAACAAGCTCCCCTGTAAAGTTTTCAGGTCTTCCTTCAAGGAGGAAAATTAAATGAATCAGATATTTTTTTTTCATAGAATATGCATTTTCTTTTTATATATTTTTGATATATGAGTATTATGCTATGTTCATAGCATGCTATGCTATGTTCATAGTCGTCGTCGTTTCTGAATAGAAAATGCAAAAAGTTGGCTCCATGCTGGACATTATTATTGGCCCAATACGACTATCAGTATTATTCACTTCAGCATATTTTATCTTTGCTATGAATTTGAAAATTTCCTTATACTTGTAGTTAAAATATTGCATAAATTATACTAACAATATTATTGTTAAGCTTTTTATTAAAGCGTTCCCCAAAAGTACGCCAATATTAACCCAACATTAATTGCTTCGCAAAGAATAAGGACCCATATCTTGACGCATATCGGTAAAGCATTGATCCTGTATTGGCTGACAAGGCTCTCCAACACTGACTCCAGCTTCCAACCTTGTGTGTAACCTCATCCAAGGTTATCTTGCTCCGTGGGCTGTTTATATATCTAATAAAAACTACAATGCTACATTGATAGTTTTTGCTACGTGCAAGCTAAGGTGAGGTATGGTGATTTAATGGATGTTATTTTTTTATGGAAATAAACCAAGCTTTATCTCTCGTTTTGTTGCGTGCTTCTATCCGCCCATTGTCATCAAAATAATAATAATAATATCAAACTAATCCGATGGACTACAAATTTTCCGGGAATTAGGTTTCGAGTTTAAAGTTAAATTGAAGAAGAAATGAAGTTTAGCAAATGAAAGTCAAGTTAATTCATAGCAGCTGAAGTGCCCTGATAAAATATGAAGATTATTCTACAACAAATTACATTTACTGCAAAATACCAGATAGTTTGAACAAGGTACGTAAGCATGTGGTAAATTCAGAACAATTCGGCCATTGCCACGATTATTCGGCATTGCAAACTTGCAGTGGTGAAAGTGTTAGAGAGTTGCTCTCATCGTCTCGAGGTCTCAGATTCGCCTCCCTAGCCAGGTAGGTATCATACGATACTGGAGGCTGCAGTGTCATCGTTTCTGACATTCATTTTCCGCTGCGAGGATATTGGCCTTGCCAACTATAAGGACGATCTGGGTTTGCAATTGTCAATTGAGCCTTCCATCTTTGATGCCATCTCTCTGTGCATCTGGGGTCGACTGCAGTCGTCAACTCCTCTAGCTCCAGGGGCTAATAATTATCTGCAGTACAAGCCAGAGCAGGTGCATATCCTGGTTCGGGTATTCAGTCAAAGTTACTTTACTTTTCTTGTATCGTAAATCGTATAAGCTTATTTAGCGTGCCTTTATTCAACGTACGCGCTTTCGGCGGACATTAATTTGTTACATATTTCTTCATCAGACCGTACTTCAGTATGCATCCATTCCGAATACAGCAATTTAGAGTAAAAAAAAACTAATCTTGATAGCAAATCAAATCGATAACAGCGAACTAATAATTAGAAATTAGTGCAGTGATAAGGAAAAAAGAGGACGTAAATAATTGCTTGACGGATTGACGGACAAGAAGATTACAGCATTAAGAAATATACTATAGGTAAATCTTAATTAAGAGCACGTCTGGATTATAAGATAGAATTACCAGAGGATTTATTTTCTAGAGAGCAGGTATGGATATTAAGGTCCGGTTTTAAATAAAACTGTCCCTACGAAAAAGGTAAAATTTTAACTAAAAGAGGATAAAAAACCCTATCGCCAAACCTACAAGGCCAAATTTAAGTAGGGTGAAGCGAAATAAGTATGACAGGACTAATGGATTACAGAACTAAGAGATATCAGAAGCCCATACTCACGAAGCCCCTGCGGCCATGTGGACAGACGTGAAACTCAAGACTTATGGAAGATTTCAGCAGCTTTTGGCCGCCCCGGTGTCCATATTTTTAGCCCAATTACTATTAGGGCACCCGGTGGCTTTTCGCCACGGTATCCAGACGGACCTCTGCGGAGGCCCTTAGAGCAGGTCTCACGTCTTCGTTTTTTCTTCTTTTTTTTCATTTTCTGGGAAGGGGCGCGTGCCTTAGTGGAATAATGTGTGCTGAAAAGATCGTAGGCTATCGGAGACTACTGTATAGGCATGTTCGGTTGGGCGCTAAAATTAAGCCTTTGAGGCTTAATTTGTTCGAGACTTCGAGCAGGGGCGCTGGCATGGACCCGCTGAATCGAGTTTCGGGTATTGGCCTTCACTCGGTTACCTCTGAGACGGGAAGAAACCCAAATCTGCTCCATAAAAGGGAGTTTTCAGCCGTCTCAGCGTAATCGCGTTGCTTCAAGCTCTTGCCAAACGATGTGAAGTTTCGGACACCTCAAGCCACTTAGCTTTAATTTGCTGCCCAGTCGAACGTGCTCGATATATATATAAGTTTCATCAGCCATAGCTCAATCTGAAGTTTAAGGGAGAGTTGAAACAAAACTATCGTAAATGAAGCTTAGACAAAGTTACAAGTTAATGTCTGTTTCACGCTGCAGAAGTTCAGTTTAAAAGTACAAACTGTTAATTTAGATTAACTGAAGCCTAATTTGAGTATAATCGATATGTAGTTATTACAGATGGCATTCCAATTATTATTACTGAAGCTTGATCTGAAATAAAATAAAATTAAATAGTTGACACCTAATTTTTACGGTAACTGAAGCTCAACTAAAAAGAAATTATAACATTTGCGTAACTTAAGTGAAATTTTGGTTGAAATATCAGTTATTTTATTTTGCATTACTATCCTTCTACTTGAAGCACAAACCGTTATGAACGTTTTATGTACAATAGATGAAGCTTAATAATGTTAGCTGAAACTTTAAACTATTATAATGCTTATGATGTATGGTAAAATAGAGACACACACTACCTCCGTCGAGCAAGGCAATGGTAACAAAAAGATCAAATTATGGTACTGAAATAAGGATTTCTTCTGTATTATTACCGAAAATTGGATCAGTAATTTTGTGCTCTATGATAGCAATAACAGCGTCGGTAATTTTCTTGAAGATTGTTCTGCTCTGTTTGAGTTATGCTCTGACAAGCATTTTGACTAACGTTAGTCACACACACAAACAGATAATCCGATCATCACAAAATTTGGTCATTTGTAACTACTAACACGTGTAACAAATTTTACGTAGAAATCCGCTTATATGTAACTTGCCGAATTATGTTACTGATAAACATAAAAACAGATACAGCGACAAACAAACTGACAAACAGATTGACCAAAAAAATTGTTATTTGCTTTTCGTTACAAGCCCAACAATTCGCCCAAATTTCATCAAAATCTGCCCGTAACTTTTTTTAGATATACCGCCGAGAAAAAAAAAGGCAGACAGACAAATAAACGGTTGAACGAATGTTTTTTATCAGATGTAAATCATCTGTTCCTCCTAACATACCTAACAATCCCTGTTAATTACGTAATGATCCGTTCATAACCTCTTGCGTAATCTTTGTGACAGACAAACAAACAGAGTGACAGAGAGACAAATTTGACAAAAAAATAACCTCCTCTTTGGAGATAATGACAGATGATTAATAAAAACAACTTAAATATCCTAACAAGTAGTTGAAGCTTAATTTAACGTGACCCTGAGCTTCGTATAAATGCTGTACCTTCGTGAAGTAGGGGAAGTCTTGCTGACGTTGGAGAATATTTTGCTGTCAATGCTTGAGCTCCTGCATACTATTTCGGGGATGATCTTCTTTGTCTAAATTGAAGAGTTCTACTTTCGGTGCGTCATTGAAGCTATGTTACGGCGTGATAAAATATTGGAAATGATATAATAAGTATGATATGTATATGACTAATGAATTGGAATGTATATATATATATATATCAAATGAAATAATATGCATGACGCCCTAATTTTTAGGGGGCGAGCCACCCCCCACAAGATCATATACGAATGATAATCAAAATAAAGAAAACGATAAATGATGCAATCATATAAAGAATAAATAATGCATTTACAACTCTGTAGATTGACGAATGAATAAAGTCAATATCAATCACTGGTGAATCAAATAACTCTACTTAAGTCGATGCGATATTCTGCTTCTGTGGAAAGTTGACGAAACACACGATACGCAATCAACAATTTATTGTAACAAACATCACAGTGAATAAAAAGGAAGCAAGGAGAAAATCGATGGAACAACGTTAATGAATCTCAGCGAGAGAACGTAATTCAATTAGCTTGACACAATAAAGACAGCGGGTGATGGACAGAGACGTCATAATGAAATTCAAATATATCATAATTCTGCGTACCAAATCAAATATTCTCGCGAAATAATGTTATCAACAAGTAAAATCTGTTCATAGAGATTGGTCATCGCCCTTATTATTTACCGTGAGAAAATAAAAAAAAACAGTGCCTCAACCGATCATGATGCAAAATTTATAATTTTACACCATGGTGACTTTGGAGGTTCTGGTTAAAAAACGCATCTCATGCAAGTCTTGATCGAAGCTTGACAAGATTACATTACGTTTGAACATTGAACATACGGGTGTCTAGTAGGAGAAGTACTTCACCGTGCATTAAACGATGGCAAACATTAATTTGAAGATAGTCCACAAGGGATTCACGGGAGATAAGCTCCGGTGATGACATTCAAGTCACATGGCTTGAGTGAAATAAGATCACAAATGATAACATAGCATTGTGCAGATGACGACCACTATATCGGCAGTGTGTAATGGTAAGCGCATATTTTGACGATAATTTACAAGGAATACTCTCAAACCAGCTTCGGTAATGGAATTCAAATCACACGGCTTATTGAAAACTACATATATGATAATGAAGCGTTGCATAGATGATGACATTTATACCGTGCAATATGCAATGGCAAACATTTAACTTGACAATAAGTTCACAAGAAAGACTCCGCTAAATCCGTGGGAAGAATGTGGCCAGCATTTCCCCGTAGACCAAGCAGGTCACAAACATTGTTATGCAGTTTACATTTGATACATTGAGCTTCGCATTACCTGGTTTATTATAACATTTGCGTACCGGCTAAGGATATCTTAGTCTACCCCAACTCTTACCCGCTGACCTTTTTTAGAGGCAATAATACCTTCTTTTTCAATTTTTATTCACGTTGAAACTAAAGTTTCATTGATTTCTACTGCAGGACTTTATAATTTCCATATTTCCAAACCCTAATCATTCCCCATCGCATTTTTCCATGCTTACCGATGCCCATTTCCTCGAGTGGTCTACAACTGTCGCAGAATCTTTTCAACGATTTCCTAAAAGGATGATAGAGCTGCACACGCTGCGGGTCCAGGCCGCAGCAGAAACTAGAGCACTCTATAAGAGCACATATCTCCGCCAAGTGAAGCAACGGTAGCAAAAAATTCAAACTGGCTCTGAAACCATAATTTTCTTTATACAAACTCCAAAATCTAATCATTTGTGCCTTTTTATATTAATAATAGCTTGTTCAATTTTCTTGAAGATCCGTTCATAAATTATTGAGTTATAGGGTTAACAAACGTTATGACAAACATAAGTCAAACATACAAATGAACTAACCGATCTGCACCAAAATTTGATCATTTATGTCTTTCAACATTACTAATAACCCCTATGAATTTCATAAAGATCCATTTATTATTTTGCGAGTTATTGTGCTAACAAGCATAAAATTAAAAACAGTGACAAACGAACGAACGAACAAACGGATCATTAAGAAAATTTGGTCATATACTCTTTGTTATATACCTATCAGCTCGTGTTAATTTCATCAAAATCCATCCATAACTTTTTGAGTTATGGCGTCGAGAAAAATGACGCAGACAAACAAACAAACAAATGGATGGACATATCTTCACCAAAAGTTAATCATCTGTTCCTCCTAACATACCTAACAATCCCTGTAAATTTCATCCAAATCGGTTCATATCTTTTTGAGTTATCTTGGTGACAGACAGAGAGACAAACAGCCAGACAAACACGACGAAAACATAACCTCCTTGGCGGAGGTAAAAATCACTTTATCGATGAAACTATTACTTTCCCGGTGCGCCTGACGGAGAATGATGCAAATGATGTGTAAAATCACACCGACGCTGTCGACTGCACTTGTTCCGTTTACAGAGGGGCTACCACCACATCGTCGGAAAACATCTGATGCATTTACACAGTGTAAGAGGCCATAGTAGGACTGCCACTACAACTAGCTGCCGTTCGTTAAGGTCCACAATATATGGTGAAACATCGGGCCCAATTCCATGGCAAGGCCAAACTATGACAATGAACATTTTGATGAAGTTTATGAAGTACTCTGAGCCGTATTGAAGGTTCACTAGTTGTTAACTACGCTGGTCATTACCGATGAAGCACTCATACTTTAGATGAATCTCGGGCCCATTAATTCGTAAGCAAGAGCCAAGATCTCGAAGTAGTCAAATGCAAGGATTCGTAGCACAGGGCCAAATATCGAAGAGTCACATATGGTGCCCAAATAGAAGAAAGGTGATGGGTCAACTGGGCTAATGAATTTGCTTCTAAGTCCATTGGCGAAAATTCTTCAAGGCAATCATGCTAGATTTGTGCATGTTGTTGTACATTATTGAGTGAACGCATGAAGATAGTCGAGCAAACGCCTTGGCAAGGCGTAGGAGTAGAGGCACAATACTTCACCAAAACCGGGAAGTTTTCTGTTTCAACCAATTTGACTCGACACGGTCCACTGTCAATCCAGCTAGATCCTTACGGAGCTAGCTGGTAATCGGTGCCAAGACCAGCACCACACCTGAACTCACTCGAAAACCCTTTCCTAACTCCAGCCGAACGTTGTCATTCGCATCCTCCCAAAATTTTTCCCTAACCAATCGTATCTTTACGTCCTGGATTTCACTTCCCTCGGCTGACCCTCTCTTCACATTTATGTATATATTTGGGCCATCCCTCGTATTGCCGCAGCCAATGCCATTTTTAAGAGGTTGCTTCACTCCGTAATCTAGCCCTCATTGGTTACTTCCCGATTTCAAAGCCCCACCTACGTTGAGCTGTCTCTCGCTACAACAACCATGAAGAGAAAAAATAAGAACTAGAAATAACAATTTTTTCCCTAAAATATCAGTTACCAGCAGGTTCGTTGTTGCTTTCGTGCACCATTAGTTGTGTGGCCAGTGTAACTTGAGCTACTGTAAGTTGACGTCTGCAACTTTCTAATTCAGGAGCAATTAATTTCAAACCAAAGCTGCCTATAACCTTGTGAAGGGTTCTAATGAACAGGTCACTTCTTTAACGTTTATTAGTAAGAATTAGGATAAACAGATAATCAGGATCGTATAACAAGAACGCCTGCACGAGGAGTGCAGACTGGAGGCTGGTATTGAGGCTATCACTAATACGGATAGACACTGTAGTTACTGGACTACCAATACACGGTCTATAG
>LQNS02277097.1:20795841-20806820 GCA_001587735.2 Parhyale hawaiensis
TTGATGTTGCATCTGTGACACATAGCAGCCGCAGCCAGCATCGGTCCGTCCCAATGCGATCGGGAAATTGTGCATCGCGTGTGACTCAAACATGACGGAATTTTAACTTCTGATGAGAGCTCGGGAGGACGCAATGAATATCGCCATCCTTTGAGTTTGCATTAATGATCGAAAAAGGAACAGTGGAGTTGGACTTGGGGATGGAAAAAAGTAGCAAATTGAATAATGTATTTAATTTGACATTTCGGTACAGGAGTGTCTATCTTAATTGGTGAGATGTGGGAATTAAACATGGTGAGTATTGTATAAAGCGGGAGACGGTTGTTGATTCAGGCACCTGATGAAAAACGCTCTAATTTAGTAGAAGTAAACGCATTAAGTACTGAACAACACGTCTAGTAGGTACCTGAGATGATATGCAGTTAGTACATATATGACACACTGAATGTTACAGTGGGCAGATGCATAAAAACTACTTTATAAAATTAATAATATCGTTTAATTCAATAAGTGTTTCCACCTCCATAACAATCGGAAATTATCTACAAGCAAGATTTTCACAAGCATTTGCGAATAAGATTTGGCAATGGTCTAGATCGCTACATTACAGTTTCGCCAAACTTTGTCAAAATTGTTATGGTGATTTTTTTTTTGCTACGCAGAATTTAACAAGTGACTATATATCAATATTTAAGATGGTGGGAAAAGGTTTCTTAACCCATTCACGACTTTTTGTTTAATCTTTTTAATATGGCAGTAATAAGATCCAAAAACTAGAAAACTGCTGTATTGATATAGTGGGGTTAGTTCCTTAGGGGTTAAAAATAATCAACACAATATAATAAACACCGTCGTGTACCTTTTTGTTGATATATTTGTATGTTTCAGTTCACGCTGTTAAGGAAATAGATAGGCGAAAAATAGCCCAGGTTGCAGATTTTGTAATTAGTTTGCGTTTCCATGGAGATCGATGACCAGGTGGCAGAAGATGGCGAAACTGGGATCCTTATTCCTTCATCTCAATGCACTTATGCTTGAATCATTTCATCTACTCGAAAAAAGAGAGATAGTACAGCTTCTCTTAGCGCGGCCATGCAGTCTTATATTTATAACTTTCTCCGTACATCGAACCATATGTTTGTTCTCAGTTTACAACGTATAAATTCAGAAGCTAATCAGCGAAGGGCGCGCGAAGCGATGATTTTTTCATGGGCAGTAAACACTATTTCTTGCAGCTTGCTATCTTCTTTTTGACGGAGCAGATTTCACTTGAACACAAAATCTTCGATGTACTGAAGGCTTGTTCGGTATCATGGATACGCGGCGGGTAATTTATCTAAATTCACTGGAGCTTTGTTGCTTGCTAATGTAAGATTTTTTTCCGCTAATGACCTATTGTGGGAGACGATTGTGCTTCTTACATGAATTGAAAGAGAGCACTTATCTTTTATTACAATTTGAGTCGGCTGTTGTAGCTTATGTTCCAGAAGCATATTAGTGACAAAGGAAAGCTCGTTGCAAGAATGGAATAGGCCTCATCAAGTGGCCTTACTTCCATTTTTAAAAAAAAATTTCGATGCTTATACACTTGTAGCATCAGATATCCCATTATACTGAAAGAACAGATGACGCACTGGATGAATATTAATTATCAGCTAAAACACTGTGACAACTGAGGAAAAACCGTTAGAAAACAAGGGCTTTTAATAAAAGACTGATGCAGATATGTGAAATTAAGTTCACATGAAAGAATATTTTCTCAGGTATTATGTGGTTTATACCATGTTGTCTTAGTAATTACTCGTGTACCAAAGAAAGAGAGCGATGAAAGTGTATATTCTGTTTTTTATTTCTATATTTATTTGTTTTATTTTTTGTTCTAACGGAGCTCACTAGATAGTTGACAATCTTGAAAACACTATAGACATTGTCGTCAATAAAATAGACTGTTCATAATACCAATCATTCGAAGCAAAATTTTAGTACATACCCTCTTTATTGGTGTACGTTTGTTTGGTTTTTGTGGATCAAGAAGTGTTTAACTTGCAAGTATTTACTGTCTGTCACTTTTTAGCAACTCTGACTAAAGCTAAGCCGATCATTTTAGATTAGTGTTTCCGTAACATTATATCCCATAAACCCAATATGGATGCCAGCAGTAACCGAGAAAATTCCAATTTCTTTAGACAGAATCCGAGTCCATTTTCTACTATGATATGCGCATCAAATATTTCGCATTGCCACGAACGTTCTCGAGTTGTTTTCACTGTTAGAAAAGTCTAAAGAAACATCCTTCCCCATTTTTGAAGTCGAATGCACTAACGCCTGCAAAATTTTCCTGAAAGAATAGGTACGGTATGCTGCCGTAAGATTGTGAGACTAGTGACTTAAAGGAGTCTCTGAAATTTCTAGGATACAGCGCAACTGCAGGGATGTGGTGTAAAAATTAGATACTTTTTGTTAGACGAGGTAAGTTAGGTTAGTTAACCCCTAAAGAAATAATGTTTTTCTTAAATCTTTCCAGTTCGGCAGAATAACGAGCAAACACAAGAAATTGCTGGACAAATATACGTACTCGGGCTAGCCTGTGAGGGGGTTAAGGTATTTTAGGTTAGACGAGTGCGTTGGACGAGAGGTGTTGAGATAGATATGTCAGGTTAGACGTGGTTTGTTAGGTTAGTGAAGGTATATTAGTTAGCTGAGGTATGTTAGACGAGGTGTGTTGAACTGTCTAGATAGGAATGCCATGCAGGTTTGACGTTGTTAGGTCGTGTCGTATACTTTTTGCAAACACTCAACAATGACTGAAGTAAAATCAGATCGTGATAAGTCCAGCTCATCCGCATCCAGCGTTGTTTGTACAGTACCTCTTTTCTTTGGTGGTCTCCCAGGCTTCTTTTTTGTAGGCTCATATTTCTTCAGGAAGGCGATGAGCTGAAAAACACTCTTCATTTGTTCACGCAAAGAGTAGCTGCCAGTTATATTCATTTCGGGCTCCAAATTAGACTCATCCGATGTGACCAGACAAGGAGCCTGAGCAGCACTAGCTATCGGTGTTGATACCGACTCCATAATGGGTTAAGCACTTTCACTATCTTCACTGGGCTCAATCAGAGTAAAAGTGCACCAGCATTAGGCAATAGGCTCGTCAACTCACAGTTTTACTTTAAAGGACGGGCCAGACCAACAAACAGAACTATCACCTGTAAGGTCTTGGTTGCTTTCCTGGAAGAGATTTACTGGCCGCGTCCCATGTCAGTAACAGTAAAACTCGGTAAAGGGAAGTGTGAAAGGTGGGCAAAAGTCAAAGTAAGTTAGTTTAGACTAAGCGCATTGGGTCAGTCTAGTAGAGTTTAAGTTAAGCAAGGAAACGTTCGATTTACTAAGTGAAGAGTATTTAAGCAAAATACATACATAAAATTCAGGGATTTCATGAAATCACTGGTTAATTTCACAGTCTCGCCGCAACAGGTGTTCATCTCCCTCTCTCTTCCTCTCTCTTAACAACGTGTCTGCAATGCAGTACCTCAAACTCCCCTCTCGTTCTCAAGTGACAGTGTTGCTTTAAGCCAACTGAAGTCCCAAGCATTTTTCATTCTTTTCAAGACATTGAAATCCGATGTAGCAAACAATATCCCTGCAGGAAGCGAATTATGGATACATTATTGCAAGACGTCGGCTTCCGTGCGACCGACAGCAAAACGACACAGGGCATCGCAGGGATTATGAACGTAATACTGTTCAAGCCTGAATAGACATGAAAGAATCATGAGAGTGGAGTAACCGGGCAGAACAAATCTGATTTAAAGTCAAGAAATAAGAGCAGAAAAGCCATTTGCGGACTATCAGATAAGCCAAAGACGAAGCAACACTGCCTCTGGTGTTGAGAAAACACGCAAAGTTTTTCTGTTTCGGAAAGAACTGTCTGGTAACTTAATATGGACATTGAAATGATAGTGTGTTTTGACCAATAGCAAACAATATGATAGCGGCAGCAATAGAGTTGATTAGTTGTCAAATGGCTGTAAATAATGAAAAAATATCGGGAAACGAACGTCGAGTAAATAAAAAGTTTACAGTGTGGTGACTAGATATAATACATTGCTCAGGCTACCAAGACAGTTTGCGTGGTTTTGAAGTACATCGTATGACAAGCACACGCGAGAAATATCTGTTATACCTTTTATTTGTAATAATGAGATTATTTAAACAAGGCTACCTTCTAGATATTTCAATAATTATGCACCGTGTCGCAATTAATTCAGTTTCTCTCCAGCTCATACCGCCTCGCCGAACACTTTCACGTTTTCAAGCAAGTGACGATGATGTGAATCTAGTAGAGCTTGCATTTCTAGAGAAAGATGGAGAAGCGTCCACCAAGGAGAGGGAAAGTCAAGTCACAATATCCTGTATTAAGGAGTCTGGTGTTAGTTTGCACCCAAATTCTAAAGCGAATGCACTTCTCCGTCTGTCTGAAAATTCGCCATGAACAGGGTCTTGTCAGAATTTATTGCTAGATTTTGGCCCACCTCTGTCAAATAAGTTGAAATATGCAATTCGAAATAACATGTTGATTAACTATTATTTTCTCCAAATACGTATAATTTATTCCGTCGGTATCGACAACCTGCTGCAAACGCTTGGTAAACGCTATGCAAGAATAACGAATGATAGCTTGGGGAATTTTTGCCCATTCTTTCAAGATTGTTGCCTTCAGAGTCTTAACACTTTTGGGATGGGAAGCTGATATCCTGCTCTCCAGTGTGGACCAAATGCTGGAATCGAGGTGATTAAGTTCAGAAGATTAAGGAATATTAAGTAAAAATATGCATAAATAGAAAGGTTGTAACTGTAATTGTAGAACATCTTGAATTCGTGACTCGTGACGACACTTACGACAGCAATATATAACTTTTAGCATGGTATGAATTGTATCAAAATAAACTTATTTCGATAAAGAATGATCTGTAGAATGGTGGTATGTGGCAACTTCAGAAAGTCGTGGGTGTCCTTCCATTACAGTATACGTATGCACGAACGCACTCGCTCGGGTGCACACCTGCCGTCTGCACGGGGTGCTGCACCCAACTTTTGACACAAGCGCCACCGGGTAACACCCCATGGTAACACCGGCGTCTGCTTGCAACACGCCTCAGAAAGTAAACGAGTTATTCAAAGAACGGTTTTCCTATTTTCTTTGTACAACTGGGCGTAGTTCGAATGTGTTAGAGTGACTGCCTGGCTTCAGCTTGATATACGCGAGTATACTCCTCTGTAAACACATAACAATATGCTATGTGGGCCATAAATTATATAGGGGCATAATATGCTTTGTGTAGAAACACCATAGTGATCCGACAATTCGCTTAGGAATTATTAGCGAGAAACCGTGCAACACGGCCAGTGAAATCCATAGTTGGTACCTACTGTATCGAGCTCTTCTCGTTGAGGCGCCTGCATTGTTGAGGAAGGACTATTTCAGCGGCCGCCCAATGCAGAAGATGCAGTTAGTGTCCTAATTCGAGTCAGTGTTGGCTAGTCCACTGAGGCTTTCTGAAATTTCGCCATAGCCTTTGCCTGTCAAAAATAACAACAATATTGCTCTTCGCTGCAAGTAAAAAAACAATAATAAGAGCTAAACGAATATTGTACTGTTAAAAAACAGTCATATATCAGTAACGCGAATAGCGAAAATAAAACAGCCAAACGGTTAAACTGTTCTACAATGAAAGCAACGTCTGTTTCGTGATAATCAGTACCAAAAAAAAAAAAAAATTAGACGCAGCGCCCCAAAAACATACCATAACATTTTTAGTAAGGAGTGAATAATTAGCAAAAGTGCTACAGTGTTTTACAGAAATATTAACATCTGTAACATGAGTTTTGTTCCTTGTGCATTGGTGAAACAAGTATTTGAGTAAGAGGGTGGCACTGCTCTACGATAACACAATCATGTAAGACATAATGAGAGCATAGCAGTACAAATGAATTACAGTAACAATCATGTAAAGCATAACGTGAGTATTGCAGTACACATGAATAACAGTAACAATTGTAGAATTGGTATTTGAGTAAGAAAGTCGTGTACTCTACAGAACGCAAACGTGTTGCAGAACATATCAAGAGAGCTGCAGTCCTGTTCGAAAACACACAAACGTGTTGCAGAACATATCAAGAGAGCTGCAATACTGTACGAAAACACACAAACGTGTTGCAGAACATATCAAGAGAGCTGCAATACTGTACGAAAACACACAAACGTGTTGCAGAACATATCAAGAGAGCTGCAGTACTGTACGAAAACACACAAACGTGTTGCAGAACATATCAAGAGAGCTGCAATACTGTACGAAAACACACAAACGTGTTGCAGAACATATCAAGAGAGCTGCAGTCTGCTATGCTTTACACAAAATAGCAACAACACTCTCGTCCGCAGCAAATATAGTTCCATCAGTCCCGAGAGAAAATGAAGCATTTTAAAGTCTTCATTAAGTCAGGGATGAGCGTGAGGAGCAGACCACAGCCATTGCCGCTAAATAGCTACATAAAACAAGCGAGAGCACTCAATAAATAGGACCGAGAAGCCTCAAACCGCATCCCAATATTTCCTTCGCCAACCGCAGGATCTCACCCCGAGATCCCGCAATTCTGCCTAAAGGACATCCAAGATACACGGGCTGGCTTTGGAATTCTCTCTGTAAAGGCTTCAAGTTACAACAGAGGCGAGTTTTAGCAGAGTTTTACTCCTCCCTGAGTGGCAACAAAACAGGCAGTGCGCTGCAACCTCTTCCTTAGCCAGGGTACCAGTTTTAGAATTTTCTTGCGTTCTTTTAAACCCGCAGCATGTCGCTGAACCGGTGGCTGCGTTTTAGTGGTCAAGTCTTTGCTCCATTTCTTCCGTTTGTTTCGCTACAGTATAAGCCCCAGCGATAATACATCAGTAACTGTCGTCTCATTTTCTCTCTTGAGTTTTATTTCAAACTTAAAGTAAAATTTCTAATCTGTAATATTCAGCTTACTCAAATGCATTCATTCGTTTCGCTATCTAAAGCGAAAGTTATGAATCAACTTACTCATTTGCTTCCATTCGCTTTACGTTCAAACACCCCAATTATAAATTGCCTCACTCATTCCTTGCATGATGCTTATCATGTACGGTCATCTTTCCAAAGCGGCAGTTAAAAGTAAATTTTTGTCAGTATAGCGCTATATTAACTGTGACTAAATATTTTTCATTGAAGGTAAAATAGTAATTAAGTTTTACGACACCAAAAGAGGCCTAAATTTAAGCAAAAGTAATTTGCTTATTATTAAGGGCCTATGCTGTTTGAGAGTGAGTTTCTTTCTGATAAATGCATGCGTTCCTTAAGGCACCGAGACAGTTTAGTTTTTGTTTGAGGTCGCTATATTAATTACATTCAACTGAATCGAAGTTTCATCAAGCAGTCACCGGGTTTAATTGGTACGATACCCCAGCAAAATTTTGCTGAGTCCACCCCAGAAGCTGAAACGGTAATTCAGCTTTCGGAAAGCCAAGAATACCTCCGCCAATGTAGTTATGTTTTCTTCGTGCTTAACTGTCTCTTTGTCTGACACCAAGATGACCGCAAAAAGTAGCGGACGGGTCCTAACGAAATTTGCAGGGATTGTTAAGCATACGAGTAACAGATGATTAACTTTTACGGAAGGTCCGTAATTCAACAGGTTATGATGAGAGTTTTACGAAATTTACATTAGCTGTCAGGTATATTACGAAAAGTAAATCACCAAATCTTTGTGATTAACTATTTGTCCGTTTGTTTGTGTCTGATTTTATGTTTGTTAACAAAATAACTTAAAAAGTCATAAGCTGATCCTTAGGAAAATTACAGTAATTGTTTAGAAATGTTAGAGAAACATAAATGATCAAATTTTGGTGATGGTCTATTGGTCTGTTTGTGTGTCTGACTGATGTATGTCAGAATGCTCATCTGCAGTATAACTGAAAAGTTATGAATGGATCTTGAAAAAAATTATGGAAGTAATTACAATCAGAAGGAACACATGACCAGATTCTGGTGCTGATAAAAAGGAAATCTTAGTTCCAGAACCAATATAAATTTTTCGTTAACGTTTCCTTTCTTGGCGGAGGTATGCGCTCTCAGAGTGCTCTATATGGTTTTGTTAGCAGAGAAGTCCATCAAGTAAGATGCCGGCTATGAATATCTCCATGACTAGTATCGGTAACATGGTAGCAAAAAGTGAACAGCGACACTTTTTATTTTCTAGCTCGTGTTAGCGATTCTGGTATGAATGATGCATTCCTCCTGCCTACGCCATTCAAAGAAGCGAGATGCCCGTCCCTTTTTTGACAGAGTCAGCCCAAGCTCTTTCCTGTTGCGCCAAAATACATGGCAGAAGCTAACTACAGTATATAGAGTTTTCGAAAAATATCATCACTAGAGCCCAGATTTATTGCAGTTTCCGGCGTAAGTGCAATAAGTGCAATAACTACAATGAGTGCAATAACTGCAATGAGAGCTATAAATGCAATATATTACGTGCTCCTCATTGTAACACGTTCACTCAAACTGATGGACGCGGCGCGTTGATTTGAGAGAAGCAGCTGCAGCAAGCACTGTAGACTGAAGCATGCCACCCTTTTTCTTAACGCACTGCGTCATTCATGTGAATGAAGCACACTTCTACGTGTGGATAGACAAAAAAAACAGTTGCCACACAGCTCGTGTTCCATTTCGTGATTGAACGCGTTACGATGAAGGACGTGTGAACTCATGGCACTTATTATCACTGCCACGCGTCAGAAGATTTCAAACGCAGTGACAGTTGATTCCCTTATCAATTATTGTTCCATGTATTTATTGGGGTAAAAATATAATTGAGTTGAGCGCCTCTCAAAGTCTGACTATCAAATTATTATAACCTTCTTCGTTCGGGGGAAACATCATGGGAACAGGTAAAGCGGGATATTTGCAAGAATCATTCTCGCCATTGGGAAGAATTGTCAATTAGCACAAGCACAAAGCTTACCTACTGATAATTCGTATTTGGAACTGAAATAGGTGTCCGTTGATCCACTGACATGCTATTCCCGTTTGCTATCCGACTTTTTTTCTTTCAATTTTTTGCTGTATTTGCTTTTTGTTTCCTATTTCTTCCACTCCTATTGCTTAGGTACAATGAGTGCAATGTTTAGGTGCAATAAGTGCAATGTTTAGGAGCTATAACTGCAATATTTTAAGCGCAATAAATCGGGGCTCTAGTCATCACCGACTATCCAGAACATCTAAAAACCATGTGTGTTTAAAGTGCACAGCTTCATGTAATATTCTTATTAAATCAGTCATATAAGAGAGGAAGATAAATTTAAGCATCCGTATCAAAATAAATACATATATTAGCCAATATCGAATCAGATACTGGATATGATCTGCACCCTTGACAATAGTGGTTCTGAATGCGTGTGCAGTTATGGGAGCCTAGAACATTATGTGATGAAATGATAACGAAATAACAACAACCAAAGGGGAAAGTAATTGCAGGTAAAAATATTAGAAAATATAAATCTATTTTTTTAGCACTCAATTATTAACATATTCGTGTATCAAGATGCAAATAGGCGTTAGTGTACAAAATGATTGTCATCACGTATTAACAAGAATTATTTTGTACTATTCTATTGTTACCCTTGAAACTGCACATCTTCACATTTTCTCGCTAATCACATCTTCCTCATTTTTTTGTTTTCTATATATACATGCTACTGTATTTCTAAGTAATTTTATGTATCCTCACTGTTTCTATTAATTAAGATAAAACATGGTTAAAAATCCAACATTTTTCGAACCTTTGAACGTTTTTTTACCGAATTTTTGTTTTAAGAATTGTGTTATGAGGCGTTGCAAACGGATTGTTGTCTTAATTTTGGTTTCCCCCATTCAGACTCAAGCCTCGGCCCCTTCACCCGCGGGTGAGATGGTAAGCCTGGGTGTTATTATCATCTCAGTCTATGAGGTTATGTTATTGTCGGAGTTTGTGTGTATGTTTGTTTGTCTATCACCAAAATAACTTCAAAAGTCATGGACGGATTTTTGCAAAACATACAGGGATTGTTAGGTATCTTAGGAGGAACAGATGAGTAACTTTTGGTAAAAATCCGTTCAACTGTTTGTTTTATTGTTTGTTTGTGTGCCTCTTTTTTCTTAGGAATAACATAACTCAAAAAGTTATAGACTGATCTTCATGAAATTTACATCAATTTTTATGAGTGTTACAAAGAGCAAATGGCCAAATTTCTGTGACGATCTGTTAATCCATTATTTGTCCATTTGTCTCTATATTTGTATTTAAACTTGTCAATAGCATAAACCAAAAAGTTATGAACGGATATCCATGAAGTTTTTTGGAATTGTTAGAAATGGTAAATGACACGAATCACCAAATTTCGGCGATGATCAGTTCACCCGTTCGGGTATTTATTATGTGTGTCATATATAGTGTTTGCTAGAACATAACTCAAAACGTTATGGACGGCCCTTGAAGAAAATTAAAACAGCTGGAAGAAGTGTAAAGAGGAGCAAATGACCAACTTTTGGTGAAGATTAAATCGTATCCTGATTTCAGAACTGTTTTCATTTTTTCGTTAATATTGCATTGCTTGGCGGAGCTATGCGCTCTCAGAGTGCTTCTCTAGTTACTGTTACTGCCAGGTTTGTCTGCCATGGGAAGGTAACAAAGAAACTACGAGTATATTAACTACTCTTCACATTCTTTTTTTCCGCAGTCGTGGCTGTAATGAAGCAAAATTTGAACTGCTAAGATACGGAAAAAATCAACCACTCTTCGAATCCACGCAATATACCACCAGCGATGGGCATGAAATTGAGAGAAAGACAGTTTTAAGAGACCTAGGAGTGAGAATGCAAGACGATGCTACGTTCGAAGAACATATTGCTAGAGTTATCGCTGTGGGAAAA
>LQNS02277097.1:20812840-20829061 GCA_001587735.2 Parhyale hawaiensis
CCCTCCTCTGCCACTAACTGTTGGTCGATCTATATTGAAGCACTTGTAGCCTTTCAATGCAACTTCTCCTTCCAGATGTTTGTTTGAAAGGTTGATCCATGTTTCATTGAGAGCTATAACCGCCCTCAGCTCTAAAACCTGTTGAACCTTCTATTTTTCTTCTCTACCTAAATAATTCCATAAATTTTATGTGCTTTTTGGTATTCTTCAAACCTCCTTCCTTTAATTCCGTAAATTCGATCTGCATTCCATTTTCTTCGCTCTCCAGTTCCATAAAAACTTTACCTGCATTGCATTATGCTTCTACCCTCCCTTAATTCCATGAACTTTTCAACATTCTATTTCTCTCGTACTCCCCATTCCTGTCAGTGTTTTAAGCGTCGAGAATTGAGCAGGGCAAAAAATAAAAATAAAAACTTTACAGCATTTACCGCACGTCAGCTCAATTAACTGGCCAAGCTCCTTTTTTTCGTGCTGCAAAAAAACCTGTTAAAGTTCAGGGAAAAAAAACACTATTTCCTTAACAGAGCAGCGCCCCATGTGGTGCCGACTGCTTGCTATACTGGTACTGATCGGTTAAGTAGGAAACTTTCAGTCGTAGCAATGTATGTGGCGTGCAACAGATAATGAGCTAGGTTAGGTTAGGTTGCGTAAACATAAGTACATAGGAGCTCAAAATTGACATACTGTAGTTTAGATTAGGTTAGTTTGCTTAGGTTAGGTTAGCTTAGGTAGGAAATTATCGTGTTTGGTGTAGTATGTGGCCCATGTGAGTACATAATTATGTTAGTTTAGTTAATAATAAGATAGGATATATTCTGTTCTGCTAATATAGGCGTTTAACCTAATTTATAGGTGCACATATTATTGCCCGAGTCTCAGATAGACCACTTACATTAAAATACATCATATTACCGATACAGCTCACCTTACTATTGTTCAAAACTTTAATCGCACTAGCTGGATCCTGTAGAAATTCCACAGAACAAAAGCATTGTTCTTCAATGATAGCCCGTATCCAGCATGTGAATTGTGAAAGTGTGTTCCAGGTCAAACCGCAAATTTTATACCTATGTCTTAGAATCTTAGCTAATACCCAAGGAGTTTCTAATGGGATGAGCAAGCCCAAGCCAAGGAGCTTCTAATTGGGGGGGGGGGGGCAGGCCCAAGCACTCTCTGGGCGAGTAAACTCATGGCTTTTTCACGTGATCGAAGGTGGCGTTTGGAGTCCTTGAAGTGACTGAAGTGGCAGTGGTAGTACATATAATCAAGGAAGATACAGACAGGCAGTTCTTCAATATTTTTCCAAGAAAATCGTATCTGAAGATTTATATCACAGTGCTCACCCTGTTACTTTCAGCATCAAAACAAACAAAACAAATATCATTTATTATCTCGTATACAGGGTACAATGGATACACCTATCGAGGTTTTCTTTTTGCCTTAATTCTAGAATTTTGAAGGTCCAGTTGTGTGAAGAGCAGGAGAAGCAGTCCGTGCTGAGAGTTAATTTAGGATCCCTCATCGTACGTCGCCTGGCCTCTCGGTGCTGGAGTGCTCCATGCAGTGTAAATCCGTAGCGTGCCGTCCGGGGAATCGAACCCGGGCCTCCGTTGATGCGATGCCGAACCGTTGTCACTTCACCACCGAGATGGTATACAGGATATAAGTTTCCTTTACATACTTGCATCCGCTCGGAATTTCGTCAATGGTTCATGGCTATAAAAATTTGAATTCAGGACTCCTTCCTATACAGGCTTCGTGAAGCTAGCCGCTCTCCGATTGGATAAGCCACTCAGCCAGTTCAAGAGAAAAGTTTACTCGAAACGCTCCCGTAGGGTAAATAGAGAGGGTGCGTCCTCACTATTAGGACCTCCTTGTTCATACCAAAGGAATTAGTGCACTAAACCTATTAGCCCTCCAGTTTCATTTTACTCGCATTGCTCACTCCCGAGACCGTATCAAGGATAACCTTAATCTTCTCATTCGTCCGCCATCTAATACTAAGAGCATAATGGTTGTACTAGCTAAATAAGGAAAGTAGAAAGGAACGTAAAGAGGAATGAAGCAAGGAACGTATAGAGGAGCTAATGGAATTATAATATGACCCCGACTAACCGAAGGAAATTTCACGGTTATCTATTGTATAGTCAACTTTTTAACTGCGCTAATATGACTTATCTTAATTTAAACGTAGCTCATATTGTTTGACCTACGACTCATGAAGCGCATCAATTATCTCAATGCGCCTATCTGTATTAAATACACATTGTCTTCTTCAACGTACTTTGTCTATCATAACGCAGCCGCTCAGGGAGCATATCGAGGGGACCGTGATGAAGCCATAAGGTTAGGTGACAGTAGTCATGTTCGCCCATCGTATCTCAAAGGGAGTAGCGCCCTCAGAGGTCGTGAAAGATACCTAGACCTTCAGGACGTCAGTCTTTTCTGCCCACTTTTCTTACTCTCCCTTTCATACTTCTGGTGATGATACTTTTTTACCCTTCCTCTTTTTTCCAACTTGCCTCAACGGTAGCAGTATGCTCACGTTGGCTGCACACAATACTTGACTCGCTGGTTCGATGCCAACCCAGGCACGCGAGCTCTTTAATTGGCAGTTGTGTACATGCGCTGCGCTGTGGAGGAATTTGTCTTCCTGAGAGGTGAGGAGGGGGGTTGCGGGTCATTTGAATCTTTCGTCTAATTTGCGCCATAGTTCTTGACGGCCTGTGGTCGACTACTGCCGCACTAACTCCTCTGGGGTCACTGGGTCTATATCCGCAGCACAAGCCAGTGTGTGTGGGTTTCCCAGTTGAGGGTGCTGTCAATTTATGCTTGAATTTACCTTTACCTTGCAGTTTCCATGCACGTTGATCCTGTGTGGGCTTGTGGGAATATCTTCGTGCACGAATTCTACGTTTCTGTCGCCAAACTGTATGTCGCGTGTTTTTTCTTCTTCTGTTCACTTTTGTTCTGAAGACGGAAGCTTAAGTTATTCAATTTAAAATAGTATTACCATAGACCGCAACAGTAGGTCCATAGGTCCAAAGTGGCTTCTGACGCTGGCGGCTAAAATGGGAAAAATGGGATTTTCTCTACAGGTATCATGAACATGTCCAGACACGGTCATGCAGGCAAGCGCCCAAGTGCATCCCCGCCGTATCCAAGACACTTACTCCGCAAGAAAAATGTTGAGTACCTTGGAATTTTTTTTCTTCAGTA
The DNA here is from genome assembly GCA_001587735.2 of Parhyale hawaiensis. Classification (NCBI taxonomy): domain Eukaryota; kingdom Metazoa; phylum Arthropoda; class Malacostraca; order Amphipoda; family Hyalidae; genus Parhyale; species Parhyale hawaiensis. The sequence goes on from LQNS02277097.1 coordinate 20,816,063, forward strand.
TTAGATTGGGGAAAATAAATGCTCTTGATAGAATCCCATTTTTCCGTCGCCGACTTTTAGTAGCCAGCGTCAGACCTAAGAGTCAAGTACTGTTGAGGTCTATATTATTACCATAACACACGCACCTCATCTATTCCAACACAACTCCTCTAATATAACTCATCAGATCTAACGTTGCGCACCTCGTCGTATCGTACGTACAGTATGGTACCTCCTCTAACCAAACACACTTCGCCTTACTAGAAGCAACCACCTTATGAACATCCCATTGGACGCTCGTCAATGCGTACCTATGTTCGCCCTCATACTTTGCTTCTTGATATTATGTATAGACATCTCTCCCGCTAGGCATTTACCTTAAAAGCATGATATGGTCTTGCTAATGTGGCAATTAAATGTCCAAATTTCAGTAAGTAAATGTTTCTTGTGGAAATTGATATTCATAACCAACGCAGGATTGAAAATTTATTCGTTTATTCCGGTTTCTTTCATCTTGAACGGTATTTATTTTAACCCAGGCGTGGGAAGTACACCTACTACTCGCATTGTTCATCAATCATAGTTGCACAGATTTTATGACGCGTTTGTTTCAGGTGTTACTAATATTCTCTCCTTTATTCCTTTAACTCGCTCATTCAACTACGAGATCCCAACCGTAAAAGCATTATGGTAACAATGTCGTCATGAAGTTTTTTCATTGTTCTAGCCTGCGCTTTAGGTTTTGCTGCAAAATATGCCTCATACCTGTAGGCTCGATGCCCTACGAGTAGTAGAAGCTTAAGAAATGAAAACTTGGCGGCTGTTGTTCTCTTCCAAAACTGTATCAAGGATACCCTAATTCCCTCCTCATTCTCCCCCCTCTTATCTAGTACTGAAAGCGCAACGGTCGTACTGAGGGAGGAAAGTAGCTACGTAGTTTACGGTGCAACATGAAAAATCATGTAATAGATGTTTAGTTGTATCAGTCGTAATTAGCCAATCGGTCTTCCAGTTTAAAATATTTAGTAGGGAAACAGCCCTTTGGCCTTTCTTCAAATCAGTATTCTACTACCTAATCCTTCACATCAGCACAGAAAGGCAAAATGAGAATCAATAAAACCGTCTTATTTTACAGTGCAATAATTTCACATGGCATCACGCTGCATACAATGAATCTATTGTTCTGTCCTATTAATCGTAAAATCATTACATGCTGCTCCAAGCAGTAGCTACATAACAACTCTTACGTTGAACTCTCATCATCAACGAAATGATTACAAGTTATGTATATCACTGTGCAAGCAGTTTGTACTATTTTGATTCCCTCAATACCAGAACATACTTAGCTCCCTTGTTATTGGCAGGAATTACTGAAAATTACGTCACGCTGCAAACAATAATTTATTCTCTCATTACCAGAACATATTTGGCTCCCGTGTCATCGGCGGGTGGCTGTCACGCAGCTAATGAAGCCGTCCCTTCATCTGGCGACGAGCTCGGCCGCCGGTGCCGCTGGTTTGAATACAGAAATTTAGGGGAGCCCCGGCAGCCGGGATGCGCACAGCCAGGGCTGCTGAAGCTGTCACCGAAATTGCTGCACCTCATTTCAACACAATACGTTGCCAAAATACTGATCCACGTGCATGGCAAGGCTTTTTGACTTCGCACTGACTTTGATATAAGATTATAAGTCTTATTATGTGGGAGTTTTGTTGTTTATTCTTTCCTGATGGTTTGATCCACTTTTTTTTGTCTGGTAAATGCATATTGAGTGTTTGAAAGTACGCTGAATGTTGCTTGCGGCTGCTTGTAAAACAAAGATACCTTGTAGGACGGTCCGATAACAGTTAGTGCGGGAACATTTCCTTTCGCCTTTAACTTGAAGGGTTAATCAGAATGTTTAACTAGGCTGCAAAGGCTCCTAAATAAAATACATGTAACCTGGCTAAAGTAGAGTTACAGCGAACACACAGGGCACTCATTTCACCACCATAAGTATTGTTTAGCGCCCGGGTTCGTTACTGTGTCTGGGCCACCGGCAGAAAAAACGTACATCTTTCTGATTTATATAATTCATTAAAAATTTGAGAAGATTTTACTAAACTGTTGGTAGACATCCACACTATGTTTAGATACGTACTACAGGACATTCGGACGATGATCAAACTATACGTTTGGCAACTGTCATGAGAATGTGTTCTTGCGCGATGTTTAGCGTAGGATGTAATGTAAACTTCGTACATGAGTGCTGCTGTTTACGGATACCCTTCCTGACGCTTCTACAGGGTGGCTGGTTATTGGAGCAAGGAAAAACTGTGACTGCAGAATTTCCTATCAGCAACTCGAACGTCTTAATGCTTCGTTGCGAAGAAAATGTTCTGCTCTACTAAACAAAAAATGAATCATATTGCAACATGACAACGGTAGACCACATTCTGCCAAACAAACTCAAGGAAAACCTAGAACGCCTTGTGGCGTAAGACCATCACCCGCAGCAGGGGGGTAAATTCAACGAAGTCATTTTTGATGAACGAGGCTAGGGGGCAGCCCCAGACGAGGAGAGTAGTGTATAAGGCTGCGAGATGCTACTTTTTGAGGGTAACCTACCCTCGCGGCTCCCCTCGCGCTTGAGCTTCCGGTTTATAACGGCCAATGCACTGCCGATTTAGCGGGGGTCAGGGGGGGGGCGCAAACCGGAAGTAGGCGGGGCCTGGGAATCCGGAAGGGCAGGCGCGATGACCCGGCGGCGCGAGGGGAACCTACCCTCAAAAAGTAGCATCTCGCAGGCTTATACACTACTGAGGAGATTAGATACTTGCTCTTCTATAATAACATACGAAAAAAATAGAGCGCTCGATCATTCTCCAGACGATCTGCCGCGGTGGAAGCTAATTCACCGCGGTGGAGAAAATTTAACGCCGTCGTTTCTTATGGCCAGGTAGCAACAGTTTTTACATGGGTCACATCTAGGGCAACCCACCAAACTCCCTGCCAAAAATGATGAAGATTGCCCAACTCCTTGGATCACTTTTTGGGTGGACAGACATACAAATATATATATTTTTATAATTACTTGAATCTTCAACGAAAACATTATCACCTCTCTCACTTCGTTCGCAGGGGATAAAAATAGAACGCACCGTGCTCCAGATGATATGCTGCGGTTGGAAAAATTCAACGCCGTCATTTTTTATCGTCAGCTAGATCTCGATTATTGGCATAGGCACATCTAGCTCAATTTCCCAAACTCCCTACAAAAAATTATGAAGATTGCTCAACTCCTTCGACCCCTTATTTGGGGGACAGACATATTTTTCATCTTCCATACTCACCAGCCCCTGCTCCACCAGATTTTCACTTATTCCGTTTTTAAAGTATTTCGCAAGGGAAAAAAATTCATAAATGTTCACGACGTTGAAGCGGAATTTAATTTCTTTATTTCTTCCAATGATTTTAGTTCATTTTTTAATAGGGATTAAATAGCTTCAAAGTATATGGGCAGATGCTGTATCTAATGATAGTGACTATTTTGCTGAGCAATGAGAATTTGTTAGTAGTATTTATTTCACTTTTAATTCCTAATAAAAATAAGGACAGAACTTTCCAGTACCGGTAATGTAATCTGTAAAATTCTGTCAGTTCTCTGGTAATGGAGGCATAATTTAGATTTCCTTCCTTTAACCAACCTGTGTAATAAGGTAACTTGTGACTGCGAATGGATTAAAATACTGTGAAAACATAGGGTGACTACGTTTCCGGAGGTGATTCGACTATTGACTAAAGAAAAAATCGAGTAACGAGCGGAGTAGTGTGCATATGTAATAAAGCTCAAATAAATACACGCGAGCGGTTGTGTGACAAGTTCCTGTTGATTTATATGTTCAGGAACTTTTGGTTAGAACACGAGCTGAGGCTTGTTATTATAGAAGTTACTAGATGATCTATGTCATTACTTTGATAATGAGTCCTACCACAAATCCATCTTCACGTTGCGCTTTCAGTATTAAATAGATAGAGGAAAATATGCATTTTTGATGTGACTCAGGAGGAACAGAAGTGATGCCTGTGTTCAGCTGCTTCTAACATATCTCAGATATGCTGTCTGGCTTCCAATATATACAGCACTTTCACGCTTAGCTGCCATGATGAGGGTCCGGGCATAAATGAATAAAACTTCCGCAGTGTAGAATTTCCACTGGTTTCAAACTAACCTACGCGTCAATATATTGATATCTGACAGCGGTGAGTGTTACGACGGTATACTGACTAGTGAATGGCACTTACTTCGAACACAGATATATATGTAAACCACCGCCGAGGAGGTTATGGTATGTTTGTAAGCAACAAATAATTCAAGAAGTTATGGACGGATCTTTATGAAATTATTACGAACTATGCGTAACGACTGTCAAGAGAAACAAATGTTTAAATTTTGGTAATGATTCGCAAGTGCCCTGTTTGTTTGTTTGTCGGTCTATAATTCTGTCTTTTGTAGTTGCATTACTTGGCAGAGGTCTGCGCATTAGGAGTACAGCTTTAGTTCTTATTTCTATGTCGTTCAATTAAATATCCAAAAGAAAACATGGAAATTCAATGTGGCTATCACGTTTCAGTATCTACAGTGTGTGAGTTATATTTGCTTATTGCAGAATGCGGAAATTTGTACGGGATCGGCCAAATAGTTAGTATTATTATTGTTGTTAATGTATCTGGTCATTAAAATTACAGCAAGTTCTGTGAAAAGACTCACTCACTACACAATACGAGAATCATTCACGCTTCAAATGCAATGGTTTCTTTTGCGCATAGATTTTGTCATGCTTCAGGTGTCCTGTTTTCCTTTGAGGCATAAATTTTATTCCGCCTCAAATGCAATATTTTCCTTTTGTAACATAAACTTTACCACGCTTCAAGTGTATTATTTTCCTCTGGAGCATTAGTTATATCAGACGATGCTACCTTTGAACAACATGATATTATAGCGAGGGTTATCGCTGTGGGATAAAATGGATGGGTTCTATTAGAACTTTTTCCTCACGCAAAGTAGAGGTGATGCTCACTCTATGAAAACAATTCTGCTGAGAATAGATCAATGTTCTGCACTTTAGATGAAGAGTACGAGAAAAAAGCTGGAGCAAACTGAAGTTCTCCAAAGATCGTTCACTGCCAAAATTCGAGACATGCAGGAGTACGATTACCACAAACGACTTCGCAGTCTCCAATAATTGTATTCAATACAATGAAGATTCGAACGACTTACAATCATGTATGTTTGGAAAATTCTGGAACGTATCGCTGTGAATGTGAATGAGCTCATTGTCGGCAGACACTCGGAAAGAACTGAAAGGACTTGTGATATTCGCATCCCAAACAGAGATGGTGGAAAAGTCGTGGCGAAAAGAATATTCTAATCGTTTCAATCTACGAGAAGTAAGATTATTCGAAACGTCAGTGATATGAATTTTATAGAGTTAATAAAATGGCTGCATTCTCATTTAAGAAGAATACCAGAGAGACCAGCGGTTATGCGCACTGTGGAGTTAATTCGCTACTGGCTCTCTCTTTGGTCTCTAGCTACAACCCAACAGAAGACACCCAGCATTATGACTCCACACATAGGAGGTGCGCAACGTCACCTGGAGTTCGTCCAACGACCCTCATAGTACGCCTTAAATGCATATTTTCATTTGAGACATTAATATTATCACGCTTCCAATGAATATTCCCCTTCTAATATAAATTTATCACGCTTCAAATGCATATTTTCATTTGAAACATTAATATTATCACGCTTCCAATGAATATTCCCCTTCTAATATAAATTTATCACGCTTCAAATGCATATTTTCATTTTGGGCAAAAAATCTTATCACGCCTCAAATGCATATTTTCCTTTGAGGCATGAATTTCATAATGCTTCACATGCATTATTTTACTATGAGATGTAGATTTTATGGACCATTAATAAAATAACGAAGGTGCGTGTGGCATATTAACCCTATCCGTACCATGCAGAGCTATATACTTCGCTACGCAGACTTTTTCCCTTGTAGCAATGTAATAATAAAACCAAAAGCCCTTATATGTAGGAAAGCAACTCTGCCTGGTATGAATATGGTTGGTGAACAGACCACCCGTTTCCTATATATATATATATATATATATAGTAGCTAACAAATTATTTCTGAGACTTCGAGGAAGTAAAGCTAATCATGAAAAATACAAAAGAGCTAAATACTCGTAGATAAATTCATATATATCTAGATATATACATGCATTCGTCGACTTGCGCAAGTTTAATTTGCTCTAGCTAACTAATTATTGACACCCAGTGCTCAAGTTGCTTGAGTTGTGTTCTCGACTTGCGCCGTTATTAAGAAAATTATAGTATCTAGTTGAGGACCAACTGTACCATGAAAAAATCTTTGATGAACTGAATAAGTAAATTAAAATTTGCTGTGTTTACCATTTAACTGCTTACAATTACAGTATGAAACAATTTGCATTTTTTTCTTTGTAATTTGTGTTCATACAGAGCGGTCGCTAATAAATGTTTTTTGGTTCAACTAGAAACAAAATTCTTTCTGCATTTCCTCCCAATGTTTCTTAAATATAACAATATTTTGCAGTTATCCCGGTACTTATTTATAGAAAACAATGTACGGTAATTGACTAGGGCGAATTTCGAGTTGCGCGTCCCGAGTCCCCCAAGTACTCGCCCAAGCCGAGAAATGCCTGTGTCTATTTTATATAATTATATATATATATATGACGTGTAAATAAATAAATATATATGGGTATTTACGTAGATGTACTTAGCATATACCATACTATGCTATCAACTCGTCTGTAAATAGATACCTATGTGGAAATAGATAAATAATTAAAAATATAAATGAATAACTTCTTAGATATACAATTCGTACTTCCGCAGAAGAACAACAACAAAACGAAACCAAAAGGTGAGTTTGTCGTGGTGCGCTTTAGCGCGTGAGTTTAGCAGAGGCGGTCACCCCGTAGCTGCCACCGTTCGGTGCGGTCAGCTAATTAAAACGGTCCACCAGGCTAATAAAACGGCCCGCTTTATGGCCTTGTCCGCTCCCTGCTTGCTGCCCTGCTCCCTAACGGCCCCAGCTGCTCTCTCGATCTGCCTCTCCGCTGCTCACTACTCTCTTATTTTATTTACGACTTCTTGCTCCCTAATTTGAATTCGATTCCCACTGCCTCGGATGACATGCAGCCCATCAGTCCCTAATTTGAGTGCAGTTGCCTGCTCCCTAACATTGGGTACCTTTACTTGTTCCGTAATTTGGTATGCAGTTTCCTGCAATTAAATTTGAATTAGGGTTTCGCAAATTTAGCGCAGACGTCCTAAGTTTGACACGGACACCCCTCGACATTGCTGCAGTGAGAATTATGTTATGTTTTTGCAGAAGTTTGTCTGTCTGTTTCTTCACCTCTCACCAAGATAACTCACTCAAGAAGTTGAGCATGGATCATTATGAAATTTACAGGGCTTGTTAGGTGTGCTAAGCAGAAGATGCTTAGCTTTTGATGAAGATCCGGTAAGTTATTTGTTCGTTATGACCGAATCTTCATGAAATTTTCACGAATTCTTTGAAATATTATGAAGAGGAAATGACCTAACTTGTGATGATCTGCTAGTCTGTCTGTCTCCAAGTTTATTTTCATGTTTTGCCAGTAATATAGTCGAGAAAATTATTAATAGATCATCAATAAATTTGCAGAAATTGTCAGAAATATGAAAGAGGCGCGAATGACTAAATTTTGGTGATAATGTGTTCGTCCGTTTGTGTGTTTCATTATATTTTTATCTTATTTTATGTTTGTCAGAACATAAGTTGAAAAAGTGTCGACAGATCTTCAAGAAAATTACAAAAACAGTTAAGAGTAACCCGATTTTGGTGACGATAAAATGGAAATTCTTTCTTATTTCAAGACCAATTTAGTTTTTCCTTATAATTGTTTTTCTTGGCAGAAGTATACGCTCTGACAGTGCTTCTCTAGTTAATTTTAGTTTCAATTAAGAAATCCTTCTTCCAAAATTATAATGGCCTGCAAGCTTAATTAACTAAACGTCATCCAGAACTAACATTTCACCACTTCTCACGCTTGTGTAAAATATATAACCTTGGCCAATTTCGTATGACCATTCAAGATATAACCTAACTCAATCTAATCTAATTTTGTTAAAACTAAGCTAAAGAAAAGGTATAATCCATAACTAACCTAATTCAACTAAATCTATTTTCATAAAGTAACATACCGTTCGTTCAGCTCATAACTAACCAAGCTCAGTATTATCTGACCTTGACTAATGTTTCTATACGGTAATCTATAGCCAACCTAATTTAACTTGGTCTTCCGTAACGTACCCTAACCTAAATGAGCCAAGTTTAACTTTAAAGTCGATTCGTGATGCGCCATCAGGTACGTTGAAGTTAAGAGAGTTTTTTTTTTTCTTTTTTTGTTTTTTTTTTCCTTAGGCGCTACAGCAACTGTAGTTGACAGGGTTTCCGCTATTTATTTCTGGTAAGTGCACTGTAGAAAATGAAGTTATTGCAAAGCAGTAATTACTATACTCGGCAATATCGAGGTCCGAGGCAGCACTAAGTGGCTGGGGTCTGTATTATTTCTTAGTCATCTTTAATTTTCAGTTTAGGAACGGTTTATTTTACTACGCGAGAGCAGTGCCTGAGATCGTATATCATACCTAGCAGAGGTGGCGCTGCTTACAAAATGTTTGCGATTTGCGCCAATATCCAAAAAGTGCTCCTACGTTCCGTATAAATTTTATTTTTTATTTATTTTTTAGTCCGCAAAAATGCAAATGTTGCCCTTATTTTACTCCTCAGACTTGAACCTTTCATTTCATGTGGGGATTTTTTCACCAAGTCGCAGAAAACATATCGTTATCGCCTAATGTATAATACAACAGTTATTGGTGTATGATTTTAGAGATAGTAATGGTACACACCTTCTACATACTTATACATATGCCTTTCACAGAGCATGTATTTATGAAGAAATGATAATAATAATTTTATGTGTAAAATAAAACTCAGTCGTAGCCTTTAAAAGAGCTTTTATTTGTACGAAACATGTATATGCGAGTTTCCTACGGGTGTGGTATACTGAATGATGGCAACTTAATTCAGTAGCTAAGGAGTTGTCCCACTGTCCGTGTGTGAATACATTCTGTGGTTACTAAAGGTAAATACTCCAGTAGAAGGTATGTGCATATTTTTGTTTGACTAGGGAATCATCTGAGAGCGCAAACCTCTGCCAAGCAATGCAGTATTAACGAAAAATTCAAATGGATCCTGAAACAAGGATTTCTTTTCGATCATTGCCAAAATTTGGTCAATTGTCCCTCGTAATATTCTTAACAGTTCCAGCGATTTTCCTGAAGGTCCGTCCATAACTCATTGAGTTACCTTCTGACAAACATTATGGCAAACGTAGTCGAAAATACGAATGGAGAAGCAGGTCATCACTAAAGTTTGCGCATTGTGCCGCTCAACAGTTCTAACAATTCCTGCAAATTTCATGAAAATTCGTTGATAACTTTTTCGGTGTTTTGAAAAGCATAAAAATATGCAAATTATCACAAAAATTTCTTCTTCGTAACATCCCTAATATATCCTGCAAATTTCGCAAAGATCCGCTAATAACTTTTTCATTGAGTTTAAAAAAAAAGTAGACAAGTAAACGTTTGAGCTGACCTTTAAGAAAAAGTAATCGTCTCTTCCTCCTAAGACACCTAATAATCCTTTTAAATTTAATCAAGAGCCATCCATGTCTTTTTTGAGTTATCTTGATAACAAACGCCGACAAAAACATAACCATCTCGGCAGATGTAATAAAGCTGGAGCGCGACCTTGCTTATAAGCCTTGTGAATGAAACAATTCTCTTTACAAACTTTGAACGTGACCGCCTGGCCAGTAAAAAATGCGATTTGTTTTTCCTGTAACTCGAAATATCGTGTTTGCTGCGTCAGTCTATAGATAGGGCCTACTACTAAAAGAACTTTTGTATTCATAACTTGATATTGAAATGAGTATGAGCCTTGCTATTGAGCAATTATTAATTAGTTCAATAAACGATTTGACCTTGACTTACTTTTTGAAAATAGATTCGAAATGTTGACTGTGTGCGCACTGACTAGTCAAATTATTATGTGTTGAATAAAATCATGGTTGAAACAATGCCAACACAATGTTTTTAGAATTTATGTAAATTTAACAAAGATTCTTGACAGTCTACACACTAGGCATGCTGTCTTGGTTTATGCAATGTAAATATGCATTGGTTTTCTGCCTTTTTACGGACTTTGTGCTTTGCACGTTCGATGGAAAAACTATGCTTTGAGCTTTAGGGGAAAATTTGCTCGAGCTTACATCTCATTTCCAGATAGATATGCTTTGAAAGGGGTGGTGTCTTCGTAAATTTTTAGTTTTGTATTTGAAAGTCAATGAGTGCTAGTTTAAGAGAATTATTCGATTTAATTTTTCTTTGTGTTGGCTCTCTGCTAAAAAAAATGCCTTTATAAATGACCCAGAATTCTTTGCTCTAACCACCAGGCTGGTGAGCCTAACGTAAGTATTATTTCGTAAATACGTGATGAGCTGTGACTTACTTAGAAGAAGTAGTATTACTATAGATGAATTTCAGAGCTCCGGTGACGCAATTGCATCGATATAAAAATCACATCCAGTGCTCTGTTTGTCTTTGGTTATGTCTGCACTGCTCTTTGTGAGCTTGGTGTATTGAGTTTTTAACTTATTTGTGAAGACACGTTAACTCAAACCTGACGTGCACGCACTAGCGACTGCGTGTAGCTCATAAAGCAGCCATCAGAATTACGTCATTGCTTCGAAACAGTTTAAACTCTGACTTCAACTTTAAACATACATATGGCAGAGTATGTTAAAAACTATTGTCATACATCCGTCCCCACATTGCCTATTTGGTGAATTTTGCCATAAATCATGATGCCTTTTAATTTGCTGACATTAGTATTTTCTCACTGATTCATGTAATTCTTCTCAAGACTCACCCTACTTTCACATGAATGCATAAAACTATATCCTAACTATATATATATCCTAACTTTAGAATAATCTCTCTTACATTTCTAGTCCATGGTCCCATGTAGCACAGTTTAAGCACCATATCCTAGCTCAGTGGTTCCCTATAACTGATCAGTGTAGACCCCTGCAAAAATAGCAGTGCATCGTCATAGACCTTTAGTGTTCTAATATTGGACTATGGATTATGCTACATTTAGGAATGAACCTGTGTTACAAAGGATAAAGAAAAACCATTGTTTTATCAATTTAATCAACTACTCAACGTAAATACAATCAAAGTCGCAAAGTACACAAAATAATGAAGAATTGTAAAAAAGACAGGGAGGTTATATATTACTAACAATATCAACTAACTACGTAACGTTCATACGATCACAGTTGTAAAATACAAAAATAATGAAGAATACTAAAAACCGAAGAGGTAATATATTATTAACTAAAATTCCCTGTACTACAGTATTTTTTCTATGGAATATTCTAGGTTTGGAAGGTTATTTAATCAGCATTTCCACATAACTGCTGCCCGTCAGTGGTTCAAATTGCACCAGATTTGTATTAAAGAGTAATGTATATTTTTAGAGGTTGAATTTTACACGTCAAGAAACCTTGACCAAGTTAAAAATTACGAACTGGTGAGATGTGGTTAGGGTCTCTTTAAAATTCACACTAATACTAAAAGTTAACGCTACCTTTGAAAAAATGTGTATCATTTCAGAGGGAACTCAACAGTTCTACAAATGTGTAAAAACTTATATATCATGCATATTGATTTTTTTACTTTATTTTATTTTAGCACTGCATACATAGGTTTTTTGTTACAAAATATTTTTTCAGCCTTCACATACAGAACAGGGAAACAGAAATAGGCGTTTCTTTGAACAGACCCTTTAGGGGGTCTACGGTCAACCCCTGGGGGTCTACGGGGGTACATAGACCTCATATAGGGAGCCGCTGTCTTAGCTTATTGAAGATAGCCAATACGTTGTCTCTACTTTTTTCACTAATATTCTCTCAAAGTTAGTCTAATCCTTAGTCTTGCGTAACATATTTAAAGCCTTGCACCCTAGCAAAACGAAATAACCCAAAACTTGCCACCGCTTTACCACTAATAATCCAGCAAACCTAGCCTAACCATATTACTATTTAACATAGCTAAAATACCGTAGCCTAGCCAGAGTACTATTTAACATAGCTAAAATACCATTGCCTAACCATAGTACTATTTAACATAGCTAAAATAACATAGCCTAACCATAGTACTATTTAACATTGCTAAAATACCATAGCCTAACCATAGTACTATTTAAAATAGCTAAAATACCATAGGCTAACCATAGTACTATTTAACATAGCTAAAATACCATAGCCTAACCATCGTACTATTCAACATAGCTAAAATACCATAGCCTAACTATGGTACTGTTTAACATAGCTAAAATACCATAGCCTAACCATAGTACTATTTAACATAGTTAAAATACCATACCCTAACCATAGTACTATCTAACATAGCTAAAATACCATATCCTAACCTAGAGATATTACCCAAAAAACTAGCCACTGCTCCCGCCACAAAGATTTCTTTCAAACTCGGCCTCACCTAATATATCCAAAATACCGTAGCCTAACCTAACGAAATTACCCAACAAGGTCCCACAGCTTCCCCAACTCACCTCCAAGTCTCTGCCAATTCTGCGGCACCCAGTTTCGCCCCTAAACAAATTCTGCCAAATCTCTCGCGGGAAAACATTCGCAGCCACCGGAAAATATGATAAAGGTTTGTGTGTCTGTTTTGGGCCAATGATTTCTCATTATTTCCGGCGTCTGCGGAGCTGTTCTCAAGTATTAAATTGCTTCCTATGGGTGCCCCTGAGGCAACGCCAGCGGCCCACCAACAACGTTGGT
>LQNS02277097.1:20847617-20860024 GCA_001587735.2 Parhyale hawaiensis
TAAAGCTCGAATTTCCTTCTATCTTTTAATGATGAAGAGCGTGACACAAAAGGTAGGTACGTAGGTAGGTAGGTAGGTACTAGCGTATTAATATATAGATGATATGCTTTATTAGGTACACATAGGGACATGGTACACAAGGAACAGCTTACTACTAAAGTTACATTCGACATAAAGAACAAGCAATACCATTATCAGAAACTACAATACAATGCGGCCCGTTGTTTGGCCCCTGTTTGGTAAACTACATGGATTTTATATAGATGTGATTACCGACACTAAGCGGATAAGTTTTACTATTGGTCAAGTGGAAACAATTGAATCAGTAAAGCCCTAGTCACACTTTACTGTACAAGCGAACGCACATCTTGTGATCGGACGCTCAGCCTGCACGTCATTCCATTTACAGTCGGTATCCAAGATACCTCTGACAAGTACTTAAGTTAAACGACGTCAGGCTAACCGTCCACTCATGAGCTGAATGTGCGACTGTACAATGTAGCTCCTGCATGACAAGGACAGTCGCGGCAATGGGAGAAATTTTACCTGGGTCTAAATTAATAACAAAAATTAACTGTTATCAATCGATCATAGTAAAAACAAATATTTGATTTTGCTCCAAGTTATATGTCCGTAAAATTAGGTATTAAATAATGAAGATCATCTAGTAATTTTCTGTCATACAACAGGAACTAACCATGGTCATATAATTACTTGAGGGAATCGTGGAAATTCCACGTTTTTTTTTTCGTAGTTACCTCCGCCAGGGAGGTTATATTTTCGTCTTGTCTGTCTCTTTTTGTCTGTCTGTCTGTCACCAAGATAACTCAAAAAGTTATGAGCCGATTTGGATGAAATTTACAAGGATTGTTAGGTATGTTAGGAGGAACAGATGACTAACTTTTGGTGAAGATATGTCCATCCGTTTTTTTTTTTTTTGTTTGTTTGTTTGTTTGTCTGCCTCATTTTTCTCAACGCCATAACTCAAAAACTTATGAGTGGATTTTGATGAAATTAATATGAGTTTTTAGGTATATTACAAAGAGTAAATGATCAAATATTTGTAATGATCCGTTTGTTTGTTCGTTTGTTTGTTTGTTACTGTTTATAATTTTATGGTTGTTAGCACAATAACTCGAAAAATAATAAATGGATCTTTATGAAATTTATAGGGCTTGTTAGTAATGTTAAAAGGCATAAATGATCAAATTTTGGTGCAGATCGGTTTCTTCGTTTGTATGTTTCACTCATGTTTGTCATAACGTGTGTTAGCAGTATAACTAAAAAAGTTATGAACGGATCTTAAAGAAAATTGCACAAGCTGTTATTTCCAACAAAAGGCACAAATGATTAGATTTAAGAGTTTATACAAAGAAAACTAGGGTTTCAGAGCTAATTAATATAATTAAAATTAGCTCTAAACGTTCCCAAGAAGTACGGAAATAAAAAGAGTTCTCTCACCGCAAACACGCTGCCTATGAAGCGCTTACATAGATTGTTCCATTACTAAACATTTCCCACAGTTGCCTGAAGAATTGAATTATACAGTTTGGTTTATAGATACATACAAAAACTAATTCTTCTTGAAGTTATTTGATAATTATTCCACGCTGGCGACCAACATAGTACCTTCTTTGCCAAGACGCTATAGCGAACAACAGAGTTCCTTAAATAAAAATCAGAAACTCATCTTCATGCCATTTAAATTGTCAACAAGTAAAACGTCTCATAATTTGACGTAAACACCGCTTGAGATGCCGAACTATTTTAGTTCAATTCCTGATTAGCAGAGGCGTAGCTACGGAAGGGTGATCAGCTATTAAAAAATTGCATACCCCAAAGCTTATAGCTTTTCATTTCTACAATGCATGACGTTTGAGGTTTGGTCCTGATATGATAGTATCTCCGTAGAGAGCCCACCTGTCAAAAATGACTCCAGTAATTATGTGATTGAGCTTACTGTTCCAGTTCCCAGTATAGGTTGTCCTGTAAAATAGGTCCTATCCCTGCAGGTCTGATCTTCCATTAATGAAACGCAAGTTGCATGGCCATGAGTTTGCAAATGCAAAGCGTCCCCGTGCAAGAGAAGGAGCGAGTATCAGCTTGAAAGCTTGGAATTCGTCAAATATTGAGCAACACCAAGGAAATATATTTCAGTCAAAATAATTCATCGGAAAGGCTTAGGGCTTCCGTATCCTGGATACCAAGCAATTGCTGATACCCAAGCGTCAAAATTTGGCTGCAGTCTAAATCAGTATCAGTACTATATGATAATTCACGACATTTTTTTATTTATTTATAACTATATTTACATCTTTCCTGTCACGATCTATGGGAATAAGATAGCAGAACATTCTGGTGCAGAAGACGGCATCTTGGATACGGGGGTCGCACTTGGGCGCTCCAGCTGAGAGACCTGAGCCTACCTGCATGATCGTGTCTGGACATGTTCATTGTTCTGAGTTGCTACGGGAGATATCACTTACCTACGCCTCAGAACAATAATAAGCACAGGAGACAGCGAGGGTTTTCCTGAGGCGCTAAGTTTCTACTGTCATTTACAATGACGGCACGGGCCACTAGTACTATTTAATAATTCACGTCGTGTTTTTATTTATTTATGTATTTATATCTTTCCTGTCATGCTCTATGGGAATAAGATAGGAGAAAATTCAGATTTCCAAATGTAAAAAAGAAAGTGGAGCATCTTGCAATCTTTTTCTTCGGCGAAAAAAAAAAGTTGGGTACCTTGCAATCTTTTTCTTCAGTATTAGATAGGGGAAAATAGAACTAATCTAATAAGATAGGAGAAAATTCAGATTTCAAAAGGCGAAAAAAAAGTTGGGTACCTTGGAATCTTTTTCTTCAGTATTAGATAGGAGAAAAATGAGGAAGCCCCAAAGACGGCGGGGGTTTTGGTGAAGTGTTAATTTTTTGCCGTCATTTATAATGACGGCAGGGGCCACTAGTTGAATATAAAAAGGCATCTGCTTGGCGCAAAGTTGCAACTGCTACGAAAACATTCAGCTTAAGGAAGCATAAGCGAAATGTATTATGCACAAAAAGGAACAAAAACTCCAGCCAAGACTCAGCATCTCAAACTGCTAAGAAGAATTTCAACTAAAAATATGTGATATAGCTTACTAGTGTGCCCGCCCTGTCACAAATGCGAAAAAATTGCATCCATCCATTAACCAAGCTTTCCTTCATACAATTGTTAACTTTAAAATTCATGCAGATTAGGTTTCACGGCTTCATAATTACTCAGCAGCGACACTCTGATGTTCTTTCTCTGATACGAAAAAAAAAATTAATTACTTTTGCAGGCAGTTCAGCAACACTGAAAAGAATTTTTTCGATCTGGTGTCATAGATACCAAGTATGTCATATTTGCCCGATAGTTTTTTTGGTTATTGAACGATATTTCGTCGACAATGGCATGTAAGTTTGAAGAATAGCTGTTAATGCAACGAAATCATCTGTGGGAAGAAACTACGAATCAAGATGCATGAAAGTGCCAATGGAAGCTTCAGATAATTATGTTCAGTGCTGCGCTCTCAACTTCGGGAAGGCAAGAGGTGCATTCATACGTAAGGTCGCCCAATACCTTGCCATAGATTTCATACATGGAGAAGATAATAATCGTGCAAATCAGATTCAGCCTTCGATGTCTTCATTGTTTAAAAGAAATTATTTCAACTGTCCCTGATTAGACAAATAGTGGAATAAAACTTACTTTGGCGATTGCCTCCATGATTCAGAGCGTATCAAAGATACTCACCTTGGGTCGACTATGTAGCTTCTAACTGTCAATTGCATCAAAATTTTGTGTTCGAAACACTTGCAGGCCGAAACTAAATATCTTGTAAAGCAATACTTTCTTGGCCCGTAGTCGATATCGCTCCCAATAAATAATGAGAACCCCCCCCCCCAGATGAAAAAATTATTAGCTGCCAAGAAATCTTCGTGGCGTTACCCCCCTGCTGATCGCTGAAGAATATCTTACTCTTTGCTTCGTTGATTATGGAGTCAGTGAGAGCATCAGTAGTTCAAGTATGGATTAAAGAATCCTCAGAAGAGAGCACAAATCACGACGCAAGAGATTGCTCTGAGAAGCTGAATGTATCTGTATTGAGTGGATTCAACGAAGGCAAAGAAAGAACTACATTCAGATATATATTTGTCATCATCTTCAACCTGGCTAATTTTTCTGCCTATCAGTTTTCAATGGAACTTGAGAGGATGACCAGAGCCTCTAGCCTGGGCTAATTTTCGCCTATCTGTTAAGTTGAAGCGTGACAGAAAATCGACAGATAAACAAACAAATAAATAAACAAACATAGAAAAAGATAAATACACATCGGTCTTTATTATACTGCAAAGGCCCGACAGGATCAAAAACTTTATCAAAGATACGGTATTGCCTTTCATCTACCAAGCTAAAAAGAAAAATCATCATCGTTATATCGAGAGGTGCAGAGCTAGTTTATTCAAATAATGTGAAACTACTCATGCACTAGTACCTACGTACGTACGTACCTACCTACTTACCTTTTGTGTCACGATCTTCATCACTAATAGAGATAGAAGAAAATTCGAGATTTTTGACTTCGGGAAGCTGGATATCTATGATACGGCGGGTGTCAGTAATCTCTCGGACACTGGGCAAGGTCTTTTTAATTGCGCTTCAACTTTTAGGTATGCTTCTTTTCCCTTTACGTAATACTAAAAAAAATAGTCCAAAGTACTCTGTAGAGGGATCGAGAGGGCTACAACTTAACTTTTTTTTTTCCAAAAGGGACAACAGCAATCTTTGATGAGAAGCTTACTTTTGAGCCGCATATTAGGAGGTTGGTGTCACGTGCTTCCACTAAGATTGGGCTCCTGCGTAAGGTGATTTCCGTGTTTGGTGATGGTCAGGTTGCCTGCAGATGTTTTTATGCGTTTTTGCTGCCTGTGTTGGAGTATTACTCACCGGTCTGGGCTTCAGCTGCTGACACTCACTTGCGTCCGTTGGATTGACTCGTTACTTCAGCCAGCAGGCTGTGCGCTGATAATGATCTGGTGAACCTGTCCCACAGGAGAAGAGAAGCTGAGCTATGTCTGTTTTATAAGGTGTGCAATAATGAGAGGCATTTGTTGTATTCTTCTCTCCCTTCCCTCAAGGTTTTTGGGAGAGCGACTCGTGCTGCGTGCGGAGCGCACTCTTTCACTTTGGATGCTGTCAGATGTCGAACTAATCAGTTCTGTCGGTGCTTCGTGCCCTGGTAGACTAAGGTTTGGAATTTGTTGCCGGCATCGGCTTTTGGTCGTATTGGCCTGCAGGCGTTTAAGTCAGCTGTTAATTGTTTTTTTGCTGGATTTCCTTTAGCAGCGTTTTGGGCTTCCCGGTATTGCAAGATGCTTCACTTGGTTGTATTACCTGTCCGTGGGAGCTCAAGCGTGAAGTTTTAATAATAATAATAATCTTTTCTACACTAAAATAAGAGAGCTGTCTGCAAATCTGTCCGAACACGGACGGTAATCCCTGTTTGGTTTGCACCGTTGGAAAGCTCATTTCAAGACCTTTCTTTTCGGGTTTGGTCCCAATTCTCAGCGGGGGGAAGCTATTCAAATTTGGTAACTTAGCCAAAAATGGCTCTGCTTCTGGTATTTTTTCGCTTATTACTTGAATACTATCAGACGTAGGAATATGGTTTTGGTGTCACTGAAAAGGGCATTAAATTTACATTCTAACAGTGGCAAGAATTTTTCCTAGGCTTAGCCCTTAACGGACACCAGGAGCCCAAAATGTGGAAAGCCCGTTAGACTACTTGAAGCCCGGTAGACCGTGAAACTTTCACTGCATGGCGGGGCTTTTCAAATGGAAATTCCACAGTAATGTATTGATATATATGCAGGGACAACTAGATTAGGAGGATATATATATATATATATATATATATATATATATATATATATGCAGGGACTACTGGGTCAGGACGATATATATATATATATATAAATATGTAGGGACTGCTGGGTCAGGAGGATATACAGTATATGCATGGATTGCTAGGTCAGGAGGATATATATGCAGGGACTGCTGGGTTAGGAGGATATACAGTATATGCATGGATTGCTGGGTCAGGAGGATATATATGCAGGGACTGCTGGGTCAGGACGATATGTATATATAAATATGTAGGGACTGCTGGGTTAGGAGGACATACAGTATATCCATGGACTGCTAGGTCAGGAGGATATATATGCAGGGACTGCTGGGTCAGGAGGATATATAAGTACAGTACAATTAAAAGCCCGATAGACCGTGAAAATTTCACGGGTCCAGCTAGTACAAATAGAAGGGACATCTAAATGGCTTCTGCAGGTTTGAAAAGATAACAATGGAAAATTGTAAACTCGATTCATTCTGTAATAGAAATTTATTTCCAAGCAAACAGTTCTGAAATTTGAATTTCAAAAATGAGCATGGGCCTCTTGAGAAAAATTGGCTCGCATTTTTACGGAGAAGAGCAACTGAAGTCACGGTTTCTTATTCAAGTGCAACGTTTCATCAAGCTAATACTGAAAGCGTAGCGTGCAGACACAAGGACATACGGATGGATGGAGGCTCAAGCAGAATTATAATATAGACTTGTGGTCCCGCGCGTGAACAATTTCACGCAATAGTCGATTTTTTTATTAATTATTAATATAAGCCGTTGCGGAATCTTTTCTTCTCTGACTTACTTCATTTTCTTCGTTGATCCTTTGTCGTGCTTTCAACCTTAGGGCTTTTTTCTCTGACTTGTCGTTTCCTCATTTTCCCGCCCACGCTTATCAGCAGCTCTCATTCACTTCTGTAACCTTTCTGCTTCAAGTCTTTCTTGACTGTGTCGCATAGACGATTCATCTCTCTCCATGCATTCGTAGAACGTCTTCGATCTTGAGACGTTTCCTACCTTCCTTCTTAATTAGGCGAGGGTCTTCAATAGTGAGAGGCAGAAATAAATCATGAGTAAAACACGGCAGTAAACTTGAATGTAACTCCTGCCAGCTTGTATGCATGTCAGCGCTCCGTAGCCAAGATACGGTCTTGCGAACTTAAATATCTGCTTCACTGAAATCCTGAAATTTTGGGCAATGAATCAAAATTCGCACCTTCAGAGAACAACAGTGTGAGGGATGATATGCGTAGTATGGAGCTGGAGGAGCACATGGTAATGGACAGAAATACTGGCAATAGCCAGATCTGCTTCAGCGACCCCCCTCTGAACTGGAATAATATTGCTGTAGAAGAAGAAGAAGAGAAAGACAGTTAGCTAGAAGAAATAGTTGTCTACCACCCGTGAAGAACCATCATCTCGTGAGTGCTCCCTTAATTATCTGCCGTATTTATAGCCTACGTCGTGATCTGAAAGAAGAAAGCTATAAAATCGGACTCCAGAAGCTTCATACACATTGTCCCTATTTCAAGAAGTGTTTCAAGGAAGAAGTGCCTTCAGATAAAGGGATAAGGATCCGCCTTCGCCTTTTCTGCAACCTGGTCATCGATTTACAAAATCTGCAACCTGGCTCAGTTTTCGCCTATCCATTTCCTTCAAAGCGGACACGAAATAAGTACACCAAGCGTTTTATTATATATATAAGGATAAGGATTGTAGTTCCTAGTCAAAAGTTTTTAAAATTTTTCATTACTGAATCGATATCAACTGGGGAAAGCTTCGCCATAAAACAAGCGCTAACTGCAGCGAAATATGCATCTGTGCTCCAAGTCACAAGTTCTTAAAATTAGGTGTTATTGAACCAATACCATCCGCTATAAAACAAGCGCTAACCGAAGCCAATTCTCACCGTTAGCTCTCAGTCCATGAGCGTTGGCGAGGTCTTCTCTAATTGTATTAGAGGGGTGTTATGGCACTCAGAGATAGCGTCTACAATGCAAATAACATAGCAGTGCACTTTTATATGCAGCAAACTCATGCCTAAATTAGCTACTCGCTTCAATTCCAAATGGCGAGATGCTCATTCCGAGTCTTATCAGGAATGCACTCATTCCCAAGTGCGAATTGTTAATGGAACCGAGTTGGAATTCTTGTGTGACACCGCGGGTATTTGCAACCATAATATGTATAATGAAATGGATATGGAGGCGCAGTATAATGTAATGCAATTTTCGGTTACTGGTAGCATTATGACAGCGAAGACTGCAGAAAAATGGGAAAATATTGTGAGAATTACCGGGAACATCTGACAGCACTGCGGATCGTGCCGAAATTTGAAATCTGAAAATGTTATGGGAACTTTCAATTACTGGAAAGATTATGACCGTGAAGGTCACCAAACAATAGCAAACCAAGGAAGCGCTGTGAGTGCGCATACCTCCGCTGAGCTACGCAACGTTAGGGTGGAAATTTAGCTCTGAAACTAGGATTTTTTTATTTGATCTTCGGCGAGAGTAGGTCATTTGGGCCTCTTAGCATTCCTAACGGTTCCTATGGATTTCTTGGGGTTATGTCCGTAACTTTAAGGTTATACTTGGTGACCGACAAACAAACAGACAAACAGGCTGACGGAATATCTCCGAAAAAAGTAATAAACTAGAGCACTCTGGGAGTGCATACCTCCGCCATGCAAGGCACTGTTTACAAAAAAATTAATTTGGTACTGAAACTATAATTTCCTATTATCAGGACCAAAATCTGGTGATTTATGCCTAATGACTGATAGTAATAACAACTTCTGGGATTTTCTTGACGATCCGTCCTTAATATTTTTAGTTACAGTATAATTTATTATGTTCTGACAAGGATTTTGACTCACATTAGCCAATCACACAAATGAACAAACCGATCGTCAACAAAATTTGGTCGTTTCTTCCATCATTAATAATAATTCCGACAAATTTTATAAAGATCCATTTATAGCGTTTTGAATTGCGTTGCTGAAAAACATTTTGACAGACATTGCTTGCTGCTGTTGTTCGTTGCTATCGTTAGGGTCTACCAATGCCAACTTGGGGAGGGGGCTCCGGAGGGAGCCTAGGCAGAGGGGGGGGCAGAAAGTCGAAGAGAGGAAGAGAAGCGAGGAAACGCGCAGCCTCGAGCGGGTCCAGCCAGGGACTCTGGCTGGACAGACATCTGTCAAACACACAAACGGGCCAACCAATCATTACCAAAATTTAGCTATCAGTGTAGTTAAACATTTCTAATAATTCCTGTGAATTTCATAATGGTCTGTTAGTAATTTTTTGAGTTGTATTGCTGACAATCTTAAAATGAAACATAGAAACACACAATCTAACTGACAAGCAGATTATCACTAAAATTTTGTCATTTATTCTTTGTAATAATCTAACAACTCTTGTAAGTTTCATCAAAATCCCTCCATAACTTTTTGAGCTACAGTACTAAGAAAAAAAGAAGCAAACAAACAAACGGGTGAACGGATCTTCACCAAAAGTTAATCATTTGTTTCTCCTAACATGGCTAACAATCTCTGAAAATTTCATAAAAATCCACCCATAACTTTTTGAGATATGTTGGTGACAGGGAAATTAATAGACGCACACAAACAGGAAGACAAACAAATTCGACAGAAACAGAACCTCCTTGGCGCAAAAAATAAAATAGCTCTGAAAAAAAAAATGACATGACCGACCTGCATTCCGCATCACATTTTAAGCAAAATGCGAATTTACTGAAAGTACGTTAATGTTTCACTGCCGTACGCCTATCGGTTACCAAGAAGGATACTACCTATTTTATTTTTTGTAATATTTGACAGATTATATTGGTGATTTACATAATACTCATTATCCAGTTTAAAAATTTCTTGCGTCTCCTTGAACTTTTTACGATAGCGACTAGTCAGTTTCTTAAAATTTATCACAATAGTGATTAATCTTTTTTATTTTTGTTTTATTTTATTTATTTGTTTATTTTTTTAACAGAGCGGGAGCACAATTTCCTTTGTCACATTTATCAGTACCTGAATAATCAGCAGAACGTTTCAGCAACAAAATTTTATTCTCTCGTTACATTGAAAGTAAAAATTTCAGGAAATGGGAAATAGACTCTAAAAATGAACGACAAAGTGGACGATGATATGCAGATAATTTTATTTGTTACTATTAAGGAACGTCAGAAGCTTCCTCGCGCTCCATCAACTCTCATCAATTGGGAAAAATTACCCTAGCGATTTATATTACTATTGCTGTAAAAAAATTATCATCACAATCCAGCGCGGAGGTAAAAATATAGTGGAACTTCCATACGCAGAATACATCGTCTAGTTCTATTTTCCTTCAACTCTTGCCATTTAGCGCTAGATTGCTCTCATATTCTTCCAAATATCCATTACTCTTCCACTAATTTATCTATAGGGGCTTTACCCTAAATCATCCCATTTTTACCCTAAATCGTCCCTCATTCTCCCCTAAGCTTCAGATGTTGCGATGCAAGCTGCGTTCTCAGCAAGTCGTTGAGGGAAATTGCCCACACTGCTATAGGGTAATTTATGGAATTTATCACCCTAATATTAGCCCCCAACTATGTACAGAATTTCAAAACGGCCAGAGGCGATGGAACCTCGGCCACATTCAGTCAACATACCACCCGAAATATCGCGTTGAGTTCAATTCTCTTAAGTATACTCACACTCACGGGACATGGGCCACCCTACAGGTGGATCGTTGTAGTCAGTTGTGCGATAGTCATGGTTAAAACACTACTTGAATACAGTCCACTCCTCATAATATGACCACCTTTGACTATAACAAACGGCTTACTGTGACCGATATACTGGTCTTAAAATCAACGCCATCAATTTCATGTGACGATTGATTGGAAAATACGACCAACTGCTTAATTAAGGCGTCTAAACGTGGTCTTATTAGGCAGAGTCTGTGGTGTAAGTATTAAGTTTGCATATATATATATACTAGTGAATATACGTTGTAAGTATATACTTGATTCCCTGCTTAAAATTCCATGACTGCCGTACGTACAATATTTTGTACTTTACGTACGACACGGGGAGGCGTGCGCGCTTCTGACTTTGGAGTTAAAGATATGATATTAATTACATAAATATAAATTTCTCAAATCAATATAATTTATGCCTAATTTCTGCGTCCAGCTTGGTTTTCATTGGAGCGTTCGTTTCTATTTCCTGTACTGCAGTATTAACATTGACCATAAGCATGGGCTTAGTGAGGTTTCCGTTTTCTGATTTAATCTCAGAGTTTCATTTCATTCATGAAACAGTGCGAGAGGAACTCTATCTCTCGCCGCTACAAGCCTATGTTAATTCATGCAAGGTAGCCTTTGGTTCCGGCTCCTGCCCAGCCCCGAGCTTTTGTATGGAATGTAATGGACTCTTTTAATATTCAATAAGGCTTATTTTAATGTGCGGGAGACAATGGCTCTGTTGTAGCATATGCTATAGCATGTACACAGATAGAGAAAATGTATCCCCGCATGAGTGGGATGCTGGGGTGTTGCGTTTGCTCAGTGAACGTTGTGCTTTCGCCTTTCCGCTATGCCTGTGAATTCTTACTATACTCGGATTGTAGCGTCGGCGTATCTGTCACTCATTTTTGTGAAACCACAAGCCTAACCAAAATTAGAACGGTAAAGTCTACTTGACGGCATCCCCAACTAGGAAACCGACACGCACTGGTTTGTGCAGCAGATATAAGCAACAGGCCTCAGAGATGTACGCAGCTGCAGTCGCCCTAAGATCGTCTACAGCTATGATGACAACGACGAAAGACTTCATGCGACAGATCTGCGCCCCTCAACCTTCCTCATTTCTGTCAAAGGTTAGTTAATCTGCAGCAGTACGCAGACCGGATGCTAAGGGATCTCGTCAAGCGCAGCGAAAAAAAAAATGCATATTTGGCAGAGAGGGTTGAACTCGCGGCATTGAGCGTCATTATCAGCACCTTAAGGCGGGGACCCCACTGACACAAGCAATACAATGCGGTTTTTCGGGAGACACGGCAATACACGAAGGTGTGTCTAGCGATCTGGATTGCGTCGGTGGGACAGTAAAGGGCTGTACCCGACCTTACTTCTTTTCGCGCAGGAAATTTATTGCGTTGCACGTCGTTTGTTGCGTCTGTGGGACCTCGGCCTTAGTCTACTGCTACTGCAGTCAGGAAGTTGTCACATTAGCCTGTTGTGTCTGACACAGCAGTGTTGAAAATCTGTGGCCGACTGCAGCCGTGCATTTTTTGGGATATGCGAACATCTAACCGCAGCACCAATCCCAGGTAGCAATGAAGTTCCTCTGAATGTTCGCTATGCATCCAACTTAACATCCCCGAACTTCCCTGATGAAGATCCGCTTAACTTCCTTATTTGAAAAATCACCGGGATCTTCTTCTTGAATATTCACGAATATCTGAATGGATACTTAAC
>LQNS02277097.1:20875239-20886367 GCA_001587735.2 Parhyale hawaiensis
CAGTAGCCAATTCCGTCCCATTCATTTTCAAAGGGATGGAAGAGTTCACCAGCCCTACGTGCATTACTGAGCATTTGTCGACATTAAAGTTCATCTGCCACGTTGCGCTCCATTCCATGAGGTGGTCAAGGTCTAGAGATGTTGAGTAGGGTAACTTTGGATGAGCTTGCTACGACTTGGCTTGCACGCGCACCACGTAAGAGTCGGAACACGGAAGCGCTTCACGTTCTTGGAACAGATGCTTCACTGGGCGTGATAACGGTTGAATCTATTAATTGAATTGAATTGAATTAATTGTAGTGAAACTCAAAAGAAGTTCAAATAGAGAGTCTAAATTGAGCGAGTGACTCTCGCTGTAGCGGAATAGCTGCATGGCTTGGAGTTTAAGCAATTTTTTAATATAATAATATTAGACGAGTCAGAGCTGCATACACAGCAGCGTTATGGGAAGGATAGGGAGAAACTTTCCCATGTTTTGACTCTCGTGTGCAGCAGACTTGAAGTTAGACGCAGTTCGTGAGGATTGAGTAGCTGGCACTATTTATAGTGTAGGTTGGGTTGGGTTGAGGAGCTGGCGCTATTTATACTGTAGGTTAGGTTGGGTTGAGGAGCTGCATTGGGTCGAACGAAAATGAGTTATAGCGTAGGTTAGGATTGCTTCGTTTTAAAAAGGGAGAACATTAACTAACCATAGAAAATCCACGAGTCCCGCTAGTTTATATTATTTTGATAGAGTAGTGTAACTTCAAGTTGAGCTTCTTCAAAATACAGTGCGTTATCTTTGATTATGCAAATACATTTTTTTTGCTTTTTTTTAAAAAAAAATGTCAAACATTGAAAATGTGAATAGGAAGTTAGTGCACAGGTATGATGTAACTATAAAACCAACTAGAGAAAAAGAAAACGGAACAATTTTCCACGTTTTGGCAACATTTGCTTATCTCACGGGCTTCTGCTGTTACCCCAGATTAGGCAACATCACTCTCTAGTGAACATGGGCAAGAAATGAGGTTTAAAAAGTGAAGAAAAGATCAAAGTGACCTCGTTATTGGCTTCTGGTAAGGCAACACTCGAAGTTTCCAAGGAGTTACAGCGTCATCACCGAACAATTAAGGCTTATACAATTGAAGGTAAGGTCAGCCGGGAAACTCCGGATAGAGCCTATACAAGGAAATTGAATGCTCGGGATATGCGACATATGAAGGTTTTTATCGCTAGAAAACAACTTTCTACAAGTAAGGCGATATTTGAAGACGCTGGAGCCCCAATACTATGCAGAAAGACAAGATGTGATGTTCTGCAGAAACTAGGGAAAGTGAAAAAGGCAATTAAACGACCACTTCTAACAAAAACTCATAAAGAAAATAGGGTCAAATGGTCTGAAGAGAACATGAAAACTGATTTCTCCAATGTCATATTTACTGACGAATGCAGAGCCACTTTTGATGGCCCAGATGGATGAGCGTTTGTATGGGTCTTCCATGACCGACCTCAACAGACACGGCTT
Organism: Parhyale hawaiensis; assembly: GCA_001587735.2. Lineage (NCBI taxonomy): Eukaryota > Metazoa > Arthropoda > Malacostraca > Amphipoda > Hyalidae > Parhyale > Parhyale hawaiensis. The sequence goes on from LQNS02277097.1 coordinate 20,876,747, forward strand.
TAAGCGTCATAAAGTTGGTGGAGGGGTAATGTTTTGCGCCGAAATTACCTTACCTTCATACCTTGATGATACTTCGGACGAGGTCCAGGTGGCGTTATGCACGCAACTCATCTTGCGCAGAGGTGATGCTGCAGTCCGTGACCAGTGGGATGGCTAACAGCGAGTTATCCCTACAATTCACGTAGCCGCTTACAACAGGTTTATCTAACATTTCAGTATGTATGCGTCCAGTAGGTTTTTAAATTTCACAGTCTCTGTATCGATGACATTTTGGACGTGAATAATCTCGCCCCCCGAACCGCGAAACTATTAGAATACTTTGTGGCCATTGCGTCACTACCAGTTTTGATCGGAATTTGCACGTAGTAGTAGTAGGTGACACCCTTATTCGTCCATTTGAAGTGGCAAAAGGAGTTAAACTGAATGCAGAAAGGTACTGCCAGTTTAGTTTCTAGAAGCCAACTTGGTTCCATGGCTTGAAGAGCAGACTATCGTACGCAGATCCAAATTGGTATTTCAGCACGATAAAGCTCCCTCACACCGAGCACAGTACACTGCTAACTGGCTTGCGGATGGAAGATTCAAATCAAAAAGGATTATGATCTGGCAAGCGAAGAGCCCCGATTTAAATCCCTTTGAGAACCTCTGGGCAATGATCAAAAGGAAGATATTAAGGTGGTCGGCAGTTTTCGAGCAAAGTAAGCCTATGGATTGCAGTAAAAACAGTAGGAGATTCTTTTATACCATCTGAAATATCCAACCTGACAAAGTCTGTTAATAATCACTTTAAAAAATCACGGGAAATGGAGGTTGCCATGTTCAGAATTAATTAACTTGTTATGCTTACCACTGCTCAACACTTATCTCAGTATTTATTGCATTGTTTTGGTTATAATTTCCTGGTTTTGGACGTTTACTAACAATATTCCTATTCACTTGTATTTATTTCCTCTTTATGACGTTTTTATTAGCTTGTTGCATAATCTGAGGTAACAGTAAAAAACTCGTAAATAAACAAATTGTACGATAAACTTAACCAATGGCTACATATTTATTTTACAAGTGCTGTTTATTTTGACAACATAGCCATACATTTAGTTAATATTGATGTTTCAAAGTTCGACACTCATCTTAAAAATTGAAGTAAATAAAATCTGTTTACATAATGAAAGGTAACGCACTGTATTTTCAACTATTAAAAAATTGTTTTCAGGATTTGTTCGCAATTAAGGCAATTAAATTGCAAATGAATTCTTCCTAATACTTTGCAATTCATGTTATCGAAGCATACGTGAAGAAAAATTCGATAAAAAATTATAATGGCAGATATTCCTGCATATTTCATAGTATTTAGGTATTTTCTCGTTTTAAAGTTTTGATCAACGACTTCACCCCAGTTTCACAACGAAACACTGTTAGGTTTTGTGATATGAAACTTATAAAGTCCAAAACTTTGTTGGATTCTCATTTGAAAAGAATGCCAGATAGACCAGCGGTCAGCGGTTACGTGCACTGTGGAGAAGATTCGCTGCTGGCTCTGTCATTTGTTACTAAATGCGACCCAACCGAAGAAATCCAGCATCGTGACTTCACACACATGAGGTGACATGTACAACGTCACCTGAACTTCTTCGGAAGACTCTTAAGGTACTCGAAGTAGGTAAAGTATATTTATCAGAAAGATGTCTGAGGCCGAATGTATCGGTTCTATCTGTAGAAATATCATTCAACTTTCTTGACTTGCCCGAAATTTCAGATAGAAACTTTGTCTTTGTCGCTTTGAATCGCATTACTAGCATTAGCAACATCGTTATTACTTTGAGCCTGCTGAAAACTTCATTGTGTGGAGTAAGATTGAGTTTCTGGAAGTCTTAAGTTAAAAGTTTCTGAGTCAGTACCTGAAACTCAACTAACAGGTCGAAGCCAACGCTCCTGCGTAAAGTTTCGAACAGCTGAAGCCTCTGAGGCCTAATTTTGGCCCCCAAATGAAACCAACCCTTACCTCGGGTAGCACTGTCGGGAGGATGGTAATGCTGGGCGGAATCATAATTTTGGCCACTCGCTTCCTACGTCGCTCCGTTTTGAATATCAAAACGGTAGCCGCAAACGCAGGGAGTTTCTAAATAATTCCTTGAAAAATTGTTATCTCGCAACTTGCATTTTTTACGATACAAATGTCCCCTTTTATCCCACCTCGGGGGCTTTCACGCAAGTTAAATGAACATCTAATAAATTATGAACTCTTTCGCTTGCCGGCACTGGTGCAAGCATCTGCTTAAATATTAACTTGCGGGAGATGCGCGCACATTCGGGACCATTTAATAATGTAATTAATAGCTTTATTTTCACATTACATCTTAGAAAATGTTGCCTCAGTCTTTGTCAAAGCACTTTCACAAAATGTAACACAATATTAAATTTATTGGGCTGCTTGCACTTTCGTAAACATTAGAAAATATTAACCCTGCCGAGCTTCCCTCAGTTTCGCGTACAGCTAAAAATAGTAAATCTACAACGCACCGCGCACTTAAGCTAACATCTACTAAAATATTAACTCTACCGAGCACCGCGCACTTAAGCTAACATCTACTAAAATATTAACTCTACCGAGCATCGCGCACTTCAGCTAATATCTACTAAAATATTAACTCTACCGAGCACCGCGCACTAAAGCTAACATCTACCAAAATATTAACTCTACCGAGCACCGCGCACTTAAGCTATCATCTACTAAAATATTAACTCTACCGAGCACCGCGCATATAAGCTAACATCCACTAAAATATTAACTCTACCGAGCACCGCGCATATAAGCTAACATCTACTAAAATATTAACTCTACCGAGCACCGCGCACTTAAGCTAACATCTACTAAAATATTAACTCTACCGAGCACCGCGCACTTAAGCTATGTAGATGATTTTATAATTGAGATGGCTCGTGGCGCGTATTAAGCTAACATCTACTAAAATATTAACTCTACCGAGCACCGCGCATATAAGCTAACATCTACTAAAATATTAACTCTACCGAGCACCGCGCACTTAAGCTATCATCTACTAAAATATTAACTCTACCGAGCACCGCGCACTTAAGCTAACATCTACTAAAATATTAACTCTACCGAGCACCGCGCATATAAGCTAACATCTACTAAAATATTAATTCTACCGAGCACCGCGCATATATGCTAACATCTACTAAAATATTAACTCTACCGAGCACCGCGCATATAAGCTAACATCTACTAAAATATTAACTCTACCGAGCACCGCGCACTTAAGCTAACATCTACTAAAATATTAACTCTACCGAGCTACCCGCGCCTTCACGAGCACTACAAACACCCCACATCTGAGTGAGGCATTTCTGTACACGTTCCAGCAGCGGTTTTGCATCTCTGCATTCAGCTCAAATTAAGGAAGGCAGCGTTACTTGGCGGCAGTGAGGAAGAACGCTGAAGAGAAGTTGGCCAGTCTCAAGTAACTGCGAGAGCAGCACCCACCGGCCTGTGTTTCATGCAAATGTATGGTAATGCCACCTGCTGGACACTTACTTCTACGGTGAATGTAGTTCTTTTCATCTCCTTTCTATTTCTAGGGCTCAAATGTGACGCTTAAGAGCAATTTAAGATAAGTGTGTTTCTGTTTTTGTGTGCTTGTAACCTATTCCACATTGGAATGTGTTTTGTGTGCTTGTTACCTATTCCGCATTGGAATATGATGTAAACGAGCAATTTAAAGAAACCATTGCTTGTTTCCATCCGTTCCTGTTTCTGCAATTCAAGCGTGAAGCTTTAGAATTATTTATGTCCGCTGCTTAAGCATCATGCTTACAAACGATTCAAATGTGTCTCAAATGTGTCTCTTTATAAAGTTCAATCGGCAAGCTTGATACCTCAATTTCGATTCTTCTTGAAGGCGCAGACTAATCTTGCCCCATCACAACAATTATTCAGCATTCCAATTACTAGTCAATTGAAGAAGGTACATTTCACCCAAACTACAGACGATTGAACACAGTCAGGTATTTCTTCAGTATTTTACTAAAAAATCTGCAACATCTATACGTCGCAGTTGTCACTCAATTGTTCGCATTATAAGTTCTTTGACGAGATGCCATTTTCACGTAAATAGTTAAAGTCTTGCGGTTTTTTGACGTCGCATATCAGCTTGAAAACCGAATTGAAAACCCATATTATAAGTCTTCGTAAGTGCTGGGGCCGGTATTTTTAAATGTAAACTAATTTTTGGAATCATACAATTCCTGGCGAACTCTTTTTCGTGAAAAACGAATTAAAGTGAGTATTGTGAATTGTGGATATCTTAAACTCTTGTGGTCTTTCGAAGCCTGTCAAAGCATTCCGCGACGGGCCGTTGGGTATACTTTGGGAGGACTAATAATGTAGTATATTTTGATTGAATTTGCAAAAAATATACATCATATCTAGATCAAGAAATCCACGCGAAATTCAAACGAGACTCTTTTAATTCAAGAATGCTTCACTTCTTCTCTTCCAAAAGTTGAACGTTACTCCTCATGGTTTAATGCTTAGGTAACTTAAAATTTTCCTTTTCAGATTTAAATTTAGTGTTAGCAAGTTTATTTGTATAATTATACCTTCATATGCTTCTATTGTATTTTGAAAATACTTTTTCCTTCTCAGTGTAATCAACTTATTTCCACCGAAAAGTTTAAATTCTAAAACTAGTGCCATGTCACTTAAAACTTACGAGAAATAGCCTCTAAAGTTGATATTAAAGCACCTACAATAATCTATAGTTCATGGAAATTTTTATGAGCTAGAAGCAGTAATAGAAAGTTTTCACGAAACATATATAAGTATGCTAAACCTATTGCCACCATTTTATACAATCAAGCTAACAAGTGAAATTTCTATTGTTCTCATTACTTTTTATTATCGGCACCTCAAGCAAGAACAATGAATGGTATCGTCATACTGTGGTACCCCAGTGTGCCGGCCTTCAGAAAAGTAGGTCATATATTTTCAGTTACGCCACTTTTCCAATCCCGTTTGAGATACTAATTCCACTAAGTGGACGGTATCACACCTAATCGGTTCGAGCTTTTATTTTAATAAATGAAAACCGCTTCAGTTCGTCTCATCCCGTGAGAATTGTCATGTAAAATTAGTTCCGTCTTGGCTATTAATATATTGCAGTAAAAAGAAGTGACGACCAATCTTCTGAAGTGGCCTCAAACTTTGCGATATACCTCAAGTTTACCCGCAATGCAAATTACAATTTCGCTCCAGTCCCAAAATTTTGCAAAAAAAAAAATAAAAAACAACTCCGAGCGAAACTCTGCTTAGTGCTCACAGTATCTTCAGTATTGGAAATAATTGGGCAAAAAATATCAAACAATGTCGGTCATAACGAACGGGTTCCTCTTATATTACGATCTTATTACTTAATGTAGTAGTAGTTGTATAAGTAACTACTCTGTTCCTTGTATCGGTTACTTACTCATAAACGTTTTCTCGGGTACCAAGTTCTCCTTTGCCCTAGAACACAGTCATGGAAATTACTAGCAATAAAACTGTATAGCGAAGAACCTGGGAATATTATAGTTCACAACTGTGTACCATGCTTAAATTACTAGTCTCCCACAACAGATTTCTTTCTTAACTCCCTAATTTTCATATAACAGTTATAAAAAACTACTTTGCTTTTTAAATACTAATTTAGACGTTGCTGTTTTTTTAACAAATGATCTCCTATTCTAAATAACTTGACCTATACCGCATTTTCCAATTATCTAACTTCGGTCATTAACCACCAATTGCCTTGAGCGCCCTTTACGCATAACCCTATCAGCTAGAAAATTGTTTGTTACAGCTTTGCGAAGTACATAGCTAGTCTCTCCATCAAATTACCCTAACAGAATTTCTAGCACCATTGGGAGCTGATACACGGAATTAGCTGTTGGGATGGCCAAGAAGTTTGTTAGAGTTATCTTGACCTCGAATAATTCATTCACATATTATTGTTTCCTCAAATAATTTGGATTCTTTTTATACTGTACTAATTAACACACTGTTCTTATTCCGAATTTCTAGGCAAACCTTTAAATCACTAATGTACACATTATGGCTTTCTCAAGTAACCAGTCTCTTCCTTAGTCATTAATTTCCTTATTACTTCTGCCTGAAGTAACAAGTCTCTCCTTACATCAATTAGGTTAATATTACGGTGTCCTCAAGTAACTAGTCTCATTTTTCAAATCACTAGTATATATAGGTACGTAATCCTCTTTTTTTAAGTAATCTGCACAGCTTCCCTCTTAAATTACATAAAGTTTACAACACGATGTTCTCTGGAGACGAGACCCCAAATGGCGCAGTAGTTAGGGACGCTGCCTCGCTTGTGATGAAGAAGTCGGACGTTCTAATCCCAAACCGAGTAGGAAATTCTCGGTGCTTGGCGATGCAGGGGGAGTATTACACCACTGCCACTCTAGTGAGGGAAATGACTTGCCTGGCTGTCTGTGGGACTGCTGTGATCATATGAGCCTTCCGTCTATGATACCGTAGCTCAAGCAATTTGTCGTCTACTGCAGCCGTACTCTTTTTTGGACCCTAGAGTAAATTCATCTGCAGCACGAATCAGTGCGTACGGATTTCCTATAGTGGGACAGGCGGTCAAGACAACATTACCCTTATCTTTTACTAGTATTCCCCTGATGTCACTAATTTAATGTATTGCAATTTATTCGAATAACGATTTTCCCTTTGAACCACCAACTTACATATTGCAGTTTTCTCGAGTTTCTCCGTTAAGTCACTAATCTACATATTAAAATTATCTCAAGCAAGTAATGTGGTATTGGGAAACGAGGATCGTGTTTCCCCGCTAAATCGGACACTTTTGCCCAATAAGAAAGAGTGCGGCGGTCCACTGCTGGGAACAGAAGCGGAGCTCCTCTGCCTCCGCTGGCCAGTAATGTATTCCGATCGTAGCTTTAGGTTTTTACAGCCTGGCTTAACTCGCAGCTAATAAGGAAGCGAGGGGCCCCCGCAGTCTCTGCGCCGCCATGCTGAATTTAGTTTGGGTTTTTAGATAGCTGCTCTGGAACAATCTGCTTAAAGCGTAATAAACTACAGTTTAAAATATTATTGTTGGAGTTCTTGCTTTACATTGGAACTTATTTGGTGAAACAGAGAAAGCAATGGCATTTGATAGAGGCACAATCAACTGAAACCTTTGACTAAGGATGAGTGAACTCTAGCTATTTTTTTTACTCTAAGACAGGGTAAACGCGAACTTAAGACGAAGGCAGAGTAAACACAAGCTTAAGACCAAAGCAAAGTAAACTTTCGCTTTCGATTAAGGCAGAATAAACTCCGGGTTCTGACTGAGACAGATTAGGAGCTAACTTTTGACTAAGGCAGAGTAAACAGCGGCTACCGACTAAGGAAAAACTTCAGCTTGCGATTAAGACACACTAACTCCATATTCCGACACAGCACAGAAACTTATGTAGCCCCTGTAAAGAAGCTGCTTAAAACACGATAAATTAAACACAGTGAGGGAAAATTAGCCTTTGTCAGTGATGTTAGACTGCCGTACAGTTGGCTCGGAATCTCTAACTTCAAACGAATTCCTTGCATTTGCGACAGTCTTAGTTCTTTTTGATGGCGTAATACCAACGACATCGCCACCCTAACGTGCTAAGTCCAATTCACTTTCTTGTAACCCTATAAGCTCTTCAAATTAAGTTTTCATTTCTCGCTAGGAAAACATTTTATGAAACGTCGCCAACGGAGCCCAGAGAACTGTACAATTTCGGGTCAGTGTAGAGACGGGACAGACTCAAATGCTTGCAGGGTGGGGCTGACAAGACTACAAGGTCTACTTTTTTCTCAATTCCGAAATTGCAACGACAGCTAGCAATACTATTGGAGTTATTGACAAGTTGTTGAATTATAAAAATACATTTGATACTCAACTTGCAATAAAGGCTCCTTACACGCACCAGGGGGTTTCTATAGCAGGAGCGCGCGTCAGCTTATTTCAAACCCAAACACTAGAGCACTCTGAGAGCGAATACCTCCGCTAAGCAAGGCAACGGTAAATAAAAATTCAATTTGGCTTTAAAACTATGGTTTTCTTTGTATCAACTCCAAAATCTAAACATTTGTGCCCTTCAACAGTTTATGCAATTTTTGTGCAGGTCCGTTTATAAATTTTTGAGTTACGCTTCTAACAAACATTATGACTAACATGAGTCAAACATACAAACGAACAAACCAATCTGCACCAAAGTTTAATCATTTATGTCTTTTAACATTACTAACAACTCCTATAACTTTCATAAAGATCCATTGGTAATTTTCTTAGTATTCTGCTAGCAAGCATGAAATTAAAAACCGTGACAAACAAACGAACAAACAGATCACTCCAAAAATTGGGTCATTTACTCTTTGTAATATACCTAAAAACTCATGTAAATTTCAGCACAGTCCGTCCATAACTTTTCGAGTTATGGCATTGACAAGATGAGATAGACAAACAAACAACCAGATGAACGGATCTTCACCAAAAATTGAATCATCTGTTCCTCCTAACATGCCTAACAATCCCTGTAAATTTTATAAAAATCCGTCCATAACTTTTTGAGTTATCTTGGTGACAGACAGAGAGACAAAGCCGACGTAAACATGACCTCCTTGGCGGAGGTACCCAGTTCTGCTTTACTGACGTCACTAAGCTGGAGAACTGTTGACCTCTGCCGTTGATGATTAGCCTTGAAGGTGAATAGATTTATTATTTTACCTCAGAGAGTTTAGCTGTCAAGTAGTAAAGTTACGAGAACTTGTTGCAGTTGTAAGCACCTACTTGGCATCACGCGCAGCACTCCACACAGCCAGTCCCAGCCACTTGCCGTTCAGCTACTTCCTCTCTTTTTTTTCTGGCCCCAAGAAAAGTAAGCACTGACATACACTCCTGTTACAGCACCTCCGTGACATGTCCCAACTTGATGGAAATTGATACGTGTATATTTAATAATCGAATGAGGGGAAAAGGATCAATAATTCTTCAGTACTCTGTTACCGTGCAAATAAAATTCATGCTTCAGGGCGAAGTATACACTTTCTCACTATAGCATTATAGATCCAGGTTAGTAGATACTCTGACTCTAATAAAGGGATAAAAGTCTAAAATGCAGTCTGCATCGGGCAGTACTCACATAAAAATGTTACGGTAATTATGACAGTTACATAATCTTTCCAGGGGAAATTTTGTTTCATCTGTATGCCGAATCCATTTTTATATCTTCTTCAATTTCGTACGTAAAGAATAATTTTGCACCATCAATCCATCGTATATGACGGCAGAAGAGATGTCCTGACAATGATTCCTGAATAGAAAGCTTGAACATAATATGAGTGTTATTTCGGTGCTGTCATTCTGGTAATTTAATTAGGTACAAAACTATTGCTCTGTCTACCAAGCAATCTAATCTAATACTAAGAATAACCGTCGTGTGTTTATAAATATATATATATTTATATGTTTGGTGTCACGCTCTTAACGAAATAGATAGGCGGAAATTAGCCCAGGTTGGAGGCTCTTGTGCTCCTCTCAAGCTCCATTGAAA
>LQNS02277097.1:20926396-20936605 GCA_001587735.2 Parhyale hawaiensis
GATTGTTTCAACCAAGAAAAGAATGCTGCAGTAAAGTGGAGATTGTTTCAACCAAGAAAAGAATGCTGCAGTAAAGTGGAGATTGTTTCAACCAAGAAAAGAATGCTGCAGTAAAGTGGAGATTGTTTCAATCAAGAAAAGAATGCTGCAGTAAAGTGGACATTGTTTCAACCAAGAAAAGAATGCTGCAGTAAAGTAGAGATTGTTTCAACCAAGAAAAGAATGCTGCAGTAAAGTGGACATTGTTTCAACCAAGAAAAGAATGCTGCAGTAAAGTGGACATTGTTTCAACCAAGAAAAGAATGCTGCAGTGAAGTGGAGATTGTTTCAACCAATAAAAGAATGCAGCAGTAGAGTGGAGATTGTTTCAACCAAGAAAAGAATGCTGCAGTAAAGTGGAGATTGTTTCAGTCAAAAAAAGAATGCTGCAGTGAAGTGGAGATTGTTTCATTGGTGAATTTTTAATTCTGTGCAGCCATACCTACCGCCCTCTGCAGCGAAGTAAATGCGAGCATGTATTGGTGACAGCGCCGTGTGTGTTTCATGCCATGCTATTTAATGCACTACACTTGGTTTTAAAATATAAAACTTGGAACAAGCTTGTAAAAAAAGTCTAGGTTTTAAAAGCTTATACAAGCAGTATATTTATTTACATACACGAAAAATTAAGTATACTAAATTTAACAATTATGAGCTACTGAACAAAGACGCCATGCTGCCGCGTAGTAAGTATTGAGCTCTACAACGGCACGTGCTGACGGAAAGGGACACTTGCAATTATTATCAACAATAAATACTATTATTTTTATTCGTAATTTTACTATTATACCGCAAAATTACAATGCGATATGATAGTCATTACTATGCCACAGCTCTCTAACGAGGGCAAGGAATTCTTCAATTTTCTGGCCACACATCCGCGTCGCTAACACATCCGCATTGCTAATGCAATGTTACATGTTTCTTTTATTTTCTGCCGCAGTACGGCGAGAATTCATTAATATTTGAGACCTTGCGCGCTTTCGAAAGGCGTAGAAACGTTAGAAGTAATAACAACAGTTGTTAGCAAAAACGTTATCTTATAATATAATGTATCGCAATTAGCAATAACTTACATTATTCTTATAATATAATGTGTCGCAAAGACGTACAATCACAAAATATCTTTACAAGAAGCACAATGTTTTGCTTCATTTCATTCTCGTATTAAAAGAGATGCTCTGTGCTCCATTTACTTGACTTCATCTTATGTTACAAATGATTGATAAGCTCGAGATATACGAAGTTTTCTAATTTATATTTGTTGTTAATACTTAATGGAGAGAAGAGAGACGCGTAATGTTTGCTTGATGTTGCTTGTCGTTAATGTTTGATGACTGGAGAGAAATGCGAAATGTTTGCATGTTGTAATTTATCATCTGCATGCGATGTGTTCAGAGAAATGTACCATGAAGGTAAGGAATACTATGAGAGTAGCGCGCACTGTGAGCTCTACAGTGCACGGTGCCAGCTAATACTAGAATAAGTGTATCATTGTAATGCTCGTATAAAACTTTGCCATGCAAGTAATGCATTACACTACGTTATTATAAAAGTTAATACATGCTCATATAAAATGCCTAAGTTTAAAAAGTTTATACAAGAAGTACATATATATGTATGAGAGAAATTAAGTATTTAATATACGTGCAAAAATAGCACAAGTAACCTGAGTATGAGGTCAAAGGTAAAATCAACTTGACCGTACTCCCAACTGGTATTCACATGCACTGGTTTGTGCTGCAAGTTGCCACAGAGAGGTATACGGCTGCAGTCGACCACAGATTATCTAGAACTGTGGTACCAGTGGTGGAAGACTCCATGCAAAAATCTGCGACCCCCTACCATCCCTCTGGGGAAGTTCAGTATACCCTCAGCAGTACGCAGACCGGATGCTCACTGATCACATCAAGAGCCGCGATGAAGTTGACCAGCTGGGAACGGGGCACGAACCAGCGCCCTGAGAGTCAATGTCAGACGCTTCAGTCTGCTGCTACTGCGGTTCGGCATGTCCAATACAACAACTGCACGTTAATTATGGTTTTGTAGGCTATAGTCTTACCTCCAAATGTGTGAGTGGATACAGACGAGGGTAATTATTATACGCAAGGCAATGAATTGCAATAAATTCAACACCTACACCATCAGAACAGGAGTAATGGTTAAGATAAACTCAGCTTAACCGCAAGCCCCAAGTGGGAAATTCGCATGCACTTGCTCGTGCTGCAGATAGATGTTCGCTTGGCCCCAGAGTGTCATATGTGTATTGCTGTTTACTATAATATTTTCTCTATTTTTTATAATCAAGTGGAGACTTTTGATTGTCCTTGCTTAAAGCGTTTTAATAAACCCTTTGCTTCCCGACGGCATCATCAGATGCCACTCTCAATTGTTCCTATACAAAAGCTATGCATCATTCAAATTACCCAAGACACTCACAGCATCTGTAGTAGCCAATGCAAAAAATACTGTTTTTTGCAAGTAAAACTAAATTTTTTCTCAAATATGTGTTTAACTAACCTATTTTTCATAAATTTAACAAAAAAAGTGAAAAAAAATATCTTAATTTCCGGAGGCATACGGTTAAGGCTCGAGGTTTAATTACCTTAATTAAATTAATTACTGTGATTAATTCAAATTCGGAAGAAGAAGGACGCACAATAAACTTTGATTAGCTTGTGTTGCTAAAGAACACGAGTATTGCAGAACGAGAGTCGTTACATAGATAAATGCTTTATCCACTTCTCAATTTGTAATGAATCACAAAGCCCCTCGAATCACGAAAACGCAATTTTGGCCCCACTTATACTCATTTTAGAACTGGAGGACGGTGCCATTTTTTTTTTTTTCATTTTAGATTCCTTTTTCGTCAACCGGTTGCTCCTGTCATCAGTGTATTTTCTTCCCACCTTCGTCTAATTCTCTAATTCGTCTCCGAAACATAGCAGAGTCCTCGACAAATAAAATAACTGTGTACAGTACTCGAAGGTGACGCCAATTTGGTGTTCAAAAAAAAAACTGTTCAACTACAAACAGGTCTGGATCAACCCGTATTCTGACTCTATTCTTGAGGTCTTCCCTCAGAAACTTCCCCTTATTTAGGGGCGGCGTTGTGCGAAAGTAATTATGCATGCGTAAGCCGATGTGCAACCACCTTTGATCCCATCTCAGGCCAGATTGTGTTTCTCTCATTCGTACTTTTCTGCTCTTATTTCCCATAATATCGTGGTTACGTTGGTGTGACTGGGCTGGAAACAACGGAAATGATGACTGTCAGCCTATATATGTCTACAGTACATAATTCGTTCGTACGTTCTGGTATGATTACGAAAAGTGTGATGTTACGTGCCCCGATCGTCAGTAAAACCCTCTTATTTTTGCTGTTACGAACGAACGTATTGGGCGCCTATGGTATCCCAACTTAACTAAAACACATAAATAGCTTTGACGTCTAAGGCATGGTGTAGTTACAATATGCTGCCTGTCTTGGTTTCTTCGTCATGTTGCCAAAGATGCCTGAAGACAAGCAAAAATTAGCTTCTCAATGGACGATTTTTTGGCTGCCTGCTGTGGTGCCACGGATTGTCACGCTGACGTTGTTTACATAATCGCGGAGTCGTCGTCTGCTTCTCGCCGTTGACTTGCGAGTCCCTGTTGCGTCGATAATCTGCTTCGATGTATCAGAAATAATTGTAGGTATGGCGTATCCAGAAGCATCCAAAAGAACTATTGTTCAAGGCATCTGAATCTTATATACGACAGAGAAGCGCATGGCTGCAATCGACCACAGCGTGTCAAAGCTCTGGAGTCAGAGACGAAAGGCTGAGCTAACAACGGCGACAAGCCCCTTCCCCCCTCGCCCGAATGTCCCTATTTCTGGTTAGGTCATGGCGCTAATGTGACAACTGGGGCCACTGACGGTCCACATTTTTAAGTAGAGCACTCTGAGAGTGCATACCTCGGCCAATTAGGCAAAGGTAACGAAAGATTCAAATTGGCTCTGAAACAATGACTTTCTTTGTATCAACTACAAATTATAATCCTTTGTGCCTTTTGATAGTAATAACAGTCTATACAATTTCTTGAAGATCCGGTTCGTAACTATTTGAGTTAGGCTGCTAACAAAAATTATGACAAACATCAGTCAAACATACAAATGAGCTAACGATCTGCACAAAAATTGAATCACTTATGTCTTTTAACATTACTAAGAACTCCTGTAAATTTCACGAGGAACCATTATTATTTCTTAGTTATTGTGCAAACGAGCATTAAATAAAAAACAGTGACGAGCGAACAAGCGGATCATTACAAGAACTTGGTCATTTATTCTTTGTAATATACGTAACAAACTCATGTAAATATCATAATATCCGTTCATAACTTTTTGAGTTATGGCATTGAAAAATTGAGGCAGACAAACAAATAAACGGATCTTTATCAAAAGTTAATTATCTGTTCCTCTTAGATACCAAACAATCCCTGTAAATTTCGACTAAATCAGTTAATAACTTTTTGAGTTATCTTGGTGACAGACAAACACGACGAAAACATAACCTCCTTGGAGGAGGTAATTACTACTTGCCGGGTTAGCTCCTATTCTGAATTACTGTAAATAATTTCTATCTTTTCTATCTCTACTTAACGGATTGCATGAGCCAAAGCTGAACGCCTAGCTTATTCTGAAGTAAGAAGATTAGCAAAAAAAGAGCAAACGTAAGATTGAGTCCTTGTTCAAATACTTAACTGAACGACAGTAACGTGGTTAGCTACTTAAAAAGTGTGTAAACTGTGGTGTAAGTCTATACGGCCATATATATACGAGTAAAGTATATAAAAACATACACGAGTTCAAAACCAAGAAAAGGAACTCAGTGGGTAATATGCTACACCCATTGGTATATGTCTGTAACAATAAAGGCAAGTGACATTCATAAGCTGCTTGAAATAACCTACAAAGAATGACTTCACTACCAGCATGATCCCCAGCAAAGACATTAGTGTGAGAACCAGTAAAGTAAAACGAAGACAGACCGTTACCTAAGAGTAAGCCTAAGGCTGCAACTATAAGTAATTAGAACTTTGCAGCACCTATTCTAACTTGGAACTTATTAAAGTCCAAATCTCCTCATTTAAGAGCAGGAGGCTGTTCCGATCGCCAGATGGTATCGACAAGCGCACCTTAGTTAAAAAGCCTTTGATTCTGATGGAATTCCTGGGCAAAGTTTAAATAATTTTCTCTTGGTGATAAAATGTATTGTAATATTAGCTAAAAATTTTATCTGTAAGAAACTCGACCGACAATAGTGACGATTGGTCCTTTTTGAAGCGATATAAGGGTACTGTGTTGTATTATTACTGATGTTGTTGATTGCTGTCATTATAATGTGTATCTGAAATTTGCTACTACTAAGCTGGGGCGGGTTGCGTTTAGATTTTGCGAAATTGTTTTGAACGTCGGCAGTTCTGGACAATTCACCCAAGTGGGGTGGGTGTTAGATGAGATCTTGGTCAACAAGAGTTGATATTTTATTTAGCTTGACATGTCAGAGGGCCTTATATTAGTTTTGTCTATTGACATCTGTTCAGCTAGGCGTACAATGGGCAAGCAGTGCTTTTGGAAGGGCGCATTCTAATTTTAGTACGTCAATTTTAGCATGTCAGTTCCGAAATTCTTTGTATACTGTATGTTTGAGAAACTGAGAATGAATAGTGGTGTAAAGGTGTAAGACTGACAATAAAATATGTGAAAATAACATGTACCTACTAGGTTTAATTGCACTCTGTTTTAGGTAGGTACTGACATTATTGACGATTTTATGACTGATGTCCCATAAGTGTATGCGCTTTCAGTGGACGCGTTCTCCATATTTCCTATAGTCTAGTTTTATTTTTGACTGAGTTAATATGTATTTAAATGTGAGAACAATAAAGGTGTAAAGGCGTACGATCATTACTGTCGTGTGATCCCATACACACGTACCTACATATCCAATCAAAATTCTTTAATTATTACCCTATCAAATTTTGGTCTGCCCAAGATGCTAAAATTGTAAACTAGCTTCTGAAATCATGTGCTAGGGTATAGTGACATGTTTGCGCATATTCGAATAGTTATATGCACTGTATATAGATATTGCAGTACGATTTTGAAATCAGTTATGCGAGAAATGGTTCAGTAAACGAATGTGAAAAGTAATAACAACGTTCAAAATTCAGAAATATTGCAAAGCACTAGTTTCCCAGACTTATTGTAACATTTGTATACATTGACCTACTTAAATACCTTAGCCAAGAGGTTATGTGTTTGCTGGGGTTTGTCCGCTTGTTCTGTTGATCTATGTATGTATTTGTTAGCAACGTACCTCAGAAACGTACGTACAGATCTGCATGAAATTGACAGCAACTGTTAGGAATGCTACGAGAAATAGATACTTAAATTTTGGTAATCATCCAAAAGAAGTTCCTAAATCTCGAATCATTTTGAAATTTTTGTTAGCCTTAGATTGATTGGCGGAGATCTGTGCTTTAGGAGTGCTTCTCTAGTTATTTATAGGCCACTAGAGAATATTACTGGTTGTTGATTAGCATATGTAACTACAATATACCTCAAGCCTAGCCAGTGTTGATATATAATACCTCCAAACCCTATCCAGTGCTGGCTGTTCATAACATTGTTTTGACACTGCATTTCGCCGCACCTCTGTATTGAGAAACACATCTGTTCTGACAACACACGGATCAGACAGTGTGATGTCGGCTCCAGTCTTTAAATCCTCACTTTAATTCTGCTCTATTTAATCGCGAGTGCCAGGTATTGGGGACACTGCAGCTGGTGGCGATGGGGACAGAGTTAGTGCATCTGAAAATTGACACTAGAAGTATCAAATTTAATATTTTCAGTAATATGCTTCAGAATTCGATATTCTGTATACAGCTTGTCCTCGTCATGTGTCAGACTTGTTTTATACAGGACGCGATACAGGCTCAGGAGTTTTAGTTCCAGGTACCTTGAAATTGATTACTACCCTCATTCCGGCAACAGCGTTGCTTTCTATCAAGGCGTACTACGACGACGTGTATATTTTACCTGACTCAGTTTATGAAATTTATATAAATATAACATTTTCAGCGATGACATGCGAAGTTAATGTTCATTTTAAGTTTTTGTTCTGCTCTTTAATACTGATCGTGAATCATGAAACAAACATAATGGTATTTCTTGAAACCTCTTCGTTTTCTTTCAGCAGCTTTACAAAGCACAAAGCAAGACAGCACTCAAGGCAACTCAAGGTGTTTTCATTAAGGCCACCCGTGTACGATCCACATCACCTAGTGGGGACACCAATCTATAATGAGAGATACCTGTAATATGTAATAGTGTAAAATTTTCTAAATAATACATTCCGAGCACATTCTTGAAAGGAATTATAGCCTATTTGGAACAATGTTTTTCAGGGTAAAAGTTCGGTATTAAACACTCCCCACAAAATATTTGAAGGTAAGATTTCGAATTTAGATATTCTGATCAAAATTATTATTATTATTATTATTATTATTATTATTATTATTATTATTATTATTATTATTATTATTATTATTATTATTATTATTATTATTATTATTATTATTATTATTATTATTATTATTATAGAGAGTAAAATGTTCCACGCAAATTATTCTAAGGTCAGCTATCTCGAAGATCATAACTCTGAGGAATAGTTATGTTGGAGTTAGATATTCTGAGCACGATGTTTTAGGATGGAATGTCTGCGCGACTTGCAGTAATTTATGTTTAAGTTGCTGGGAAAACATTATAAGAAGAAATAAGCAGAGTTGTGTAACTTAGAATTGCATAATATAGAGTACATATTGAAAGTAAATACTTCAGATTGAGCTAGACAGAGGATAATTTTTTAATGAATGAAATTTTCAAGTGACCTATTAAATATTTTAAGTGGAAAATTATTTATCATTTTGCCCTGTCTATTGCTATTATATCCGGATAAACGTTTCATTTTCAACCCGTTGTTTTAATTTGGTCTTATTGGCGTTCCTTCTGTAATGATTTCAAGCATTTTCTACATTTCCATTTTGTATTTCTTACACAATTATTCAATGAAAGGACCGCTTTTAAAATAAAGTTCTCGGGCAAGTCCAAAAAAAAGGCATCTTAGTTAAAGATGTGCTTGGTCGTCCCATACGGTGAAGCACTTAAAATTGTGGGGTGAGCATAAATTCTTTTTATTATTAATAAAAACTGGAGCACTCTGAGAGCGCATACCTCCGCCAAGCGAGTCAACGGTAGCAAACAATTCAAATTAGGTCTGAAACCATGATATTCTTTGTAGCAACTCCAAAATTGAATCATTTGTGCCTTTGATAGTAATAACAGTTTGCGCAGTTTTCTTGAAGATCCCTTCATAACTTTTTGAGTTATTGTGCTAACAACCATAAAATTAATTAAAACAGTGACAAACAAATGAATGAACAAGCGGGTCATCACAAAAATTTGGTCATTTACTCTTTGTGACATACCTAACAACTCATATGAATTTCATTAAGTCTACCAATAACTTTTTCAGTTATGGTATTGAGAAAAATAAGGCATACAAACAAACAAACAAACAAACGGATGGGCGTATCTTCACCAAAAGTTAACCCTCTGTTTTTCTTAACATACCTAACAATCTCTGTAATTTTCATCAAAATCCATCCATAACTTTTTGAGTTATCTTTGTGACAGACCCGACGAAAACATAACCTCGTTGGCGGAGGTAATCATATCATGAGTGCTATGAAAAATTCAGGTTTGTCGTTGTTCTCGATTACGGGTATAAATTTAAAGCTTGCAGACTCTTAGTCTTACACTTGTACTATAATAAGAAAAACTCAACTTCTGCCTCTTTTACATCCACTGAAAGAAATGATAATAATCAGGGAAAGAATTTTATGTTCAGTCTGTATAAACATTTCATATGTAGCGCTATATACTTTTAAAAAATCAGATATGTCGAATAGAATAAGAGATATTTTAAGTTGAGCTTCAGATATTTCAAGTTCAACTGTCAAGCCAGCTGCCTCCGACGCTAGTAGAAGTATACTGATACAATGGAATTAATCTAATATCACTGACAAAATGTCAGAGAAATGTGATAGTGACAACTGCTCTAGCAGCGATGATAATATATGGCATACTGCTAATACTATTACGTTTCAGCACTGCGTCGCCAGAAATACTATTTCAATATAGAAAATTACTACCTATGTTGTATTTGTAAATAGCGAGTAAGTATTCTGCGAAAAGGAAAAGAAATGTTCCGTACTTATTTTATTGTAGAGTTGTGTCTATCTATCTATCTATCTATCTATCGAATATGTGTTATCATTTACTTCATGGCATTAATATGAAAATTTAGTGTGTATCATTTTCTATGCTTTAGTTACTCTCTATGTAAACAGCTTACTCACGTTATCAGCAGGCATGGTTATTAACAATACTAGTAAAATATATGCAGGTTGTGTTCCTTTTGTATAGTCGTGTTCCATTGCGATATTGTATTTTTTATTACGTGAGTATCCTTAAATAGTTTTAGGTAGTTTCTGCTGTTCAGTGTGTACTCAACAAGATACATAAGTATGAGTTCTTCACACGTGGTGTGAGTGACTCCTTACTGAGTCAGCTGCTCGAAAATATCCAGCTGGCCAACAAACAAGGCGAGATATATTATCACAAGCGCATAACGTTAAAACATTCTCCTTAAGAGTTAAGAGGCCAAGCAACTAGTGACGCACAACGGCGGCCTCTCCGACAGATAAGTAACCCCAATACATAGGCTGTAGAATCCCCCCCTGCGACAAGCTGCAGTAAGAAGCGGCCGAATTCACAGCTATATAAGGCTCGGTCTTAAGATCAATGGTGACCGTCGTACTCGCGCTTCTATCGCAGCATCTCCGCCATAATAGAAGGTCTGTCTCCAGTAGTGGTTTGGGTAGTTAGATTTGAACCATCATCTTGCAGAACCTTAGGTCCTAGGAATAGGTTAAGTCGTATGTTAAGTAGCTAGTGTCAGTTGATAGTAAGTAGGTTGATAATTTTATGAAGATATATAGGAAGTAATGGCGCTAGTTTAATTCGCAAGGAGAATCAAACCACCGCCATTCTAGTAC
>LQNS02277097.1:20937243-20954089 GCA_001587735.2 Parhyale hawaiensis
ACTGAGTAGATAGAGAAGACTAAAAGTCGCGTCCAATAAGTACCTTAATGTCAATGATTGAAACTCCATAGAATTTTATTTGTCACAAAAATTCCCAGTTGCATTCAGATGTTCGCCGGCAATGCTTGATCACCATTACTGAATTGTGTATCTGCATGTAGCTCTGAATTGTCAATGCACAACAGTGCATGGACCACACAAGTTAATCTCACATTAATCTGGATTAGGATTGATTATAGGTAGGTGTCATGTGCGTGCCTCAATCACCGGGCCATGGCACTACACAACGACATATGTTTCAAATCAATTTTCAAATATGTCAAGCCGGACAACAGATTTTTTTTCAATAGAACTATGAATCATAAGACGATAGTTGAAATCAAATTACAGATATTTCACGCTGAAGTACGAATATTTATAAGCAAAACTACGGCCGTTTCAAATCAGCCTTCAGATATTTCAAATTTAATTATATATATATGGTAAATTACCCTTCGAAAATAATAAAGTGGACCATTCATATAATTAATAATGAACTACCGACATTCTACATTTGCCTATATTGTTGTTTTAGATCAAACTAGAAATACTTAAAACTAGAGCACTCTTAGAGTGAATACCTTTGCCAAGCAAAGTATCGTTTACGAAAATTTCAAATTAGTTCGAAAACTATGAATTCCGCTTTAACACCACCAAAATCTTTTAATTTGTGCCTTTTGACAGTAATACACGTTTCCGTAATTTTCTTGAAGTTCCGTCCGTAAATTCATGAGTTATGTTCTGACAAACATTTTGGCAAACATTAGTCAAACACACAAACGGACAAACCGATTTTCAGCAAAACTTGATCATTATGTCTTTTAACGTTTCTAAAAATGTATGTAAATTTCATAAAGATCCCTCAATAACTTCTTGAATTATTTTCTTAACAGATATAAAATCAGACACAGAGACAAACAAACAAATAAACGAACCAACAGATCGTCACAAAAACTTGGTCATTTAATTACTTTTCGTGATATACCTAAAAACTCATGTAATTTTCTCGAAAAATCCGTTCATAACTCTTTGAGTCATATTATTAAGAAAAAAGCGGCAAGCAGGCGTAAGGAACTTCGCCAAAGTTAATCATCTGTTCCTCCTAACATACCTAACAATCCCCGTAAATTTTCCAAAGATCCATCCATAACTTTTTGACTAATCTTGTTGAAAAACAGACAGGCAAACCATCATACAATCATATACACAAATCTTTAATAATAATAGTTATTATTACTTATCACCTCCGCCAATGAGGTTATGTTTTTGTCCGATTTGTCTGGCTGTTTGACTGTAACCAAGATTACTCAAAAAGTTATGGACGGATCTTAACAAAATTCACAGGGGTTGTTAGGCGTGTTAACAGTAACAGATGATTAACTTTTGGTGAAAATCTGTTTCTCTATTTATTTGTTTGTTTAATTGTTTGTCTGCTTATTTTCATGAAATTTACATCAGTTGTTAGGTATATTACGAAGAGCAAATGATCAAATTATTGTGATGTGTTTATTTTTTTGTTTGTCACTGTGTTTCATTTTATGCTTGTTAGCCAGATAACTCAAAAAGATGTGAATGGATCTTTATGAAATTTGCAGAAATTTTTAGTAATGCTAAAAGACATAAATGATTAAAATTTGGTGATGATCGGTTGGTTCGTTTGTGTGTTTGACTTATGTTTGCCATAATGTCTGTTAGCAGGATAACTCATAAAGTTTAAAACGGATCTTGAGGAAAATTACAGAAACTGCTTATACTATCAGAAGCCACAAATGTCTAGGTTTTGGCGTTGATACAAAAAAAATAGTCGTTTCAGAATCAATTTGAATTTTTCATTACCGCTGCCTTGCTTGGCAGAGGTATGCGCGCTCAGAGTGCTCTATTTAATCATCCTACGACATAGACCACCCGATACTTGGCTATCCACTCCTTGCAAGGGAAGCTAATGGTAAATTGTTAAAACCCCGACAAAATTTCCACAAGTCAACAAGCGGCCTGAAGCAAAAATAAACTGTCTTTTGGGGACTCAAGGATTGTATCTATTAGAAAAATGCACCCATATATGAACACTCGCCAATATAAATTGCAATATTTATTTTACCCAACTTTAGGGTATTTTTGATGTCCTAATATTTAATTGTCGCTGTCCTAAGTTCATATCTAGCTACGAATGTATGTTTCTTGGTGGTAAATACATTCCTTGCATCACCGAAGACAGCTTACTTTTGTTTGAGGTCGCTCTGTTGACTGGAAAAAATTTATCGAAGTTCAATCAATTTGCCATCAGCTCCAGTTGCAATTTTGAGTGGGCAGGGAGCGAAGTATCGTGTAGTGAATACCTATGGTTTTTTTATATTGTATCATATTAATTTAAATTAAATTACCGTTACTTCAAATTAACCCAAAAATATTTTATACAGGGCCACATTTTTTAAGTGAAACTAAATTTATTTTGAATTTATAAGGTAATATACGCGATGTTTATGAAGATATTTCAAATAAACGTGCACTTATTTGAAGCTGATACACGAATAAGAAAATTGATATGGCAATTTTTCTAAGAAAAATGCAATAGTTGATATTAAATTACAAATACTTGAATTTTAAATGTCACTACATTCAACTATGAGATAATACCAAAATATAGAATTAACTTACCATTACTTTCAGTTTATAAAAGAATAGTGGAAATTAAAACACCAATGCGTGAAATTAATATGCTACTATGTGAAACTAAAATACAAATAATTGAAATCAAAATATCCATACGTAATAATAAACTCCCTATAGTCTAAAAGAATATACCAATATTACCTCCGCTCTAGAGGCAATGTTTTGATGGGATTTGCCTGTTTGTTTATTTGTCAAGCTGTCTGTCTGCTAGTAACGTAGCTCAAAAATTTATTAACGGATCTTCACCAAATTTACAAAACTCTGGAATGCCAAGAGGAACAGATATTTAAAGTTTAGTGGTGATTCAATAGTCCATTTGATTATTTATCTGTCTTTTCCCTCTGTTTGATCTCTAGCACTACAGCTCTATATGTAGTTGGTGTTAAGATATGATACAAACATTTAAGTTGAAATATCAAAAGTTAAGATCAAAATAACAACGCTTGAAGTTAAAATACCGGCAGTTAAAAAGAAAATGCCAATGCATGATATTAATCTTGACTCTGTTGAGGTTGAGAAGCAGCTTTTCTCCTACACGCCAACTCGTAGCCGCTCCACGCCCGCAGCCCTAACACCTCTGGCGGATTTGCCAAATTTCCAATGACTTTTTAATATTTCTGATCGACGGATTTCGCAGCCACCGATTGATTAATTAATGAAGCGGCTATTAAAGGTCCATCAATTAGGCTAAAGAGCCTTGACTGATTAATTGTAAAGCGGTTAAGTTCAGTCTTTAGCGAGCGAGTGTAGTGCTTAGTAAATTCTCTCTCCATGCTGCCCTGGCAACCATTAAGTAACGGCAACGTAACACGTTGGTTAACCGTTTCTCGATACTTGATCTGTAATATAACGACAAAGTGATTTATTGGGTTATGGATACCGTTGCTCAGTTTCCACACTACACAATAAATAAATTCAGTGCGATGATATTTTCAAGGGCGTTTCGATCGTATTGAACACTGTTGTTGACACTCGACCCACGTGTTTCCGCACAATATACCAGCGCAGTACGTTTAGCAACACAAATGGATATGGAAAAAATTAACTTCAACATAAATAAATGCCACAAATTCTTAGCATGAGCAAAGTCCAACATACCGTCCAATAATTTGTGAAATACATATTATACAATGCCCGCCTGGAAAATAAGCGGTACAAAAATAAAGTGGTAAAAGAGTAGTAACAAGTAAATTTATAAACCTACAAAACACTCTGAGAGCGCATAGCTCCTCCGAGCAACGTAATATTAATTAAAAAATTAAATTAGTCCTGAAGCCAGGATGTCTATATTTGATTATCATCATCAAGAGCTGGTCATTGTGCCTCTTAACATTCCTAATAGCTCCTGTAATTTTCTTAACGATCCGTAGGTAACATTTTGTGCTATGTTCTGGCCAACATTATGGTAAACATAGAGTCAAATACACAAGTGGACTAACAGATTATCACCAAAATCTGATCATGTACTAACATTCTTGCAAAATTTCCTGAAAATCCATTCATAACTTTATGAGTTATGTTGCTGACAAACATAGATATAAGCAGATAAACGGATAAGAAGAGCACCACATAAATTTGACCAATTATTCCTCGTAATATTCCTAACAAGTCGCGCAAATTTCATGAAGATTTGTCCATAATGTTCTTAGTTATATTACTAAGAAAAATACGCCAACGAACAAACAAATAAACGGTTGGACGGATTATCATCAAAAATTACTCGTTTGTTCCTCCTCATAAACCTAACATTCCTTGTAAATTTCATGATGATCCGTCGATAGCTATTTGAGTTATCTTGGTGACAGACAGACGGACAAACATGCAAACTCCGACCAGAACATAACCTCTTTAGCGGAGGCAGCAGCCCACAAACGTGGACCACTAGACAATATATGAACAGCTTGGCGACAGACAAAGATAGAGAAGAAAACCTCCAGATACCAGAATGAGTTATGAAACGGATAAGTTGCTACAACATGAGCAGTCCACTCTGTACAGAAATAAATTTGTGATGTTTAGCAGATGCAAACGCCGTAAGAAATAATACCAATAATAATAATTGCAATAAGAATAATAGCAACAATGCAATTTCCTTTTCGTAAGATGGAATATTTACAAACTTATATAACTAGTTGCAAATATTTATTCCCTTCTACATGCAATGTCAGGGATGGACCTTTAAATAGCCAGGAAAAGTAGGTAAGGCCGTCCAAAAAGCCGTAATTTAAATTGCGCATTCGATAAGAATTAACCATTTTTTTCGAAGCTTTCTCCTCATAGAAAATTACCATGAACTCTCTTTAGAAGTCGATAATTTGCATATAATTGAGGTGCTGCATTGGCATGGACTTTGCTGATGCGCGGAGTTAGAAACAAGGGTGAAATTTTCCCGGCGATTATGGGTGTTTAGATTTTCGCGAAAGAAATGAGTGCCCAAATTTTCCTGGCGATTATGGGTGTTTAGATTTTCGCGAAAGAAATGAGTGCCCAAAGTTTCCCGGCGATTATGGGTGTTTAGATTTTCGCGAAAGAAATGAGTGCCCAAATTTTCCCGGCGATTATGGGTGTTTAGATTTTCGCGAAAGAAATGAGTGCCCAAATTTTCCCGGCAATTATGGGTGTTTATATTTTCGCGAAAGAAATGAGTGCCCAAATTTTCCCGGCGATTATGGGTGTTTATATTTTCGCGAAAGAAATGAGTGCCCAAATTTTCCCGGCGATTATGGGTGTTTAGATTTTCGCGAAAGATATGAGTGCCTAAATTGAGTCCCTAAATTTTCACAGGAGGTATGGGTACTTAAATTTCTGCAATTGATATTGGATCTTAGACATTTGTGATGAATGAAGTTCTATTATCCGAATTTTCATGTCGGTTATGGTTAGTTTACTGTATAAATACAATCCGCCAAGGAGGATATGTTTTTGTCGTCTATGCCTGTTCATGTGGTTGTTAATCACCCAGATTACTCTAAGAGTTGAGGAAGGATTTTTACGAAATTTACAGAAATTTTTTTGGCATGCTAGCGGTAACAGATGATAAACATTTGGTGAAGATCCGTTCAACCGTTTGTTTGTTCGTTTGAATATTTGTCTGCATCTTTTTCTTAGTACCGTAACTAAATAAGTTATGGACAGATTTTCATGAAATTTTTCATTAATTGTAAGGTACGTATAAAACGAACACTAAAAGATCAAATTTTGTGATGATCTGTTTGTTCGTTTGTTTAACTCAATGTTTAATTTTTTGGTTCGTAGCAAAGTAACTTAAAAAGTTAAGAGCGGATCTTTTTGAAATTTACTAGAATTGTCAGAAATAATACAATGCATAACTTATAAAATTTTGGTGATGATCGGTTGATTTGTTTGAGGGTTTGCCTAATGTTTGTCTGCAACATAACTCTTAATGTTATGAACGGATCTTCGAAAACATTACAGAAGCTATTATTAGTGTCAAAAGGCACAAATGATTGCATCTTGGTGCTGATACAAATGAAATCATAGTTTCAAAACCAATTCAAATTTTTCGTTACCACTGCCTTGCTCGGTGGAGATACGCGCTCTCAGAGTGTTCTAGTTGACATTCCGTCGAGTAGGAGCGTGCTGGACTTTTTTTAAATGTTACTTAACTTTGTTTGCGATGAGCGCTTGCTCTGGATGTCACAACCAATCAAATCAGATACCATTACCGTCATAGTAGATAATTTTGCCCGAGCAAGATCTCTGGCCGTCTCTCACTCAGAAACACGCTCCACTGTCTCCACTTCAGACTTCCTTCAGTCCAAGCTGGACCCAGAAATCAAGATGAGTACTACGGACCTCACACTTGAGCGCAATCCAAAAATTCTGGGTCTGGTGTAAAATAGACAACCTAAGTTTGCAACCAACGACGACTAGGTTCGAGACAGAAGCTGTTCCCGGTTACGGATTCTCTGTGCGCAACATGCGCAAGATGGGGCAACAAAAGGAGGCCCTGCTACGGACCTTACAGACCACCATAAGAAGCGTATATGCTGCCCCGCTCTGGTTTCCCACCGTCCCGAAATTCACTGTTGGCAAGCTACTAACGGCGCAGAATGTAGCTCTGGGCATAGTCACCGGGTGCCACCACAGGGCATCTTTACATCACCTCCATCACGAAACCTCAACCCTGCCAGTTCGCGACAGTCTGGAGTTGTTCTGAAAACACTACCTCTTCAGGGCCTCGAGACTACACCATCCTCTTCACGCTACCATCACAGCCGATTCCGGCCCTCGTCGTATACGACATGCTCTTCAATCATATTTAAAGAGAATATTGCCCCCTCCTCACAGATGGGATTCTGCCTCCCGAAAGATATTGTACTACCTTGAAGTCACTTCATATGTACCTCAGCAGCTGCAGCAGCTGTTGCTCCGTATTCAACCAGTGGGGTTCTAGGCTGTCAGTGCCCTCCTCTGGGTGCGGAGGAGTCTCTTCTCCCCAGACTTTTCTTCTCTACCCTCTCAGCTGCGCTCGGGCCACTGTTCGGCCTTAGCCGACTATAAATTCTGTGTGGGATGGTCCATCCTGCCAAGCTTCATTGAGAACTGGTTGGTAGAAAATTGACGCGGTTGCAGTTGATGGCAAGCGTATCTTACTCAGCGACAGTTGAAATTCAAACAATGAAGATTTCGAAGGCTTAGTCTGATTTGTACGAGTATTACCTTCTCCCTGCATCGAATCTGTACAGGGCGACCTTATTTCTGGATGCACTTTTGCATTGCCGAAGTTGACATCGCAGCACTGAGATGTCTGACAATTCCATTAGCACTCTCAAGTATTTTGATTGCTAGTTTTTTCCCAAAAATAATTTCGTTGCATCAGTTGCTCTTCCAACTTTAATTCAATAGTCGATGAAACAGCTTTCACTTAGCGAGCAAAAACCATTGGACCTATATGATATCCTCCCGTATCCATGATACTAAATCGAAACTATTGCTTTGAGTGTTGCTGAACAGACTGCAAAAAGCAATGAATTTTTCCATGTCAGAGAGAGGGAGAAAAAAAAAGGGTTTTGATACCCAACAGTTTTGAAGCCGTAAACACTCATCACCAGATGCTTTAAGGTTAGCAGTTGTAACAACGGCGGTATGATCATTGATCAATGACAGCGCGGGCCCTCAAGTCTACATTATTATTCTGCTTGTCCCTCCCTTAGTTAGTTAGTTAGCTAGTAGTACGCCCGTGACGCTTTCGTCAGTATTTGATGGGAAGGGGGGGGGAGAATAGGGCTTACTTGCGGTATCCTAAATACGACCATGGAACGGCTTAATAGGAGAAAGAACTAGAACGGCTCGATGGCGTGAGACCATCACCCGCGGTAGGGGGTAAATTCAACGAAGTCATTCTTGACGAACGAGACTAGGGCACAGCAGGATTAGATACATGCTCTTCAATAATAACATAGGGAAAAAATAGAACGCCCCGTTCTCCAGACGATCTGCCGGGGTGGAGGCAAATTGGTCGCGGTGGAGAAAATTCAACGCCGTGATGTTTTATCGCCAGTTAGTCCCAGTTTTTTGACATGGGTCACATCTAGGGCGACCCACCAAACTTCCTGAAAAATTATGAAGATTGCTCAACTCCTTCGACCATTTTTTGGGCGGACAGACATACGAATATATATACAAATATATTTATATATATGTATATAATATAGATAAAAATACTGTGTACATAATATTGTATAAGATACATATTGGAAAAAGTATGTTCTATGCATAATCAAAAAACCAATTTTCCATGGCAAGACTATGGCTGAGCACTTTTCGCATCAGCAAAAAATTAAACCAGTCAGCCCCGGTGAGTGGAACTAAAATAGATATAAAGCGTTCATCTTCTTTATAACCAAACCTAAATTCCCTCACCCTTAATCAATCAACTCATTTTCACCCATGCTGTGGGTAAAAATTCTACAGATGACAGAGAGGTCATTTAAGCGACTTATTTACTCGTCGTAAGGTGTAGATTCTATTAAAACTACTCGCTAAGTCCAACCTGCCCGTGGCCTTTAAGAGCCGCGCATAAGTTACGAGACAAAATACGAGTACCGCTCCTTGCTGGAATTAGCTTCTTACGAGCCAGGGCGTATTAATTTGCGAGACAACTTACTCTCGTTATGTTATACGTGCACGGCACGTGGTCAGGTCTCGTGGCAGGGCTTCGTAAGCCTTGCTGTTCTAACCTGTGTGCAATAATTGCCTGCTCTGTGTTACGGTTTTGTACACGCATGGGCATTTGTCATTTTAGTATGTAACTTTTGTACATCTTTTGAGCACAGCTATTATGTACTCCTAATTTATGTACCTATTATGCACACCTATTATGTACAACTAATGCATACACCAATTATGTACACCTAATGCATACACCAAGTATGTACAACTAATGTATACACCAATTATGTACAACTAATGTATACACCAATTATGTACACCTAATGCATACACCAATTATGTACAACTAATGTATACACCAATTATGTACACCTAATGCATACACCAATTATGTACACCTAATGCATACACCAATTATATGTACACCTAATGCATACACCAATTATGTACACCTAATGCATACACCAATTATGTACACCTAATGTATACACCAATTATGTACACCTAATGCATACACCAATTATGTACACCTAATGCATACACCAATTATATACACATAATGCATACACCAATTATGTACACCTAATGCATACACCAATTATGTACACCTAATGTATACACCAATTATGTACACCTAATGCATACACCAATTATGTACACCTAATGTATACACCAATTATGTACACCTAATGCATACACCAATTATGTACACCTAATGTATACACCAATTTTGTTCACCTAATGTATACACCAATTTTGTACACCTAATGCATACACCAATTATGTACACCTAATGTATACACCAATTATGTTCACCTAATGCATACACCAATTATGTACACCTAATGCATACACCAATTATGTACACCTAATGTATACACCAATTTTGTACACCTAATGTATACACCAATTTTGTACACCTAATGCATACACCAATTATGTACACCTAATGCATACACCAATTATGTACACCTAATGCATACACCAATTAAGTACACCTAATGTATACACCAATTATGCACACCTAATGGATACACCAATTTTGTACACCTAATGTATACACCAATCACCAATTATGTACACCTAATGCATACACAAATTACGGACACCTGTTAAGCACACACATTCTCTACACCTATTATGTACAACTCTTATATTCTCGTATTATGTACACCTAAAGCATACACCAATTATGTACACCTAATGTATAGACAAATTAAAGACACCTGTTAAGCACACATATGTATTCTCTGCACCTATTATGTACAACTATTATGTTCACCTATTGTGTACAACTATTGTGTACACCTATTATGTTTAACTATTATGTACATCTATTCCTGCATTAGGAGGTTTTTGTCTCAGCTAAACATCTTTCTATACGCACGTGTAGATAATATAACTTCGGTGTCGAAATTACAGGCACATACTGTTATACAGGCACGTACTTGCAGGCGTACACGACTGGCCAACATTTCGTACGCTTTCCAGGCTTCAGTTTGTGCGTCCGTGGTCAGCTGTACATTTTTTATAAACATATGAGCGAATACTGTTATTTTCGGTACGAAATTATTTACACTTACTGAGTGCGTGTAAGGATTAGTGCGCAACTTGTAAACGTTTTTGAGTTAAGTGCGGCCAATGCGCCCAGTGCTGCCAAGTAAGCTGCTACTGTATTTGTAAACGTTT
This sequence comes from Parhyale hawaiensis, assembly GCA_001587735.2. Lineage (NCBI taxonomy): Eukaryota > Metazoa > Arthropoda > Malacostraca > Amphipoda > Hyalidae > Parhyale > Parhyale hawaiensis. The sequence continues at coordinate 20,947,777 of LQNS02277097.1, forward strand.
TCCACTATATGTAATGTAACTGTTCTTCATTTCAGTATTGCATATACAGCATTGCCAAGTACATGCAAACGCTTCGCATTCCATGCAATGCAGCTGCTTTTCAGCATATTGTTGCAAAGATATAGCGTTCAGCTTTATAGCAGTTTTTTGTACGTGGTCTACGAAGTTCGCAATGAGGATGTTCTCTCTAAAGGCTTCAGGTTAATTTCTTCAAGCATTTGTGAGCGTTTTGCGTAGCACGTTGATCAAGTAATTCTCATTCTAATATTACATAAAATGTTTGAATGTCACACCAATCTCCATAAGCGTTTTCCAAAGCAGGTAACGGTTGATCTTTATTTCAATATTACATACGCTGTTCTACCACTGCTGCACAACCTTTATTTACGAGCGTTTTCTGTTATGCAGCTGCTGGTTCTGTACTGATTTTACCTCAAGTCTTGCTGTGTTGGCGCACGCAAATACGCTCCTCTTGTCTTCTGTGCTACGCAGTTAGTAACGTCGGCATGGCATCAGCCCAAAGACTACATAGTTCTTGTCTCTACTGAAGATACCTAGAAGTACACACGGTGGCTACGCAGGGCGGGCACTAATGCTACAGTGTCCCTACTGGCCTCCCTTGTTACCGTCTCTGCACTGTGTCTTGACGGGTGAAATGTTTTTCACCACAGATGAGCTTACACTAGAGATGTCAATACTGACGTGGTGTGGCCTAGTGACGTCACCACGAACGGGGTGTGACCTAGTGACGTCACCACTGACAGGGGGAGGCCTAGTGGCGTCACCACTGACAGGGTGTGGTGTGGCCTAGTGACGTCACCACGAACGGGGTGTGGCCTAGTGATGTCACCACTGACAAGGGGAGGCCTAGTGGCGTCACCACTGACGTGGTGCTGCCTAATGACGTCACCACTGACGTGGTGTGGCCTAGTGACGTCACCACTGACAGGGTGTGGCCTAGTGACGTCACCACTGACAGGGGGAGGCCTAGTGACGTCACCACACACGGGTGTACACTAATGACGTCACTAGAAAGTTTCGAAGCACTGATGAGTTCGACAGTGTCCTCGAGAAGCTACACAATCCTTTGTTTGTGACGTCACTACTCCCACGAAGACAACAAACACTGACTTCTTATAATACAATATATGTCATGTGCGTCCCCTCTAATTTCACATCGCGCTTACAATCTATATACTATTGTGCTGCTAATGGGTCTTTCATTCGATCACTCGTCTATGCGTTACACTGTCAGTAAAAAGCACAGTTCGATAGCTACTATTTGTGCCCTTCGTTCGTACTTCAATATATTCGAAATTTTCATAGCGTCCTTTCAAATACATCTGTATGTTCACTAAAGGGTGTACACCTATGTAAGGTGTAGAATGTAAGCCGTCGAGCCAGCTTGTTTAGCTAGTATCACTAGTAAAGTTTCGTATAAGTTAATATCTTTTCAAATTTGGAATGCATTATTACAACTTGGAGAGCTTTGCAATTCTGGGTTGTGTAAACAAGCATTCGTAAGAAACGAAGTACCAACGTATTTCAAACTAGAGCACTCCGAGAGCGCATTCCTCCGCCAAGTAAGGCAACGGTAACGAAAAATTCAATTTGGCTCTGAAACCATGATTTTTTTGTATCAACACCAAAATCTAATCATCTGTGCATTTAGATAATATTAACAGTTTCTGTACTTTTTTAAATATCCGTTAGGCCTAATAACTTTTTGAGTTATGCTACTAACAAACATTGTGACAAAAATAAGTCAAACATGCAAACGAACCTACCGATCTAAACCAAAATTTAATCATTTATGTCTTATAACGATACTAACAACTGCTTTAAATTTCATTATGATTCATTCAAAACTGTTTGAGTTATTGCGCTAACAAAACTTATGACAAACATAAGTCAATCATACAAACGAACCAGCCGATCCGCACCCAAATTGAATCATTCATGTCTTTTAACACTACTAAGAACTCTTGTAAGTTTCATAATGATCCATTCAAAACGTTGTGAGTTATTGCACTAACAAGCAAAAAATCAGACACAACGACAAACACACGAATGAACAAACAGGACATGACAAAACTTTGATCATTTACTCTTCGTGATGTACCAAACAACTTTCGGAAATTTCATAAAAATCCGTCCATAACTTTGTGAGTTATGGCATTGAGCAAAATAAGGCAGACAAACAAGCAGACGGATGGACGGATCTTCACCAAAAGTTATTGATCTGTTTTTCCTAACGTACCTAACAATACCTGTAAAAGTCGTCAAAATCCTTCCATAACTTATGAGTTATCTTGGTGACAGGCAGACGGACAGAAAACCAGGCAAATAGACAGACAAACCCGACGACAATATAACTTCCTTGGCAGAGGTAATTACTGATGTGCAAACCTGCCTTCGGATAGACGTAGGTTAATTAAATAACAGAGCCACTTCAGCGGTCAGGCCTATGTTTGTAATTCCACCAAATGGACGCTGTATCGCAGTACTTATAGACACCGTCCGATTAATTTAAATTATTAACGAGGGGTGTCGGCAGTCCCAGCTGAAGATAAGAAAGTTATGTTATTCATGAGCGGCCCACACTAGCTAACAAATAGATTACTTCTGCGCGTAATATTTTAAAATTCATCAGCTCTTGCAGACAAGCTAATTAACCGGAGTGCCTTGTAATTCCTCACTGTGTTACCTCAGTGGGACACAAAGCAACTAAATAAATAAATACACTCTGTTCTTCATGAAAGTCCCTGATGTATACCAAATTGAGGCTCATTAGCCACACGCTGAAAAAATGAAATCGCTGGAATTTTTTAGCAACACGAATGGCATGAAATTTTATGCACCTTGTAAAATTTTGAAATCTAGGAGCTCTGGGACAAGACACAGCCAGCTGGGCATTGCTGACGACTGTCTTTCTTTTTTTTTAGTTCTTGCAATAACAATTCCATCGTACGAGCTGAAGATCACAAGTATCAGTAATTATTGATCTTAACAAAATGTGCGGTAAAATACTGTTGTATTTTTAGAGCCATCTGTTTTATAATACCGGAAACCTAAATATTGAGTAATAATTTCCAGTCTGCATGCAGCGTCACTGTCACATGTCACCGTGACTTTGAACGGCACGTATAGAACTTCAAAGTTTATGCTCTCTAAATATATGCTTTTAGTTATGCTGATAGTACAGTAGTTCGGCACCTAAATCTTCTTGATATTCACGATTGCAGAGGTGTCAGCAGCTCTTGAGTTACTCGACTTAGTAAAATAACAAAAGGTTGAAAACTGCAAGAAGTTTTCTATCAAAATTTTGTGATTCTGAAATTTATGTTAGGTACTGAGGAAGAAACCCTATTTGTCACGTTTTCAAGAACCCATTCAATAACGGTGTGAGCTGAGCTACCCTTTTGTCTGTCACTAGTCGGATATAAAATTCATGACTTGCCAAGGCTTAAGAATCTATTCGGGCACGGTTTCAGCTAACCTTCTGTCTACTCGTGTGACTCATCGGAATAAAATTCCTGACTTGCATAAGGCTTAGAACTCCATTCAGCCACAACTGCAGTAACTCTTGTGTCGATGACTAATCACTACATAAGACTCCTAACTTATCATCGGGTCCTAGCTTTAGCTTACATCACCGAGTATCAACTTTTCGTACAGCTTTATGCTGTGCTATTGTTACAGGAAGCTGAATTTTTTGCTAAACGCCTTAGGATTAAATCATGGAAGATTTCGAAACGCTTTATGCTCTGCCCGCATGACATCGTGTGCGTGAGTTCCTCGACTTTGGTACTACTGCTCTGTAATTCTTAATTCCTATGGAGCTAAAATGGAGGCTCTTAAGAGGCCTTCAAGTTTAACGGCGAGTGCTTTAATTTTATTATCATTTTAGAAGGATTGTAAGAATATGAAACTGAGAAGAATGGCGCAGTGCTTGCTGCTGCTGCTGCTGCTTGGGGTAAGTGCTGAATGTTGAGGTATGTACTGGGTTGAAGTAGTATGTGCTGCGGTTGAGGTAGGTACTAGGTTGTAGTATGTGCTGCAGGAGTACTAGGATATGTAATAAGTTGCGGTAAGTTCTGAGTGCCGGGGTATTCACTGGGTTACAGTAAGTGCTGCAGTTGGTGTATGTAAGGGATTGAAAACTAAGTCCCTACCGTTTTTTAGAATTAATCGAAAGTTGTAATAAAAAATAACAACTAATTGATCAATGATATATTCTCCATTGCTGTTTACAACGTTTTCCCAATGTTCAACAAGATTTTCATTACCTCGTTGGCAAAACCTACCCAATTTTGAATCGAAAAACTCATCCAACCATGCAGGCCTTTAATTTTGTATCAGCATTAAACACAACACCGAGCATTGCACAGAACCATTTTTCGTCTCCACTAACGATCCTGCAAAATAATTACCTCCGCCAAAGAAGTTATGTTTTCGTCGGGTTTGTCTGTCACCAAGATAACTCAGCAAGTTTTAATAGGATTTTGAATTGAATTGTTAGGTATGTTAGGAGAAACAGGTGATTAACTTTTGGTAAAGATCCGTACATCCCTATGTTTGTTTGTCTGCCTCATTTTTCTCCCTGCAATAACTCAAATAGTTATTGACGTTTTTTTTATAAAATTTTCATTAGTTGTTAGTTATATCACGAAGAGTAAATAACCAATTTTTTGTGATGACCTGTTCGTTCGTTAGTTTGTCACTGTTTTTAATTTTATGCTTGTTCGCAAAAAGCTAAAGAGAATTGAAAATGGAACTGAATGGGGCTTATAGGAGTTGTTAGTAATATTACAAGACATAAACGGTCAAATTTTGTTAATGAATGATAGGTTGGTCCGTTCATGAGTTTTACTAATGTTTGGCAGAATGTTTGTTAGCAGCATAACTGAAAAAATTATGAACGGATCTTCACAAAAATTACTGAAGCTGTTAACACTATCAAAAGACACAAATGATAGATTTTGGTGTTGATACAAAGAAAATCATGGTCTGAAAACCAATTTTAATTTTTCGTAACGGTTGCCTTGCTTGGAAGAGGTATGCGCTCTCAGAGTGTTCTAGCTTTTCCCTGTGTTCATGAGTTGAGCGGCGACGAACAAGCAAACCGGCGGATATTGTGGCTCGTTTATTTTTGTTGCAATCATTTAAGGCAGGCGGAACCAATGATCCATCCTTCTGAACCTTTCCCATCAAATGAAGATACTTCTGCGCAAAAGTGTGGGAGCACTCCACGTTACTTGTAGTTTGACGAAGATTTTGTAAAAAAAAATTATGTAGTTTAATCGTTCCTCAGCGATCTCAACTGGACGACCAGGACGAAGTGAATCTTGGAAGTAAAAGTTTTCGTTTTTCAGATTGGCATACCGACACAGAGCGAAGCTTTCAGCTATGACACTCTCTCCATACACAGCGCAAATATTATGAACAGCTTTTGTGGCCTTAGAACCTTGGTTGAAAGCAAAAAGAAAGAGATGTCACAAATGCTCACACGTCGCCTTTTGACATTGAATTTTGACGGCGAAAAACAAACAGAAATCGACTAAAAATACTCAAAAACAAGAAAGGTAGACAGCAATTTAATGTCATGAAAAATAATTCTAAAAAATAAATTCCATAATGAAAAATGCAATTCATTCCAAAATTTAAAAAAAAAAAAACTAAATATATAAGTTCGTTTTCAACCTAAAACTCGGTTGTGCAGCCACTATAATTCCAATTATTTAGGTTCCTTATACATTCTGCTATCATCTGCTTGCTTTCGCAAGATTCACCATCATTCCAACCACGTAAGCTCTTAAGTCGCTCCCCAAATATTTTTCTTCGTTCGCACCACTGTCTATTCCATACCAACTTCCTACGCGCTGATGTGTTCCACTATTATTTCCTTCCATTCGCAACTCTCATCATTACCTATCGACCGCTTAAGCGCTTATTCGTTCCTTCCATCATTTTCTTCTTACGTTCACATCGCTCACCATTATATACTGACCGCTTAAACGTTTGTTTCGTTCCACCATTATCTTTGCATTCACAACGCTCACCATTGTATATTGACCGCTTAAACGCTTGTTTCGTTCCACCATTATCTTTGCATTCACAACGCACACCATTATATACTGACCGCTTAAATGCTTGTTTCGTTCCACCATTATCTTTGTATTCACAACGCTCACCATTATATATTGACCGCTTAAACGCTTGTTTCGTCCCACCATTATCTTTGCATTCACAACGCTCACCATTATATATTGACCGCTTAAACGCTTGTTTCGTCCCACCATTATCTTTGCAT
>LQNS02277097.1:21027552-21039142 GCA_001587735.2 Parhyale hawaiensis
TGTTTGTTTGTTTGTTTGTTTGTTTGTTTGTTTGTTTGTTTGTTTGTTTGTTTGTTTGTTTGTTTGTTTGTTTGTTTGTTTGTTTGTTTGTTTGTTTGTTTGTTTGTTTGTTTGTTTGATTCGACTGTCAAATCTTTGCCGAAATTTTTTCCACATTCAGGAGTAGAATGCAAAGTTCATAATACATCAACGCTATATAACTATTCACAATTGTATATATCTATAAAAAATACAATTATTACTTTCTCATCGCGTTTTGATGAAAAAACGAAAACCAAGACGCATTGGAGGGTATGGTGATTCTGTTAAGCACTTTTGAAAAGTGAAATTTGACCGGGTTACAGACTGTACTAGAATTAAGGCCCCCCGTAAATTAAATGAATTTCTTGCTTTACAAGTTTTGATATCCAAATAACGTAGACATTTTAAGTATTTCTCATGGGTCTTGATTTGTAATTCTTTCCCGCATCACAGCTTAATATTTATTTGCTCCGAGTTTTCGATGCGTGAACCAACTATGATGATCAGTAAAGTAAGAAGGAAGATATTCCTCGAACTGTAGTGGAGCTCCGAATAGGTACGAAGAGAAAAGGTGTAACGCTGCAGTATGTATTTTGCTCCAACTGTAATTCTTCGTTTGATGATACAGCGTAGCATTGAAAAAATCAATTAAAGTAGTAACACCGGGCGAGTAGTGATACTCGGTGCAGTATCACTCTGTGTTTTGAGTAATGCGTGACTGGCTGTTACAAGACAAGTAATTATGCGATCGAGAAAAGTAATTATGTCACTGCAGGTCACTATACGAATGGATCGTGCTATACAAGAGAATAATTGAAATCTAGAGTTTTTAGCTGTTTTTGATCAATAAAATTGGAAGTAAAGATATAGGTGCCTTCACTTCTCACCCCAACTAATGCCGGGGCCACATATGCATTCGTACGCCCAACTGGTTGTTAGGATGAGCAGTTCACGTGTCGTCTCGATACATATTTAAAATCGGTAGCATGGATACGGTAGCATAAATGACGTCCGAGTCTCGCATCCTTGCATCGAGGGTGTCTCTGTGAATGCATAGTGTGTCCTTGGCATAAGAAACATGCCTGCCATGGTCTGTGCTGCAAAAAAATACCGAGTTGGGGTCAGAGAAGTGCGCTGCTACAGGCGACCACAAATTGTCCGATTATGGCGTCACATTGACGAAATACCCGATGGACAACTGCGCCCCCTGGCACTAAAGCCAGTGCCCCGAAGTGCCTACAATTGAAAGAATCGCTGATGCGATACAATCCTAAACGTCTAGAGTTTCTCTTCCCTGGTTTGAGCTCCAACTGAAATGAGTGAGTGTGCAACCTTGGCCCTGAGCTGCTTAGTAACCAAGTTACTAACAAAAATATCACCAGTGAAGAACTAACAAAGTATCAATGGATTTTCTCTGCCGTCCTTTTTAAAGGCAAAGAACGGTCATATTATAAAGAAATACGCAACTGCCTTTATTATAATGTTTCGATCTATAAGTATATCTTTATATGCATGAATATAGTTATTTATTTACAAATATATACGGTAATAGAAGAACATAATTTATTTACTATATGTACTCAGGTGTCGAAAAATGCTCAAGAATAGAAGAGAACTGGTAGTAACACTTTTGCAGTGTTCGTGCGTGTAGGCTTGACTTTACTGCAGAGAATACATTGCACCCATATAATGTCTATAGCTGGAGCTTCGATGCAAACTACATAAAAGAGCAATTGAGATGAGCTATCAAACTTTGCCGCCATCCTTTCTTCGCAGTCAATTGCTACGTCAGAAATAAACTAGTTTCTGGAAGAGGAACGAATATGGAAGGAATATAGAAGAACTCTGAGAACTAATTACCCCTTAGGTCCAGCATAATTTACGGCAGATGTGCTCGGGCTTAAGTTACCAGCCTAGTCGAAGAATAGTTTGGCAGCACAGCTTGGATTCTAGCTCTAAAATTTTGCTTTCAAGTCCCTCTTAATTAAATCAAGGAAGACTTAATGAAGTGGGATTTATATACAAGTTTTGTTCTTTCAAGGGGAAGCACTAATTAAAAAGTTAACCTATTAGTCAATAAATAGAAAATGAAGGAAGACTTAATAAAATGGGATTTACTAACTACATTTGTTGTTTCATGGAAGGCACTAATTTAAAAGTGAACATATCAGTTAATAAAGATATAGAAAATTCATGTCACTCTATAAAAACTGTATAAACCCGTCATGTTTGACGGCCGAGTATACGAGTAGAGAGAAGGAAAGTGCTATCGGGTGTACCAAAATTTGATCACTAAAACAACTGTTTCGCATGAAAAAAAAAAAGTAATACAAGATGAAAATGCAGGAACTGCTCCGTGTCCTTTCTGCGAAAAATGCACCGCCATAAAATAAAAGATTTCTAAACGGAGAGATTTTATTGTTGAGTTTTTAAGGTCAGCTCTCGAGTGAAAATATTTGAACAAGCGAATGGACGGATCAGGTAGAGGACGAAACGAACGGTGGAAGGTTGTTGGCTTCCAAAAACATGGGAAAAACTTGGAAAAATTAACCCCAAAACGAAGCGGAAGGAATGGAGACATGGAAGAACATGAAACTTGGGAAAAGTTTAGGGAAATATTGGAGAAGAGGGAGCGATTCCCGCGACCTTCGTCGCTGCCGGTTTGTAGGGAAATTGAAATTTGGAAGGAAATGTGCTGGGGATATACAGGAAATATAGCGGAAATGTAAAAGGAATGCAAAAATAAAATAGACGGATGGAGAGGTAAACATACGGGAACCTGCGAGGAAATTGAGAGAAAAAATGAACGGAAATTGTAGAAGGCATCTAAAATGAATGTAGAGGAAATGTAGCTGTCAATGTAGAAAGAATTCAGAGGACCTAGAAAGGAGGCAATACATAGCAAAGACAGAGATGCGTAGAAGGAATACAGAGAGAAGTGTAGATAGTACGTAGAGAGATATGTAGAGGGAAATAATAACGAACATGTAGAATGAAATATTGAGGGGAAATACAGGAAAATATTGAGGAAATGTAGATGGAAATTCCCAATACAGGTAATAGAAACTGTGGAAGGAATATGAATAGCATGAGATCTACAAGAAATATGGAGAGAAATGTAGCAGAAATATGGGAATAAAGACAGGAATCACCTGAAAAGCAATGTTGGAGGAAATATCATGACGAAATGTAGAAGCACTATGAATAAATGAAAGCGAAAAAAGTTAGAGAGACATACAAAGTGATGCATAGAAGGAACTGGGAAGATGCATTTAGAAGGATATGTAGAGGAATGCCTAAGAAATTTTAAACATACCGTGAGCAGGTGCGAAGAACTATTAAAAGATATGTAAACAGAATGTAATGAAATAAAGAGGGAAAGGAAAACGGCGAGTAGATACATAGATATATAAAAGAAAATTATATACAGGAGATTTCGTGAGTACGTAGAAAAAAATAGAATGAAAAACGACAAAATCTGAAAATAAAACAGTTTTTTACCTCTTGAATATTTAATTAAATTACTGCAAATTATATCAAAATTTTCTCTTTTGCTAATGGTAGTCACAATGTGAGCATTACAGAATCTCTGTACATCTTCAAAAATAAGCCAGAATTGAACAACATGCAAAATTCAACACCCCTCTATGTCAGAGGTCCCTCGTAAACTAGGTTTTAAATAATGTTTTCATATTTAAATGCTGTGAAATTTTATAGTGTACTTACAGATTTGCAAATTTCTCTATTTCAGAATTTTCGCTGATGATGGACATAATGTGTCCGAAACGTTCTTTCATTTAGGCCTGATGAACTTGCAATTTTATTCAAATCTCGCAAAATGGCGAATTTTATTTCCTACCTCGTGTTATTGGGCGTCTATCAGTTAAAATCTAAAAAAATTGACAGAAAATAGAGAATGTATATTGTACAGAGTCTGGGAACCAGGCTCGAATACCTGTATAATCTCTGGATAATGCAAAATCGCTAAGGGGGCTGCGAACATAAATTAACATATCAGAATTAATTCAAATAGGAAGTGTGAATTATTATAGAAAATTTATTAATGCTAAAGAATGTTACCCTGACTAAAGCCATAACTCAAAGGACAGAAGTATAGCCTTATGTTTAAGCTTTCATACTTTTGGCATGCATACTGGACAGTGCAATCATTTTCCTATTTCTACACCATTTCTTACTTAGCGATTCTTTATAAGCGTTCATGATGTTTTTATTCTCATTGGCGCACTAGTCTCCAAGCATAAACTAGTCAATTCTTTTACCTTCAACTCTAGGGAATTTTCAGTTCCAGGAAAGCTTTTGATTATCATCTGTGAAAGCGCTCCTCCGTAATTGTAACCACGCTTGTTCCATCGGATCCAGGTCCGGGCACTGAGGAAGCTACTCCATTTGCCTTACTCCAGGATCCCCAAACCAACCCTCTCAATTCACGATGTACGACATGGAGCATTGGCTTGCTGGACATAACTCTTGTAAGTGACATAGAGCACAGTTTTGCTGTAGAAAAACACTTGGTGTGTACCACGGAGCATTACATGGTAACCGATATTTTCTGGAACATAATATAAGAAGAAATTAGGTTTTGAAAAGATTCGTAAACATGATATGACAAGCTGCTCTAGGTAATCGAGTTCATTCTGCCATGACGTGCCAACAAAACAGCTTTCCTAAAATTAATGCAGTAATGTAACGCTAGACCGCGAAGCGTCCCCCTTCAAACTTGGTAGGAACAGCACATTCCGGATGACAAACTACTGAAGCTCTACGATGGATGCAATATTACCTAGAGTTATCCAAATTTCAGCAACGGGTCAAGTAACTCCTAACTTTTAGTACTGTAACTCGAACTTCAAAAACTTTTTCGCAAGCCATTGGAGACAAGAATGTAATCTTGCTTCAAATTACTTTTGTTCAGCTATAAGTAGCCTTTGCCCTATCATCAGCTTGCGAATTATTTGTAGGCCTGTGGTAGAGTGTAATTACTTCTTCTTCTTGATATAAAAAGACTATTTTCTTTCTTTTCTCTTTGTTATGTTTCTTTGTGTCAGACAGCACTGTTTGTTTATTACATTTGAACGAGCTGCAGCCTGTTAGGGGGAGACTAATAACTTTATTGCCTGCAAGTGCTGAAACAAGCCTCAGTGGTGCCACTTGCGATACGCCTGAAGAAAATATTAAATTTAAATTCAATAGTGATCTAATAAGGCATCTTTCAATAGGTAACCGAGTGTTCTCATGTCCAAAAATCAGTTATTAATTAATGTTTAATCGCCTAATAACCATCGAATATCTTGTTTAAAATATTTACTTTTAGACCTACTCATACCGAGTTCAAAGTGGCTCTTCATAACCGGGTTGTAATTTTTCACACATAAACGAAGTTTATACCCTTGTATCTTGATTAGGGGGTAAATTTTAGCGTAAAATATTAATAAGGAAACAGGTAATGTGTTCATCTTACGATGAGAAAACATCAATGAACCAATTTATTTTGAGGTAATTTTGTGTTATTCATTGTTTTTTCCCTGTATGATATTTTCATTAGATGTTACAAAGATTCTACTAGATATGATAGAGAAATCTTGTTTTGAAAAATTGCGGTCCGGTATCAATAGTGACACTATTGAGTGTATTTTTCTTGAATGATAGCTTGGCTTCTACTCCTATGTAAAATATTGTTGCAATAATAGAGAGCATTTTCGGCCGACTAAGGTACCCTAAGAGTTACAGCTGTGCTGCATCATTAATAAAATAAACTTTAGTCAACGTGTTATAGCTCTGCCGTCTATTTTATACAAAACGGCTTGGCAAACGTATTACAGCTTTGCTATATATTAACTACAAATACTTTTGCAGATGTATCATAGCTCTGCTGCGTCAATAATGCTGAGCTTTTAATTACACTGTTACAGCTCTGCTTTGTCATAATTTTTTATACCCTGCTGATTAATAATAACGATCACTGGCATTCATGGCAGCCAGAACGATCACTGGAATACCTGACAGCCAGAACGATCACTGGAATACCTGACAGCCAGAACGATCACTGGAATACCTGGCAGCCAGAACGATCACTGGAATACCTGGCAGCCAGAACGATCACTGGAATACCTGGCAGCCAGACGATCACTGGCATTCATGGTAGCCAGAATGATCACTGGAATACCTGACAGCCAGAACGATCACTGGAATACCTGGCAGCCAGAACGATCACTGGAATACCTGGCAGCCAGAACGATCACTGGAATACCTGGCAGCCTCTTGCTAGTGACCTTATGGACACAGCCAGAACGATCACTGGAATACCTGGCAGCCAGACGATCACTGGCATTCACGGTAGCCAGAACGATCACTGAAATACCTGACAGCCAGAACGATCACTGGAATACCTGGCAGCCAGAACGATCACTGGAATACCTGGCAGCCAGAACGATCAGTAGAATATCTGGCAGCCAGAACGATCACTGGAATACCTGACAGCCAGAACGATCACTGGAATACCTGGCAGCCAGAACGATCACTGGAATACCTGACAGCCAGAACGATCACTGGAATACCTGGCAGCCAGAACGATCACTGGAATACCTGGCAGCCAGAACGATCACTGGAATATCTGGCAGCAGAACGATCACTGGAATACCTGACAGCCAGAACGATCACTGGAATACCTGGCAGGCAGGATCGGCAGTATCGAATCTACGTTTGCCCCACTTCACCTTTCATATCCACACGGGGGATGTTCTGTTATGGCTGAAACAATTTTACAATACCGGTGCAAAGAAACTCTGATCAACAAATACCACAGTGTCTCAGATGTGGCTAAGATCAGTTGCACAATGTGATTTCAGCTCCGTTGAGACACGAAATACATAAATATTTATATATATAATACAGTGTTCTTATTGCCTCTTCGTGTCTATCAAGTTGCTAATTCATTTAGAAAATGAACAAAAAATATGAAAAAAATGGCAAGGAGAGGTTGGCTGATGCATAAGCTTCATGTGTTAATGAGTTGGTAAATGCAGTACTCTCGCCTTCTAATGACTACCTTCCCTAAATCTGTTTCTATATTGCTGGTTTCTTCTTAGTGAACGCATAGGCTGAAGAAATATGTAATATTTAAGTCAAATAATTACCATTAGTCAGTGTGACTAGAGTTGGGTATATCAAACTTATTATGGTACTTGAAATTTATATACTTCTGTTTCATTTTAACCAAATTTCTTGCTTATGAAAATTAAAAGATAATATGGAAACTCATAGTATATGTAGTACAAGGCTCTGAGCGTTTATTTTTAATATGGGAGGTCCTATAAACCTCATTACATACCAGAACAGTAGATGAAAAGTAAATAAGGAGGGACATGTAGTATGTGAGGAAAAAAATGACAACCCAAGCACGGAAGTAACAAGTCGAGAAAGAAGAAAAAACACATCGAAGCTCATCAGTAGAAGCAGGTGAGTTGAAGGAAGTAAAGTGGGCAAATAATGAGAGATGACTCAAGCTAAGGCGAAGGTGTCCAATGGGGTCTATTTATAACACGTCTCTCCATAGCATAGGATGGGCAAGCTGACTAACGTAACCTTAGGGTCCATTCTGCACCTGGTGACAGTATAAGTAGAACGATTTAAAGTCACTGTCTTTATATTCCACTTGACCGAGCTGAGCCACTTGACAGAGCTGGGAAGTTGCAGCCACTTGATAGAGCTGGGAACTTGCAGCCACTTGACAGAGCTGAGAAGTTGCGGCCACTCGACAGAGCTGGGAAGTTGCGTCCACTTGACAGAGCTGGAAAGTTGCAGCCACATGGCAGAACTGGGAAGTTGCGGCGACTTGACGGAGTCAGGAAGTTGTGGCCACTTGACCGAGCTGGACTGTATAGTTGCGGCCACTTGACTGAGCTGGGCACTTGCGGCCATGGAGTAATTATTATTATTAAAACTTCACGCTTGAGCTCCCACGGACAGGTAATACAACCCAAATGATGCACACCTTGCAACACCGGGCAGCCCAAAACGCTGCTAAAGGAAATCCAGCAAAAAGCCATTAACAGCTGACTTGAGCGCCTGCAGGCCAATACGACCCAAAGCCGATGCCGGCAGCAAATTCCAAACTTTAACCGACCAGGGCTCGAAGCACCGACCTAACTGATTAGTTCGATATTCAACATCCTCCAAAATGAAAGAGTGCGCTCCGCACGCAGCACGTGTCTCTCTCCTAAACACCTTCAGGACAGGGAGAGAAGAATACAACCAATGCCTCTCACTGTTGTTAACCTTTTAAAACATATATTGCTCGGCTACCCTTTTCCACTGGGACAGGTTCACCCGATCATTTTTTATCAGCGCACAGCCTGCTGGCTGAACTAACAACTTGGCCCAACAGACGAAAGTGAGTGTCAGCAGCTGAAACCCAGACCGGGGAACAATACTCCAGCACAGGCAGCAAAAAAACATAAAATATCTGCGGACAACCTCACTGTCACTAAACACAGAATTCACCTTACGCAGTAGCCCAATATTAGTGGAAGCACGTGACACCAGCCTCCTAATATGCGGCTCAAAAGTAAGCTTCTCATCAAAGACAACACAAAGAATCTCCAAGGGGCTATACGCCTGAAGCAAAGTGCCATCAATCTCCAGTTGGAGATGCTGCGGTACAAGTGTCTGAGGCCGACTGATAATAATCGACTTGGTTTTACTGGCATTCAGCTTCATACTCCAGGCCGAGCACCATGCACTAATGCGCGACAAATCCCTATTCAGAGACTGAGCGACAGCATTACGCATGTTGGAGGCAGGTGTCACAGCTATCAAAGTGGAACCGTCGGCATAGTTGATCATCGTGTTTTCTAGCGAAGAGAACATGTCGCTAGAATAGAGAACGAACAACAGCGGGCCAAGCACACTGCACTGAGGGACACCAGATACCACCGCGACTAAGGCACTCAACAAGCCGTCAACAGACACACTCTGCGTCCGCTCAGAAACAAAATCGCAAATGATTGACAGAACCCTACCACCCACACCAAAGGACTCCAGCTCGTATAATAGACCCCTGTAGTTTACCCTGTCAAACGCCACGCTAAAGTTCAACTGGACAAGGCGTGCCTCCGACCTACAATCCAGCGCAGAGACGGTGAGCCTGTTCGTACTCATGTTTTTGTAAGCTAAGTTGCAGCAGTAAGCAGCTGCGTCATTTGGTATGAGTATATGTGTACCTAGGTATAAATGAGAAAGAATAATTTCAAAATTCTACGTGAATTGAAACCAGTATTTCATTTACTTCAGGACCATAGGTACTCCCATCACGTTGTTAATTAAAAGCCTTTATAGTTCAAAATTTGTTGGTCGATCCTTTAAAGCCTTTTCCAGTGTTGTTCATCATCAAATTTAAGCGATAGAAAAAAGAGATATGGCAAATTATAAGCATCTTGCCCGTGATTTTGATTAAAGCTTTGCTGTCCACATATTCGAGCCTCCCTGTAGTTACAAATTCAATAATTAATTAAGTTTCTTCTTATGGAAAAAATTACTTTACTGTTGCAAAATCTCATTTGTTTAACTTGAATAGCAGATAGTTTCTTTCTTTGAGAAGATAAAATTAGAGTTAAAATATATAAATAAAAGTACTGTTGCAACGATAAAAATCATTTGTTTTATTTTGTCATTATTAAAATGGACAATAAAAATGGTAAAACTCTCAGACCAGACCGGTTTCGATAAAAATCATCATCAGTGAGATCTGCAAAGAAACAAAGTATGTACATTAAACTATTTTCTATGCGATTGTTTGGAAATAACAATTACAAAATTCCATACTTGAGCGAATAAGTCAATGCTATCCTATATAACTAGGTAAAAGAAAGCGGTAAAAGGAAAAGTATAAAACTATTCAAGGATAATTCCTAACTACTGTTGCGAGTTTAAAACAACAAAGAACTAGTTTACATGGTTAGGTTCGTTGGGACTTAACGAATATTTACACAATAGACAAGGGCGCGGAAGATTGGTCGATGTTCAAGGTGGGGCGTTCAGTTTTTATGTACATTGATTCTAAAATACGTAAGTCAGATTGAGTCTGTGCAGTGTCTATTATAGTGAAATTACGGAAATGAAGTGGGTGGTTGTTGAATTCACAGTGATCACGAGGGCTGGAGTGCTGTCTGACAGTTAGAGGTCTGTTGGTTCGGAAAGATCTGCCTAAATGTTGAGAAAAACGGACTTCGGACTGCTTGATGCTGCTTCCTATGTTCGAGTCATTGCAGACCTCGCATTGAAATTTATAAATAATCATGGAACGCAGATCAGACGCTACGGTGTCCTTGAATTTAAAAAATTATTTTACAGCGAATGAATTTGTAAGAGAAAATTTAAAGTCAATTTGTTGATAAAAATCCGGTAAAGTATGTTTCAAATATTGCACTATTTTGTACTGAGAAACTGACGTCATATCACAATTCAATAAATACATGTACTCTACCCGACCAAAAAGTTTGTCGCATCCTAGAAAAATGTAGACATAATTTAATGAACATATTACCGATTTTTTCGCGGAAAAAATTGAAGAAAAAAAATTGGGTGACAATGGTGGAGTTCGAAGCCAGTGGTAGCCAGTATTGCACCTGCTGTCCCAGCGACAACAAGTATGAATAATTCCGTTGCAGAAAAAGCTACGAAATAAACCTCTGTCTCCGATAAAGAGGAGGTTATGGATTTGCACCGGACACTCTGATAGAGAAGAGTCTCAAATTATAGTCAAAGTTCTTAGAACTGCTAGGGCTGCACAGAGAACAATTGCTAAGAGGAAAAAATGGTGAAGTGTAGTCATTCAGTTTGTTACAGCGTCTCTGGGACCTGGGATGCTATACTGGCTATACTGGTTGTATCGCGGATGAAGACAAAGTTCTACCTTTGGTCAGACGTAGTGCAAGGTGCAAGGAAGGGATGCAACGGATGCAAGAAAACCATCACTTAGTTGTTGTATTGGGAAAGTGGACGGGATAGACTTGTGATATGCTAAGTCTAAGATGACGGTAATACGGTGGACGTCTAAGAGCTAGGTACAAGTGAGCTCTGGGCTGGCGCGAGATGGTACGGAGCGCTTTTATATTAGCCTCACAGCACACAAGGTGCAGGGTGTGGCATCACCTGATCATGCATCCGGTCAGGTAAACTGAGGGCCTTACAAGTTCAACGAAGGTCCTAAGCAAGCTTCTGTTCGAACTAGACGCCGAGAACTAAAGGAAATAGGTTTAAGAGTTGCATCGCCTCAAGGAAACAAATCTGCAAGGAAAATCTAATGCAGCGGCTCCTGTTTGTTTAGGGCCGCAAAGACTGGACGGTAGGGCAATGGGAGCACGTCCTGTGGTATTGTGAATCGAGGTTAACATTGTTCTAGAAAAATGACAAGAGTTAACACGTTTCCTGCGAAGGGACCCACCGGTGGGTCCCCTGAATCATATTTTAGTGGCGAAGGGACCCACCGGTGGGTCCCTCCTCAGAAGTAATAACTTTTACAAAATCCCTCAATAAACATACCTAGTACCTA
>LQNS02277097.1:21046768-21058975 GCA_001587735.2 Parhyale hawaiensis
CAGGTAACTTCATTAGGGTTTGCCATTATCGTTACCGTGTTTTGTTCTTACCCAAACGAAGGCTAGAGCATCAAGGTACCTAAATATTCTGAAAGAAATATAACTTCATTAGCGTTTGTCATTAACGTTGCCGTGTTTTTGTTCTTGCCCAAACAGAAGATTCAAGCTCCCAGAAATTATTTTCTCTTTACATAGAAGAGTAGCTCTGAGCCGTTGGTAGTCTAAGGTACTGGTAGTGTGTCTTCCAGGCAAACACAATGGCATCAAATTTCAATCGGTACCTCTAATCTCGGCTGCGGAGTCGTGATACACGCGACGGTAAAAGCTTTGTTCTTTGGCTTATGACATAAAATTCTGAAAGAAGTTACAGCTGCCAATTAAACGTGAGCAAACAGTAGCATCCTTTTTGTGCGATCAAACTTGAAGTAAAGGTAAAGTAAAGTCAACTTTGACTGCACCCTCTACGGGAAAACCCACGCGGACTGGTTCGTGCGGCAGATATAGGCTGACTGGCCTCAGAGGAGTAAGTACAGCTGCAGCCGACGACGGGTCGCTAACAGCCATGGCGCATTTTCGCGGAAGGTTGAACGACCCGCACCCCCAAACCCTAAGGTAAGTACCCCACGATAGCTGTGCGCATCAAACAGGTTTTGCAGACTCAGCGCGCCAAGCACCATCACAAATATCGTTTAC
Organism: Parhyale hawaiensis; assembly: GCA_001587735.2. Classification (NCBI taxonomy): domain Eukaryota; kingdom Metazoa; phylum Arthropoda; class Malacostraca; order Amphipoda; family Hyalidae; genus Parhyale; species Parhyale hawaiensis. The sequence continues at coordinate 21,047,462 of LQNS02277097.1, forward strand.
CTATCCTGGGGTCCGGGGATCGTTCCCGAGACCCTCAGCACAACTGTTCATTACGCAAGGTCCGCAGCTAATAAAATTTTATTGCCTTGGCATGAAATATAACCATTCCTGAAGAGAATCAGGGATATGGGCGGTCATGACTACTTGCCCCGACCCTTTTTCTTTTGTTGAACACAATTCCTGAAGCCCGTCAAAATTTATCTAGTTTTACACCGATCTAGTTGAAACTCAAAAACCACCACGGTCGTTGCAGTGAGACACAATTTCCTCAACACACAATTGGGTACTGTTTTGCAACCACCCCTACTCACCGTTCATTACTTTCTCTAGTATGCTTTTGCCAAGTGGAAGTAATGAAATTGGGGAGCGCAACAGAGCTCCAACCTCATACTCTCTCTCAATATAGATTTATTTATGATCAACAAAGCTGAACCTATATTTTCCTTAACAATCATTTAATTTTGACTTGTTGATTTAAAGAACAAAAGAATTAGGTGAACGCTCTCGGTGTTTGAGTCCGTCTTATGGAGACTGAAGTCATGCTATCACGCGTCATCCTCACTCCGCTTTTTTTCCTACAGGAAGTGAAATTTAATTATAATATTATCTATATGATAATTCTGCTTGGGGCTCCGTCCGTCCATGTATCTGCACGTTACGCTTTTCAGTATTAGATAGCGGACACTTCAACTTGCAAAAGCTCTGACTTTCACTGGATGGAAGGTCAACTATAGGTGTCGTCTTTCGCTGGCTCTTGAAGAAATTTTCAGTCAGTTTCGAAGTACAGTCTTGAAGTTTATTTTACGCGTATCATACATACCGTACCGATTTTCATATCTTGTAATATTCACGTACGTTGCTAGCGTCGCATAACGATCCAAATATGGGAAAATTTGTGGCCACATTGCAGTGCAAAGCGAGCTGTTCTGAACTGCTTCATTGTATAGCATTTTTGAAGAGAAAGCTCGATGTTCAAAGCAATCAAGCAAACTTATAAAAAAAAGTGCTTCTGGAGGCATGAATCTATTGTTGAAAAAATGGGCTGAGTGTTGTATTTTGTGGAAAAGCTATCACACATAAAGTGTAGAGCAGCCAATGGTCCTGCAATAGAAATAAAATCATCAAATACACCGGTGAAAAATGGAAATGTTATAAATGGGCAAGTCTAAATAACGTTATCTTTAGATGATGAGAAACAGACGTTAGCGAAGGCTTGTAATTATAGAAGAAAAGCAATGAGAAAGGACCTCCGAAGATTGAGATAGTTATATTTGTTTTTATGGCGTCTTTATGTCTTTACCATGATATACAAGGGCGAAAACTTTGCTGGTAAAGCATCTGAAAGATCCACCGGTGATATAGGGTCTATATAGATATGTGGTACAGAGTGACTTAGGATGGATTTGCAATGACTTGGCATACACGGGCTACGTTAAGCCCACCGCGTACGAGTCGGAACACGGAAGCTTGCACGTTGTTGGGCAGATCTTTCTATGTGCGTGTTAACGGGTGAATCTGTTAGGACACATCGATTCCAAAAAGTATGTACACTGAAACTAAAAAAATTGAAAGAGAGAGTCTAAACTGAGCAAGTGACCCTCGGTGTAGCGGAAGAGCTGGCGTGGCTCGGAGTTTAAGCAGTTTTTGAGTATAATAATATTAAACAAGTGGAAGCTGCATACCCCGCAACGTAATGGGAAAGATAGGGAAAAACTTCCCATGTTTCGACTCTTTCGACTCTTGTGTGCAGCAGACTTGAAGTAAGAAACAGTTCGTAAGGACTAAGGGCTATTTATGGGGTTGGTTACATTGAAGAGATGCATTAGGTCGAACTAAAGTGAGTTATAATCGCGTAGGTTAGGATTACTACATTTTAAAAAGTGAAAGCATAAACCAACCGTGGAATTTCCGCGGGTTCTGCTAGTTGTTATTATTACTCTCCTTATAACTTCATTTATTCGTTCGCTTGCTCATTTGCTTATCCTTCTACAAGTGACGTTTGCAGCAGTAGATCAGGGAAACTTAAAGTATCTATTAGACGGGTATGGAAGAGCAGTTTTCAGTTGAAGTTAGTACTGCTCACAGGTTATGGAGTGGCTGTCTGACTTGGAACATGTTTTTGCCCCGTGTACCCATGATTCAGGGCCGGGCGCAAAAGACAAATAACGCTTCTACTATGTGGAAATTTCACAGGCTCCGGTCAGTAAAATTTAGTTTTCAAATACTGCCATAAATTTTTTTTCGGTAAATATACTGCAGTGTCCATTTATTCGCGCCTGTCAGAATCCACTTATATTTAGTAGCACCAATTCCCTGTGAATACAAACTCCATTAAAATTCAAATCCATTTGCTGTTAATCAACACTTGGAATCGCCAAATATCCGCTATACTTTTTTTGCATCTAAAAATCAACGCTGTTGCAATAAAAAGCAACGTGGTCGATTCAAAAACACAACCATTAAAAAATCGGAATGACTCCGAGGCGAGCACTTACAAACCCAAGTAACTTCATTAGGAATTGCCTTGATCGCTACAGCAATTGCTCTCAGCCTTCCCTCATTTTCCCTCCGGAATTTTTGCTCAAAAACAGCCAGTAATTTGCCTGAAATGAACTGAATGGCTTCGTTACGGCATAAATACGAAAGCTTACGAGGCTTTTGGTGGCAGCTGCGGCGGTGAGTGGTAGGCTTGTTGTTAGTGTGATGATTTAGTGGTGAATTTAACGATGTTATTGGTGATTACATCACTTTATGTTAGTGCTGCTATGGCAGCGACGGAGTGAGGAGGCGAGCCGTTGCCGAGTCACATCGTGGAAACAAGTTCAGCCCAAACATGTCACGGTCCCTTTCCCGTAGGAATAGCATTGGCCGCAGCGTCGCTGGCTCACATCGTCACAAGGAATCTTGGTCCAAAGAACGTCGAAATTTAGTTTCGCCTCAAAAAAACATTGTTAGATACATCGCATGGTGAAAAGGAGCTTGGTCCCGAAAACGTCTTAATTTAATTTCTAGTAGGGATGCCATTGCTTGTGGCCGTAACTACAAAGATACCATAATAACGTGTCACATGTCCCTGAATCTAATAGGGGAACTTGTCCTGCGGTAGTAAATTTAAATTACCTGCAAAATTATAATTGTATCATGCTACGGAGAAAATTTTTGAATCTGTGATTATTTAGATAGCGAGCAATGGGTTGCCGCACGGAAAACTAAATCAAGCAAAGAGGCAAATTTGAGGATAATAACTCAACAGAAAACTACCAGTCACAAGATAAACATTTCAACAGAGAAGTCTGCAAATAATAAGATAGCAAGCAAGCACTTGCCGCAAAGAAAACAATCCAACAAAAGCGGGCATAATTTATTCCACAGATGCACATTACAATAATAAAAGAAATATGATAATATCCAATAATATCCAATCATGAATATTTATTATCGAGTCCGTCCAGCCAATATAATATTAGTTATAAGTAAAATAAATGGAAGACCTAAGAAAATAAGTGAATAGTCATCAGCGTTAATTTCTAGGAAAAAGAAGAAAAATCCATTCATAAAACGTTGGAATGTTCAAAAATCCACTCATACCACATAGGGAGGTGCAGAAAAATTTGAATTTTAGTCATAACTCATGGAGAAGTTCAAATATCCACTAATAATACATAAAGAAGTTCAGAAGGTTTTTAAAAAATTAGAAATAAGTCCGCAATAACTCAATTAGCAGAGTACTGAATCGCATCGTCTTTCAGTTTAGATCACCAAGGAAAGTTATGCTGCAAAATTCAAGCATATTTGCCACTGATTTAGAATTGTTGCAACATATAGAAATAAACTTCTGAGCTAGACTATTGTTTTTAGATGAGATGAAAATTGAATTCTGTAGGCACAACACGACCACCACTGGTGTAGAGGAAAGTTTCCGCTAGTTGTATATACTCTGCAATCAACGCGCTACAAATGCACGAGATCATCCCAGGACCTTTTAGAGAAGTTTGTGACGGTGTTTGCCCTACCTATATAACGTTCTCATTTCCTTCTTTTATATTCAGACTTGCCCAGTAATCTTCCCTGGCTTTGTCTTGAAACGGTCAAATGTTTATGAAACCGGTCATCTAGAATAAATCCCAGGTTAAATTTTAGCTCTATAAAAGAAAAAACCCAGAAAGAACTCAGGAGATCAAGAAAACTAAATCAGAATGTTGGGAATCATAATCACGATCAAATATGTTCTCAAACATGTAAATTCCAAGGGATGCTCCTCAAATATTACTAATACTAATGCACACCGCGGACGAAAATTACATCAAAGAACATGCATCATCAGCACCCCCTCAGTATGTACGCCTGTGGTTATGATCTACCAATATTCATGCTCATGCTTTTAATTTCCAGAGCACCTCCAATTACCATCAAAGTTCATTAATGCTGCTATTATTGCTGCTCGTTGCAGACGCACGAACGTATGGAATCCAAAGCGGAATAAGATTATACGAGTAGATTTATATGTACATTCAGACATTCATCAAGTGAATCAACACCTTTAATTTTCAGAATTCTTTATTTATTATGCAACGCGAACAACTGATATGTTACGGATAGATAGGACTTCCTACTTTGGTGTTTAGCAGACATTCCCTTTGCAGTTTCTATGTTAGAAACGCTTTTTGGGTTTCTTGGTTCATGTCTGGTGATTGGCTCGGCCAAGGAAGCTTTCCGATCCTATTTTAAATCAGCCATTGTTTAGTTCTATCTGCAGGTCTAGCATGGTGCCCTATATTCCACGAATAAAAGCTTATTTTTCGTTATATTTTTGGATATATACATCGAAAGTAGACCTCGCTCAAGTATCTCAATGTATTTTTCAGAGCTTATGAGCTTAAGCAGCAACTAATTCTGGTGTATTCACACGTTAACACTCATGGAAGCTTGGGCTCGAAGCCACAAAGTAAACAAGGGCTCAACATGCAACGGCTGATGGAAAACGGGATCATAAAGGTTCCTTGGGTGAGCCAATCCCCAGACTTGAACCCAATTGAAAAACTCTAGAGCATATGAAATAGAGCTTTGGGAAAATCTTATTAGAAATCTCTATCTAAAAATGAATTGTTTTGATTGTTGCGTGAACAATCGGCAGAAATTCCACAAGCATCAATCACAAAGTTCATCAGTTCAATCTTAATTAAAAACATTTCTGGCTTAAAACTGCAAAGAAAATATTTACTAAATACTAAAGCAAGTTGTCCTATCTATCAATTCAATTTCAATTGGTCGTTTTGCATTTCAAATAAATAATTTTAAAACTTAAAGGTGTTTATTAATGTCCTTCACATCCGTGCATATTCTCTCAGGTATTACGGTGTTTCTTAGTATTTACGTTTTTACGCTGTTAACTGACTCCTAAGTTTAGATTGAATTATAGATTTTTCGCAAGGCTTCCATTACCAACACATGGCTGAAATAAAAACATCAGAGCCTCTTTGCAAAGCGCTAATGAGATGCGCTTTAAACTGAAGCTAAAAATCGCCAATTTGAACCTTGGTTTGTACAGCTTAATTAGATATTTAAATGGCCGACAATTTTCTGCGTTGTTTTCTTTACCCTCCATCTACTTCATCTATCTTGCCCGTATTACTACAGACTTTTTCTTTCAAATTTAATGCAGAGAATCTAGCTCATTGAATTAATTTAAATTCGTTAAATTAAATATCTTCATTATCAGTGACTAGTGGACCAGCGTGTGAAAAAATTCACGCAATAATCGAGATACTGTATTTGCTTTATGTAGGCCGTTGCAAAATCTTCTCTTCATTGACTTGCTTCTTCTTCATCACAAGAAATTTGTGATGACTGATGACACTTCATGGAATGTACTTTCCTTAACAAAATACATATAGAGGAAAGCTCAAATTATTATCGTAACAGATGCGTGCTTTCTTCTGAGCAGTACACTTTAATTCGTCTTCAGCACACTCCTTCCTTCCCTTAGATGGCATGCAAAATATTAACTACTAGAGGGCCCGCGCTGTCATAAAATGACAGCGAAGAATTTGTGATGACCTTCTTCATTGATCATACATTCGTTATTCCAACTGCTAACCTAAGCACCCTGAAAAGAGCGTTTACGGCTTCACAGCCGCTCAGTACCGAATTTTTTTTTCTCTGAAATGGAGAAAATTCATGGCTTATTGCAGCCAGATCAGCAACGCTCAAAGTAATAGCTCAGATTCGGTATTGTGGATACGGTAGGCTAGCCTATACAGGTCCAATGGTTTTTGCTGAACGAAATATGTTTTATCGACTATTGAATTAAATTTGGAAGAATAGCTGAAGCAACGAAATCATCTGTGGGAAGAAACTACGAATCAAGTTGCATGAGAGCGCCAATGGAAGCTTCAGATACCGGTATCTTCAGTGCTACGATTTCAACTTCGGCAATGCAAGAAGTGCATTCAGACAAAACGTCGCCCGATACTATGCCATAGATTCGATGTATGGAGAAGCTAATACTGGTACAAATCAGACTAAGCCTGCGATGTCTTCATTGTTGGAATTTCAATTGTCCTTGATTAAGATACGTTTGCCATCTTCTGCAACCCGGCCTATTTTCTACCTAACAGTTTTCAGTGGAACTTGAGAGGACGACCAGAGCCTGCAACCTGGGCTAATTTCCGCCTGTTTTGTTAAAGCGTGACAGAAAAAGGATAAACAGATAAATAAACTTGCAGATAAATACACATCGGTCTTTATTATAGTGCAGATATTCGTAAGCACTGAAACATCACCGAATTTCATTTCCGCTGCGTATCTAGAATACATATTGAGATAGCTTCAGCAGAACTACAGTAACTTTCCGCTCCCGAAAAGTTGGAACAAAGCATGACTACGCCTGCTCTGCAGGAAAAATTCGGTTCCTCTACGCTTCGCTCATTTGCTACAAAATGTGTACATCGTAAACCAAAAGAAAATATAACATCGATGTTGAGAAAACGTAATAAATATCAGACTCCACGGGAACGGCAGGAGAAGCTGGAAGAGCAAGAACTGCATTCTGTGTTAATAGCGCGATAAGCACCGTATTCCAAGTTTAGCCTTCTTCTGCAATATAGTTTATTGCCTACTGAATCCCATCAGAAGGGAACAGGATCGCCAAAATTTCCAACGGGGCAAGAAATGCATTCAGATAATAAAGGGGTGTGGATTTCACTATAACCTTTTGCAACCTCGTCATCGTTGATTACGAAATCTGCATCCTGACCTGTTATTCGCTAATCTATTTCGTTAAGAGCAAACACGAAAAAAGTATTGGATGAAGGAAACCTCAGAAGAGAACGCGAACGACGATGCAACGGAGTGCTTAGAGAAACTGTATGTATCTGCATTGAGTGAACTTGAACGTTGGAAAAAAAAGAATTTTTCCCTAACTATTCTTAAGAGCGTGACACCGAACATATAAATAAATGTATAAACACACGACGGTATTTCTTGTTAGATACTCGTGCTGTATTCTTTGGTATAGTTCCATTTAGTATTACAGTTGCGATACTAGGATTTGCTGCATTTTTTTTTTTTTTTAGTTTTATCAGTTTTACCAGCGAACGAATTGAATGAGGTGATAGCGTGTACGTCCTTTATGTAACTGTTATTTATTTACTTGTACATTTCAATGCTTATATGCATGTCTGTCTTTCCACCCAAAAGCTTCCAGAAGAAATCAAGCTATCATCACAATCTCTTGTAGGCAGTCAGATGTGTTTACACCTCACCCAGGCGCACTCCCCCCCTCCATCGTGGACGTTAGTCATACTGCTTGAGGCTTACTATTTTAAGTTTGGTGTGGACAGGCAAGTTTATAGCAAATAAATTAATTAGCAGACATCATCAAGATCTTAGTTTTATTGACTAAGATCTTGATGATGTCTGTTAATTCATTCAACAACGATGGTCCAAGACGTCCAATCTTCCAGCAAATAAATTAAATTTGTTTAATTATATCGCTGGTCAACAGGCGAAAAACCGTGGAAAATTTTTTAACCGATTTTAGGTAGTTTTCATACGCTGAATTCCAAAATAACAATTATTTTGGTCGTTCACGTCAACTTTGTGTTCTATTCCAAAAATATTGTCTTTACGGTTGTTACGGTCGCCTACGATATTTAAATCCATTTTACACTCCACGGCGGGCTTGTAAGCATTGATTTTTTTTTTTTTTTTTTACTCACTGACATTTTTTCACTTGTCAGATAATTGATATAGATTTGTCCAGAAGGTCTTGCAGAAATAGTCAAATGTATTCTACTACATCTGCGGCGAATACACCGCTGGTCCTAACAGGAAACCAGTCACGAATTTCGTCAAGTGCCCTTATTATGCTTATTCTGGCTTGAAACTTGGCGATCAGAAAACAACTTGGGCGCCTCATATGGTCTGCAAGAACTGCACCGAGTATCTCTGTCGCTGGAAAATGGAAAGAAGGACCGGCTGGAGTTTGGCATGCCCATGGTTTGGAGACCGATGAATTGCCGTGGCCGTGACTGTTACTCCTGTACTGTTGATATGAATAGGATCAACAGTAAGAACCAGTGCAGCCTCAAGTATAATGATTTTGGATCAGCACGTCGTCCTGTACCTCACTGTGATACTGGACTTTGAAGAGAGACAGCCCTGCCGCTGGGCATTCTAGGAGGTCAATTTGAAAAGAGACAGCCCTGCCGCTGGGTATTCTAGGAGGTCAATTTGAAGAGAGACAGCCCTGCCGCTGGGTATTCTAGGAGGTCAATTCGAAGAGAGACAGCCCTGCCGCTGGGTATTCTAGGAGGTCAATTTGAAGAGAGACAGCCCTGCCGCTGGGTATTCTAGGAGGTCAATTTGAAAGAGACAGCCCTGCCGCTGGGTATTCTAGGAGGTCAATTTGAAGAGAGATAGCCCTGCCGCTGTATATTCTAGGAGGTCAATGAAACTGCAATTCCAGCCCTGAATGATCAATGATGACCAAACATTTAGTTTTCAAGCATCTATCTTGATCAGTGTCCTCCTGTCTACTGGTCAATTCTGATCAATGTCCAGTATTGATCAGTATATATTGTATTAGTTACCAAATTAATGAAATGTTGATGTCAATATTGATAGTAACCAATGTTTACAACATGTCAGTAATATGAGGTTGATGCAAAAGTAATGTTCGATTTCCAGTAGAAATTGTTCTGACCGAATTTATTAATTTATTTTAACCTTTTCTTGTAAATGTAAAGAAACTCTGTGTTGAGTTTGCATCGTTTTCTTGAAGGTTATCTAACGCTTGCCCATAATTTTCAAATCTTTTCCCCCATATTTGTCCCACCTAACGGTCACGTAAGAATAGGTTTACTCGACGAATTTCATGAAAGTGTTAATGCAAATGCGGCAGCAAAATCTAATCAGGACACTGAAGAGGCTGATTTAGTGAATGGAAGAAGTTACAGGAGGTGGTTTTTTTCGATTCCGAAGTGGTGACTGATTTAACTTTGGAAGCAATGTCAAAAATCTATACTATAATAGGAGAGCTGTCTGTCTGTCAGTCCGCCCGTCCGTCTGTCCGAAGCCTTATTTTTCCCCTATCTAATACTGAAGAAAAAATTGCGAGGTACCCAAATTTTTTGTTGCGGAGAGGGTATCTTGGATACGGGGAGGCACTTGGGCGCGTGGATATTCGCACCTGCTTTCCCGTTGTATTATTACCACAGCTCGCGTTTCAAAATTTTATGATATTCTTATTTGGTAACAGACCATGTCTCTTACCGCTCTTTGTTACTGAATGTTTTATTTTGATGCGCGATGTAGAGAGCTTCTGGGAACACTTAAATCATTGTTAACTTGCCTCTGTACTTATGACAAAGATAAGCTGCTTGCTGTGGCTTTCCTGGAATACGTTCCAGAACTCAAGAGGTTGCCGAACCACTTCGTCCACTTTAAGCTTCTCCACCAATACTCGTCAAACATTTCGTTTAACTTTGCTCACGTTTTGAAAAGCTCTATGCAGCACTGCTGCTATCGGCAGTATTTTGATTATCTTTAACTTTCCACTTCTCTTTTTCTGAATTTTCGTTTCCCATGCTTCAGTTATTCACAACGTCTGGCAACATCTCAGTTTTCGTTAAATCTACGCTTTTCCTTCATTGTATAATCTGTTTTTCTTACTCTCCTGGGACATCTTGTAGAATATTTCATCTTCCGGTACCATTATAATTCTTCTCAACTTTATACTTTGAATTTAATAAAATATATTTTTTTTTCTTAATTTTCCCACTTCCCCAAGAAAGAGAAAATTTTTATCTTTTAATGTTGTGGTACTTGTAATGCATCGTCCTGGCAGTACAGCATTTGTATTCTTATAGATTAGTCATTTTTTCTATTTGTATTCATGTTTTTTTTACTTCACATGAACATTGTTATTCTCTCATACTATCATTTTCGTGCATTCCTGATTACGCGAGCCGTTCTCTTTCGCTTTTAACCGCAGTTTATTTGCAACGCATTTATTATTGCCGGCGTCCGGCTTTTCCTGATTATAAAGTTTTTTCGCCTTTCACATAGATGTAAGCAACGCTAAAATACTGTTAAATCCCACCTGTCTATGATTATTAAGCTTTTTTCTATTCGCAAGTTACCCGCTGTATCATTCTCAAAGCGTAATTTCAAGCAACGTTCTAATCATTTTATTCAAATTTTCTTTGATTAGGAGAGTATTCTTTTACCATGCAGTGCAGCTTCATGCAGGCAAGACTTTAATCATTGTTACGTTCAATTTTTCCTTGTTATTAAACTTGTATTCTTTTATCTTCACTTCAGTTTCAGGCAACATTTTAATCATTGCTAACTTCCCACTTCTCCTTGATTATAAAAGCTGTTTTCTTTGATTTGGGCGCTCTTCTCTCAGAATTTCCGTAACATCCCCGAGTGTTTTGCATAAACTGGCGGTGTTGCTTGAGGAGCGCCGACACGGCAGCACCCCAAGTGCAGCACAGATTGCAGTCGCCGGCCTCTGAACGTTTCACAACATTTTTGCCTGTTTGCCTGGGCGAGCTAACGTCAGTGCGATGGAGTTGGTTCTTCTGGGGAGTTTTTGCCTTTATTTTGCCTGTTCCGCTTTGAGATAAGAGCGGCGGGTCTCTGAGCGTGGTGGTGACGTGCGGTGGTGTGTGGTGGTGATATGCGGTGGTAGTGGTGGTGATGTGCGGTGGTGTGGTGGTGATATGCGGTGGTAGTGGTGGTGACGTGCGGTGGTGTGTGGTGGTGATATGCGGTGGTAGTGGTGGCGACGTGCGGTGGTGATATGCGGTGGTAGTGGTGGTATTGTGCGGTGACGGTGAGGTGAAATGAGGAAGTGGTGCGGTGACGTGCGGGGGCAGCGTGGTGACATGCAGTGGCGTTGTAGTGACGCGCAGTGGCGGTGTAGTGACGCGCAGTGGCGGTGTAGTGACGCGCAGTGGCGTTGTAGTGACGCGCAGTGGCGGTGTAGTGACGCGCAGTGGCGTTGTA
>LQNS02277097.1:21085284-21097949 GCA_001587735.2 Parhyale hawaiensis
AACAGAGCTGGGCAGATGCAGGCACTTAACAGAGCTGGGCTGTTGCAGGCACTTAACAGAGCTGGGCAGATGCAGGCACTTAACAGAGCTGGGCTGTTGCAGGCACTTAACAGAGCTGGGCAGATGCAAGCACTTAACAGAGCTGGGCAGTTGCGAGCACTTAACAGAGCTGGGCAGTTGCAGGCACTTAACAGAGCAGGGCAGTTGCAGGCACTTAACAGAGCTGGGCAGTTGCAGGCACTTAACAGAGCTGGGCAGTTGCAAGCACTTAACAGAGCTGGGCAGTTGCAGGCACTTGACATTGCTGGGCAGTTGCGAGCACTTAACAGAGCTGGGCAGTTGCAGGCACTTAACAGAGCTGGGCAGTTGCAGGCACTTAACAGAGCTGGGCAGTTGCAGGCACTTAACAGAGCTGGGCAGTTGCAGGCACTTAACAGAGCTGGGCAGTTTCAGCCACTTGACTGCGCTGGAGTGCACAGTCGCGGCCATTTGTCGGAGCTACCCACGAAAGTAAAAGAGGCCAGAGACTTATCCTGTTCTTACTGATGTATTTTGCACTGTAAATTGCAGTAGTAACAAGCTCTGCCGTTTGGTATAAGTTACGTGTTTGGGTATAAACCCGGAGGAATATATTTGAAACTCTACGTGAATTAAAACCAATATTTCATTTACTCCAGGACCACAACCACCATCACCATCACGTTGTTAATTAAATTCCATTGTATTTCAAGATTTGTCGGTCAATCCTTTAAAACATTTTCCAGTATTGTTCACTATCTTGTTCGTGATTTTGATTAACGATTTGTTGTCCAACTAGTCGAACCTCCCTATAGTTAACATTTCAATCATTAATTAAATTTCTTCTTATGGAAAAATTACTTTACTGTTTCAGAAGCTCATCTATTGAAGTTGAATGGCAGATAATTTCTCTCTTTGAGAAGATATAATTTGAGTTAAAATATGTTTTACTGAGAAATTAACGTCATATCACAATTCAATAAATATATGTGCATGTACATACTCTACCCTGCCAATAAGTTTGTCATATGCTAGAAAAATGTAAATATAATTTAAGGAATATATTACCGATTTTTTCGCAAAAAAAAACTAAAATTTATGAAAAAGAATTTGGGTAGTAGCTAATAGTTAAGTTAGATGTCAGTGGTAATCAGTACTTGCTTTCCCAGCGACATCAAGCATGAATAATTCCGTTATAAAAAAGCTACGAAGTAAACCTCTGTCTTTGATAAAGAGGATGTTATGGTAGAGAAGTGTCTCAAATCATAGTCAAAGTTCTTAGAACTGCTACGACTGGACAGAAAACCATTGCTAAGTGGAAAAAAAGAGATGGTGAAGTGCAGTCATTGAGTGGCAATAATGAAGAGCTAAGATTCTAAATACTCGTGACAAGCGTTCTCTGGAGCGATTGGTGAAAGCAAGCCGGCTGAAAAATGTTCAGCTGCTGATTTGCAAGTTCAAAGAAGGTCCTAAGCAGGCTCCTGTTCGAACTATGCCCCGAGAGCTGAAGGAAATAGGTTTAAGAGTGACACCGTCTCCAGGAAACAAGTCAGTAAGGAAAATCAAATGAAGCGGCTCCAGTTCGCTAAGGGCCGCTAAGACTGGACTGTAGAGCCATGGGAGCACGTCCTGTGGTTGGATGAATCGAGCTTAACCTTGTTCCAGAAAAATGACGAGAGTTAAAGTGAGACGGAAAGAATATTAAACTTTGAATCCTACATGCATCGCTCTGACATTTCGCATTATCAATATGAAACTCGGCAACCTTGTGCAGCAAATAAATAAATTTTTGCATTATTTGAACGGCTTAGGTGACGAAGTACACCTGTCTATCGATTTATCTTTTCCTAAATGGTTCCTGTATTATTCAAGGCGACAACGCATGCTGCCAGAAGTCTGCTGTAGTACAAGATTGGTTCAGAGATCATGAGGCATAATTTGCTCATATGGAATGGCCTCCGCAGTGCCTGATTTAAACCTTAATCTACAATTTGTGGGAAGGCTGAGAGAGGCTCTGCGAGCCGCAACACTTCTTCCTTTTTCGTTGGTAGGCCTTTCCCGACTTTTGTTCGTTCATTGGACATGTTTTCCTTTGGGTTGCTAACAAAATCTTGTAGAATGAATACTGCATAGAATGAAAGCTGTAACAAATGCCAAATGTGGTCCAATAAACTATTAAGTTTGATTGGCTGCATTACAGTACATCCATGTTTCTCCAGAGTGCCCAGCTTTGTGGCTGCCTAATGTATATAGAGCATATATATGCAAAACAGGGCTGCTCTCAAACTTAAAGGATTTAAGTCTCGCTCCCTTATAGTTTTTTTAATTTTGTCTACATTATTTAGAGAAATGCTTTGAGGAATTTAACGCTTCATTATTTGGATATGCAATAATTTTAGACTGAGAGATTCCTAACGATATCTACATTAAATTCGACATTCAAAAGTGAATGACTGTTTGAATTTTCACACAACCGTCTTGTTTCTTTATATTAGATGCCTCTTCTCTGTTGTTCCATTACTTCATGAATAAATTTTGAACTAGAGCACTCTGAGAGCGCATACCTCCGCCAAGTGAGGCAACGGTAGCAAAAAATTTAAATTGGCTCTGAAACCATAATTGTCTTTGTATAAACTTCAAGATCTAATCATTTGTGCCTTTTGTTAGTAATAACAATTTGTTCAATTTTCTTGAAGATCCGTTCATGACTTTTTGAGTTATACTGTTAACAAACGTTATGACATACATAAGTCAAACATACAAACGAACGAACCAATCTGCACCGAAATATGATCAACTATGTCTTTTAACATTACTAACAAACCCTATAATTTTCATAAATATCCATTCATTATTTTTGTAGTTATTTTGCTAACAAGCATAAAATTAAAAACAGTGACAAACGAACAAACGAACGAACAAACGGATCATTACCAAAATTTGGTCATATACTCTTTGTTTCATACCTAACAACTCATGTTAATTTTATCAAAATCCATCCGTAACGTTTTGAGTTATGGCATTGAGAAAAATGAGGCAGACAAACAAACAAACGGATGGACATATCTTTACCAAAAGTTAATCATCTGTTCCTCCTAACATACCTAACAATCCCTGTAAATTTCATCTAAATCAGTTCATAACTTTTTGAGTTATCTTGGTGAAAGACAGACAGACAAATAGCCAAACAGACAGACAAACACGACGAAAAAATAACCTCCTTAGCGGAGGTAAATATATATATAAGTTACAGTGAATGTATGAAGGTGGTAATTTCGTGAAATCCTTGAAAATTTCAGTCATTATATGTAATGCCGAATTTACTCGAGGATTTCAAGAAATTACTAAAATTTCTAAGAAATCCGTGAAGTAACAGAATTCAAGCAGCTAATTTCTTGAAATCCCCGAGTGAAACCGGCATTACATGAAATGGCTGAAATTTTCAGAGATTTCACGAAATTACTGGTTTGACACATCCACTGTAACTCATATATACTGTAGAGAGAGAAAAAGAAAATATCCCGCTGCCTTCCAACAAATGTTATATCTCGGGAAAGTCTCTGCCGGCAGCTCGGTCTCTGCTCCCGTAGCGACCTCAGATTAAATTTCACTTCCACTTTCGGGAAATTTTTCCTATTTCCTCAATTCGATGAAGGAAATAATGCTGCCTTCGATGGCGGCTTTGATCACAATGTCTGGAAAGTGAGCAGCTAATGCATGGAGCAACAGTGGCTNAGATTAAATTTCACTTCCACTTTCGGGAAATTTTTCCTATTTCCTCAATTCGATGAAGGAAATAATGCTGCCTTCGATGGCGGCTTTGATCACAATGTCTGGAAAGTGAGCAGCTAATGCATGGAGCAACAGTGGCTGCCTGGAACCGTTCAGTGTGTATGGAACGGCGGCGTGCATGGAGCATCAGCAGCCTCATAGAATGGTTGGGTCAGCATGGAACGGGGTGTGCATGGAGCATCAGCAGCCTCATAGAATGGTTGGGTCAGCATGGAACGGGGCGTGCATGGAGCATCAGCAGCCTCATAGAATGGTTGGGTCAGCATGGAACGGGGCGTGCATGGAGCATCAGCAGCCTCATAGAATGGTTGGGTCAGCATGGAACGGGGGCGTGCATGGAGCATCAGCAGCCTCATAGAATGGTTGGGTCAGCATGGAGCGGGGGCGTGCATGGAGCATCAGCAGCCTCATAGAATGGTTGGGTCAGCATGGAACGGGGGCGTGCATGGAGCATCGGCAGCCTCATGAAATGGTTGAGTCAGCATGGAACGGGGCGTGCATGGAGCATCGGCAGCCTCATGAAATGGTTAGGTCATCATGGAACGGGGCCGTTCTCGGATTATCAGCAGCACCATGAAGCAAGAAGCACTCACTGGAGTAGTAATCATCTCTAGGAGAGTTTGGAAGTTGATAGAGAATTTGGATTTTCGTGGAGCGGTCAGACACCAGAGAAACTCATGGAAAAGTCAAAAATACTTGTTTTCAGTAAAACAATTTATGTTGTTAATTTCCTTCTTACTGTAGGGGCAGCATTTTCTCCACAAAATATGCATTTACACAAAGCAACAGCAAGTATCCATAGAGTAGTATTGTCTCCATAATGCAACAGCTTTCGCACTCAACAAAAAGGTTCTCCAATGAGAAACGTTTGTTTTACGTAAAAACGAATGCAATTGGTGTACCCTTTTCTCGCTGAAACAGAAGCTTCTCCGGGGAAACAAAATTCCCTGTACGGTGAAACTGCCGCTTCACGCACAAACAGTAATATGAACCAATACTTGTTTCTCCATGGAGCCACAGTCATTGCGTGAAACAATACCTGCTCCGAGGAGCAGCTGTCTCCAGATGCCATCAAATGGAGTTTCGGTTAACTGCGAGCGTGAGATTGCGGGCGACGCAATAGATGGCAATCGCCTTTGACAATCGGATTGCTTCAACTGAATTGCTTCGAAGATAGCGACATTGCCCGTGAGCTATTGCTTCTCAATCTCCATTGCAAGCGTGGTGTGCACCATTGCCTTGACGCTGTACATATTACATGTTTCATCATTTAGGTTCTGCGTCATTCTGTGGCTATTACTTTGGATCATTTGTTATTGCGTAATACTCTATGTAACCATTTCTTCATACTAAGACAACAATCAAATACTAAATACAACTCGACTAAATTTCAAATTTACCGTTTCGGGAATTTAATTCCCCTGCTAACACATGTCCGAAGTTCGTTCATCTAAAATAAAAAAAATTCCTTTTTAGGTATCTATTGTAGTTTATAATTTCCTGATGATGGAAATTAAATTCCCGAAACGTTAAATTTTAAGTTTAGTAGACTTCTATTTGGTGTTTGATTCATTTTTTCATAGTTTAGGAATCACCCCACTTCTGCAAATGGTGCTTTGTGTCACCTAGGTTGCTATCTAAGAAATTTATCAGCCGTTGGAACTATTAGCTGATGAATCTAACTACTGCCGTTCCCAATTTATCACATTGCACGTGCAACTATTACCTCGTTATGCTCCTACCTATTCCCTTATAAATTGCGTCTCACCTGTAACTATTGCCTAATGATTTTGCTATTGATTTTTTTTTTTCAACAATTACGCCACGTTTGTAACTACTGCCTCGAGGTTGTTTTTATTGCTGTGTCCCTTAATTAAAAATTATTTTGCTTTCAGGTATTGGCTTTCAAATTTCAATGACGATTTTTCACTGTAATATTGCACATCGATTATTAGTGTGTTGGTACTCTAGTTGCTGTCCCTGCCTTCAGGAATTTCCTAACCATTCTACTATTGCCTATACTAAGTATCGCATCATAATTACCATTTTCTACCCGCGTCAAAATCTTTCAATTTTGACTACTGTCCAATCTTACCAGATTTTCTATATCTTTCTGTCAGTGCCTTTGTGTTTCGACTGTTGCTTCCCCCTGTGAAACAGTTTCTCATTTAGCAATTGCCTTTGAGCCTTAGTTATTGCTTGCTTTGAGTACGACTGTACTTTATTCTGCACAGCACGTGTCTCTCATTGCTGCAATTCACAAACAGTAAGCACATTTACCTGCCCATTCATCTGTTTGTCGGTCACTTTCCTCATTCCTCCCACCATTGCAGCATTTCACAGCTGTAGCTCCTACCCGTCCGACTGTCTGTCTCTCCCCTCATTCGTCCCACCATAGCTTGAAGCAATTCTCCAAGCAT
Source organism: Parhyale hawaiensis (assembly GCA_001587735.2). NCBI lineage: Eukaryota > Metazoa > Arthropoda > Malacostraca > Amphipoda > Hyalidae > Parhyale > Parhyale hawaiensis. The sequence goes on from LQNS02277097.1 coordinate 21,091,515, forward strand.
TGCCTGCTGTCGCCTTCGCTTTATTGTTGCAATTGCACTGCCCCAGGAATGCTTGGTCTTTCGCTGTGGTGATTGCGTCGATCTTAACTTGATTTGGCAAGTGTAGAGAGAGGGGAGTTAAGGGTGTAGAGAGTGATGAAAGTTGAATTAAAGTGTAGAATTGTGAGTGTAGTGAGTTGTGAAATAAGGTGTAGAGTGATGAGTGGTAAATTAAAAGTGCGGAGTGTAGAGTTGTGAGTGTAGTGAGTGGTGAAATAAGTTGTAGTGGTGAGCGTAGTGAGTGGTGAAATAAGGTGTAGAGTGGTGAATGTAGTGAGTGGTGAAATAAAGTGTAGAGTGGTGAGTGTAGTGAGTTGTGAAATAAGGTATTGAGTTGTGAGTGTAGTGAGTAGTGAAATAAGGTGTAGAGTGGTGAGTGGCCAGCTGCGGGTGTGGAGTGCAGAGTGGTGGCCGCAGATAGTGGTGAGTTAAGGATGTAGAATAGTGAATATAGTGATTGGTGAAGTACATGAGGAGAGGGTAGAGCGATGAGGGGTGAGTTAAAGGGTCAGAGCGTAAATTGAAGAGTGTACAGTTTGATGTGAAACGAGTGGTGAACTAACGGTGGTTGGTGTAGAGTGGCAAGGGCTAGTAAGTATGTAGTGAGTGTAGTGAGCGATGGAGCTAGAAGTAGAAAGTGTAGAGTGGTTAGTGCCAGGAGTGTTGAATTGTGGGGGCTGAGTGTACTCAGCATTAATATATCGTCTATCAACAGAATCTAACTCGTCACGAACAATATACGCTGATGCATATTTCTATCATATTATCTTTCGTTAACTAATCTCGATTTTATATAGATTCGTGTGGTCATCTTTATATAGATTCGTGCGGTCATCAGTAAGGCAAGTAATACGGTTTGTACGATATAAATCTAACATACTTTATATACCCATTGCACTGTCGGCTTTCACCATCACCACTAACTGATGCAAACATTGCCATTTTCCTTAAAACTGCTTTACTTCTGCAATGGATTTATATATTTTTTTATCCCGCTAGCCCTGACCATCTTCTCTTAGCGGTATGTTTTATGGTTATAAGAGTTCTTTTAAAAAGATAAATATGCTTTTCTTCTTCAGCACTGCCTTACATTCTCTACCCGGCTATTATGTTACCGTTTTATATCACTACTTACCCACAAAAACTAATAATTTCTGCACCTAAACTACCTTACCATATAAAATGCTGTATTATAACCCAAGTTCAACAACATCAATGACTGTCAATAATAATTATTTTTTGCCCTTATTTTAAATCATCTCGCCACTTATCTACATGTTTGATCATGTATGATCTATCTAGTATCGCCACATACCCTCAAATTTAAATACTTTTGCCCTAAACTATTGAACTCTTTCTCTGTGCGTCTCTTAAATAACCTGCTTTGAAAATCCCCACTGACACTTAAGGGCAAAACACGCGTACTTTCAATGTCAACACGGACTCTCATTGACAATTTTTTTCCTCTAGAAGAACCTTACCTTTTATAATTTCTCCACGCTGTTGTATACATACTTCCTATTTTCAACATCACCACTGACTCATGAGACCGAATATTTTCCCTTTAGAATAACCTTACTTTTCCGTGAAGGCGGCTATATTTTTTCCCTTTGGACCGCACCACTTAGCAAAGGCTGCGGCGAACTGAAGCTTATACCACAAAAAAGAGGGGTAAAATTTGAGCACATTTGCCTTCGAAAATGCTTCAAACGATGGCTTTTCAAAGGCTGGCCATAATTCTGCCCTCGACTGTACTCGGTACGCCGCTAATATCCTGCCTGCCGAGCGCGCTATGCCGCTCCAAAACATTTGCAAAGACAGGTAACTTCATTAGGGTTTGCCATTATCGTTACCGTGTTTTGTTCTTACCCAAACGAAGGCTAGAGCATCAAGGTACCTAAATATTCTGAAAGAAATATAACTTCATTAGCGTTTGTCATTANTTCTTTCATTTACATATTTATAGAATGCCTTTGGGTTGCGTTTTGCCATAGCGGCTACGGAAACTTCTTTTTCCCTTTTCGTGGTCCTGACTATTTGCTTTGCATCCCGACATGCCCTATATTGCGCATCCATTGTTGGTGTGTTGGTACTTTAGTTGCTGCCCCAGCCTTCAGGTATTACCTAACCATTCTACTATTGCCTATACTAAGTATTGCATCATTCTTTGAGAATTTCCTATAGGTGTTCCTATCACCTTTGATATTACCTATTACCACAGTGTTTAAGAATTTCCTAAAGGTGTTACTAACGCCTTTGATGTTACCTATTACCACAGTAATTGAGAATTTCCTAAAGATGTTACTATTGCTCTAAGTCTCGCAATTTTTCAAGCTTCGCCAAATTAAGACTATAATATAACCATCGCATCATATTTTCCAATTATTTGCATTTTCTACCCTAGCCAAAATCTTTCAATTTTGACTACTGTCCAATCTTACCAGACTTTCTATATCTTTCTGTCAGTGCCTTTGCGTTTCGTCTGTTGCTTCCCCCTGTGATACAGTTTCTCATTCAGCAATTGCCTTTGAACCTTAGTTATTCCCTGCTTTGAGTACAACTGTACTTTATTCTGCACAGCACGTGTCTTTCATTACTGCAATTCACAATTAGCAAGCACCCATTCGTCTGTTTGTCAGTCACTCACCATTGGAGCATTTTACGGCTGTAGCTCACACCCATCCGACAGTCTGTCTGTCCCTTCCCTCATTCCTCCCACCATAGCTTGAAGCAATTCTCCAAGCATTGCCTGCTGTCGCCTTCGCTTTATTGTTGCAATTGCACTGCCCCAGGAATGCTTGGTCTCTCGCTGTGGTGATTGCGTCGATCTTAACTTGATTTGGCAAGTGTAGAGAGTGGTGAGTTAAAGGTCTAGAGAATGGTGAGAGGTGAATTAAGGTGTAGAATTGTGAGTGTAGTGAGTGGTGAAATAAGGTGTAGAATGATAAGTGGTAAATTAAAGTGTGGAGTGTAGAGTTGTGAGTGTAGTGAATTGTGATATAATGTGTAGAGTGATGAGTGGTAAATCAAAGTGCGGAGTAAAGAATTGTGAGTGTAGTGAGTGGTGAATGTAGTGATTGGTGAAATAAGGTGTAGAGTGGTGAGTATAGTGAGTGGTGAAATAACGTGTGAAGTGGTGAGTGTAGTGAGTGGTGAAATGCGGTTTAGAGTGGTGAGTGGTGAAATAAGGTGTAGAGTGGTGAGTGTAGTGAGTGGCCAGCGGCGGGTGTGGATTACAGAGAGGTGGCTGCAGATAGTGGTGAGTTAAGGTTGTAGCATAGTGAGTATAGTGATTGGTGAAGTACATGAAGAGAGGGTAGAGCGATGAGGGGTGAGTTAAAGGGTCAGAGCGTAAATTGAAGAGTGTCAAGTTTGAAGTGTAACGAGTGGTGAACTAACGGTAGTTGGTGTAGAGTGGCAAGGGCAAGTAAGTATGTAGTGAGTGTAGTGAGCGATGAGCTAGAAATAGAGAGTGTAGAGTGGTTAGTGCCACTAGTGTTGAATCCTGGGGTCTGAGTACACTTAGCATGATTATATTCTCATAAATAAATTCCTTTCTATCAACAGAATCTAACTGGTCACGCAGATGCGTATTCCCATCATATTATTTTTCGCTAACTAATCTCTATTTCATATAGGTTCGTGCGGTCACCTTGTCTTCAGTAAGGTAAGTAAAACGGCTTGTACGATATAAACCTAACATACTGTATATACTCATTCCACAATCTGCTTTCACCATCATCACTAACTGATGCAAACACTGTTATTTTCCTTAAAACTACTTTAGTTTTGCAACGGATTTATACATTTTTTTTTCATCTCGCTAGCCCTGACCATCTTTTCCTAGCGTTATTTTTCATGGTTATATGACTTCTTTTAAAAAGATAGATATATTTTTCTTCCTCAGCACTGCCTTACATTCTCTACCCGGCTATTATATTAGCGTTTTATATCTCTATTTACTCACGAAAACAAATACAGTGCCTAGACATAAGTATTTGCACAACTCTATTTTTATGTATTTTTTTAAAAATTCAGGGTCTTCTTTAGGATAATTAATACAGGAATTTTATATAACATATATATAATAGAATATTTAAAGAGAACAGTCAAATGTGCACTTATAACAAGAAAATTTAACACAAGTAAAAGTAATGAGGGACAAAAGTATTTGATCAAAATAAATATGATGTTGAATCTTTGATATTTAGTAGTGTAATTTGAATAAATTAGTTTGGAAATTATTCTAGAACGGTCACGAAATGTCTCGAAACAAATGCAATGTAAACAAACCACAGCCGGCGCAATCATTACCTCTCTAGACCTCCTTGAAGTCGTACACACTCTCACTACAATGCCCAAAGTTTATGAAATCCCTGAAGCTACTCGTAAACGGATAATTCAACTTCGTATTGAGGGATTAACTTATAGAGTAATAGCAGAACGTGTCGATGTTTCTTTTTTAACGGTTGGAGCAATAGTCTGCAAGCATCAAGTGACTGGGGCGGTCTCCAACCTGCCAAGAGCTGGAGCTCCGCGTAAGATCATGGGTCGTTCTCGGCGCTACGTGCTACGTAAGGTGACTAATGACCCCATGACGGCTCGTGCTGATCTTCAGAGTGAATTGGCGTCTCAGAGCTGCATGTCAGCAAGAAAACTATTGTTAGGGAACTGAACCGCACTGGCATTCATTCTTACACTCCTTGCAAAACTCCTCTTCTTACAGCAAATATGTCAAGAGCCGCTTAACATTTGCCAAAGACCACCTGGACAAAGGAAATGAGTTTTGGGAAAGGGTTATATGGTCTGACGAAACTAAAATAGAACTTTTTGGCCGAAACGAAGTTCGTATGGAGGAAACGAAGCATGTATGGAGGAAACGTGGTACTGTCTATGACCCCCAAGAACACCATCTCCACCGTGAAGCATGAATTGGGGGCAGCATCATGGTGTGGGGTTGCTTTACTGCCCATGGTGTTTGATGATCTTCATATCATTGTTGGCAAGATGAATAGTTTCATGTACACTGAGATATTAGAGAAGAAGATGCTTCCAAGTGCCAAAGAATTCTACGGACAGCGCAGGTGGACCTTCCAACAAGACAACGACCCCAAACATACTGCAAATTTAATGAAAAAATGGTTTCAAAAGAAGAAAATAAATGTTCTTCCATGGCCTAGCCAATAACCGGACCTTAATCCAATAGAAAATGCATGGCATCTTTTTAAATCTGGTGTCCACCAACGTTGTCTCAAAAACCTTGCTGAATTAGAGGTTATCTGCATGGAAGAATGGAAAAAAACCATCAAGTGAATGTGAAGAGTTAATTTCCAGGTATAACAATCGTCTCCATGCTGTTATTGCCAATAAAGTTTAGGCCACCAAGTACTAATATCATAATTTTTTTTGGTCAAATACTTTTGTCCTCATTACTTTTGCTTGTGTTAAATTTTACACATTTACTGTTCTGTTTAAATATTCTATTATATATATGCTATATAAACTTCCTGTATTAATTATGCTAAAGCAATCCCTAAATTTTTTAAAGTACATAAAAAATAGAGTTGTGCAAATACTTATATCTAGGCAATGTATTTTCCGCTCCTAAGCTATCTTACCATATAAAATACTGTCTTGTTACCCAAGTTCAACAACATCAATGGCTATCAATAATAATTATTTTTTGTCCGTATTTTAAACCATCTTGCCTCTTATCTACATTTTTGGTCATGTACGATCTATTTGGTATCAACACAGACTCTCAAATTTAAATACTTCTGCTGTAAGCTATTGAACTCTTTCTCTATCCGTCTCTTAAAGAACTTGCGTTGAAATTCACCACTAACTCTTAAGGGCAAAACGCGCGTACTTTCAATGTCAACACGGACTCTCAAGGACAATTTTTTCCGCTAGAATAACCTTAACTCTTACAATTTCTCCACGCTGTTTTATACATACTTCCTATTTTCAACATTACCACTGACTCATGAGACCAAAAATTTTTCCTTTAGAATAACCTTACTTTCCCTTGAAGGCGGCCATATTTTTTCCCTTTGGACCGCACCACTTAGCAAAGGCTGCAGCGAACTGAAGCTTATACCACAAAAAAGAGGGGTAAAATTTGAGCACATTTGCCTTCGGAAATGCTTCAAACGATGGCTTTTCAAAGGCTGGCCATAATTCTGCCCTCGACTGTACTCGGTACGCCGCTAATATCCTGCCTGCCGAGCGCGCTATGCCGCTCCAAAACATTTACAAAGACAGGTAACTTCATTAGGGTTTGCCATTATCGTTACCGTGTTTTGTTCTTACCCAAACGAAGGCTAGAGCATCAAGGTACCTAAATATTCTGAAAGAAATATAACTTCATTAGCGTTTGTCATTAACGTTGCCGTG
>LQNS02277097.1:21116656-21141058 GCA_001587735.2 Parhyale hawaiensis
CCAGCGATACTACGAGTCTTTAGTTAGAGAAATGACGCGTATCAGGGCCAGCGATACTACGAGTCTTTAGTTAGAGAAATGACACGTATCAGGGCCAGCGATACTACGAGTCTTTAGTTAGAGAAATGACACGTATCAGTGACAGCGATACTACGAGTCTTTAGCTAAGAGAAATGACACGTATCAGTGCCAATGTTACCTCAAGTTTTCTAGCTAAGAGAGTACAAGCGTATCAACGGCAACGATACTTCGAGTTTCTAGCTAAGAAGATAAAATGTAAAGGTATATGTCAACTTGACATCCCCTATTGAGAAGCCTACAAGCACTGGTTCGTGTCACAGATCTAGGCCAACTGGCGCCAGATGAGAGTCTGCTGTAATCGACCTCGTGATCGCCAGGAGCCATGACGCCGTAGACGGAAAGCTCTCATGCAACGATCCGTGCCCCCTACCATCTCCCCATTTCTGAGAAGGGTAAGTACCAACTGTACCATCGCATCCGGCACGCGAGATAATCTTATCGCGTGACCTTTAAGTTTTTAGAAACCCCTTGTCAACCCAAGTACAATCGAGCGTTTAATGCGCCAGGTTGGATTGATACTGATATCAACCTTTGTCTTGCCCACTGTTCACGTTTGTGGATTTTACTAATAATGTTATTTTTTACGACAGGTGCTGTATTATTCGGAGACTTATAAGGGTTCAGTATAAATTGCTCACGCTTGAAAAGGCTCAATACTCAATCTTGTTCCTGGTATATTAAGGCTAGGAAAATTACCCTAACTGGAAGCTGCATAGATTCCGCGGACTAAAAGTTTTATTTTTTATCGATGCCCCGCCCCGCTTATTGGCTTCGAGTTGTGACTATACATTGCAAATCAATCAGACCAGACAGCGCATCGATAGCCTGGGAGCAATAGGGACCTAAAACCTACCGCTCTTGTTTCTGAAACGGCTAAATGACGCACTAGTTTCCTTTAACAGTGAAAGCGTCTACGCACAGACAGACCAATGAACGTCTGTAGGAGTGAATATACATATGGAGCCGCACAGAGAACGATGACACAGAGTGTGTCGCTAGCGCAAGCAAACGATGGGCCATAGTAGTTCTTGAGAGTTCGTACACTATGTAGTTCAGACGTTTGATTTAGGTTAGACTTAGCTAAATTTAACCTAGTTGCTCAATTAGGTTAAGTAAGGTTAGGCTAGATTAAGTGAACTGGGATTGGGAAAATTAAGTTAATTTTAAATTAGGGTAGGTTAAGTTGAAAGTTTGGCTACTTTAAGTTGGATTAAGATGAAGTAGACCATGGACGGTTTTGTTAGGTTGGGTTAGGGTATATTCGATTTGGAGCCAAAATTAAACCTTTTTTGCTTGACTTGTTCAAAACTGTAGGTACAAGCGCTGGCTTCGATCCGGTGAATTGAGTTTCAAGCATTTACCCTTCTTCTGTTAGAATTGAGACTTCCAGAGACTCAATCTTGCTCCATAACACGGAGTTTTATTCAAGGTAATACTTTCAACACGATTCAAATTTGGCAAAGTTTCAGCTTCTACCTAAAGTTTCAGGCAAGTCAAGCCTCGAAATTTTAATTTCGGCACCCATTCGAACGCGCCCTTCGATACGCAACCTTCCTGCATAATATTTACCTTTGAAGAGGACGTTGGCTGTGTAGATCGTCTCCCCGGACAGCACCAGATATTCACCATCAGAAACACAAAGGCAGAAGCTTCTGTACGTATATGGCCTGTCTCGATCTGGGCATAGGTGGCCCGTAACACGTACGGAGGCAGCATGAATTTTCTATGGCAATTCCCTGAGGCTCCAGTGTTTGGTATGCTGCTGTTTGACTGATGCGTAGCCTCTTCCTCCTCCTCGCTGTTCTGCCGGTGGCTGTAGGGCAGACCAGGGCTGTAACGGGTTATGGTCAGGTGCATTTGGGATTTTTTTTGCCCAGAATTATGAACTGCATGTGTCACAGTATGGGATATTATTAATTAAGTTACGATGTGGTAGACTGAGAACTACGGGAGCGTATCATAAACGAGAGTTTATGACAGACTCGGTATCTTTTTCTGGAAGAACCCTATATTCAATGCTCACTGTTTAACTCACAATACAAGCTGTTTTTAGCATATAAGACTTTCATGAGCGTATCAGCAATTGTATGGCAGATTTATTATGGTGGAAGCAAAGATAAATTAGTGTGTTTAGTGTGTTTGCTACACAGTCGGCTATTCAACCTATTTTGCTCATGTAACATTTTGGACATTGTTGAAAGTTAATATGCCGGAATGTGTATACGGCAAAATTAGCTTACATCTGATAGACGGCGAGCGAAAATATATAAGTTGGTAAGAAGAAAGCTATTTTGAACGAACTAGTTCAGCTTTCCGTTTAAAATGACGGTGAAGAATCAACATCATACCCCTACAGGGTTCATGACTGTTGTCATGATTCTAGTAGAAGAACCTTACACCCAACGCAGCCGAAGCCTGATCTTCTTTTCAAAATTCCACTCCATAGTAAGATATATTTTGCTAGTTGGTTCCTAGCTTGTTTATTTAGTCTCTCCGGCTCGATGTATTAGATAGAAGAAATTCATTAACACAACGGAAAAAATCACCGTTGACTTGTCAAATGTAAAATCTAAGCGATAACAGAACTCCTAAGTTCCTCTTCGTGGCGGCATAGATACTCAAATGCAATTTCTTCATTCAGCAAAACTTGTTTCACGAAAGCTGACGCTGTGCAAATTTGAATAACAACAAAAGGGAAGAGGAAGGCATACCAATCTACTTCTACTTGTGCATGAGTCAATTCAATCAACTTTTACCTTTTTTAATCAGAGAGTCGAACTTCCGCCCACATCATCCTAAAATTTTAGGAAGACGCAAAGTACGAAAACATAGGTATGTAGTTATAAAGATGTTTACAGGAAAACTGGAGTAGGCATTTAATAAATAAAAGCATAGGAATAAGCAATGCATATTGGTCTTTAATTTAGCGTCTTGATATATGCCCGAATACCAGCAATACATATATATAAAATACTCATGCAATATACATCAAAAAGTGTCTAAAATATATAGCGTTGAATCCATTAAATGAATGCGAAAGTGAAACATATAGTATACAACGAAGCATCATCGAACATATGACTGAATGTATGCCAATATCTAACCAAAGTAGAAATGGCTATATGACTGTATTTTATAATTGAATTAATAAAATAGCATACTAAGCTCAAATGAACACCAAAATGTGTGTGATAAAGTACCAACTTAACCTTATTACCTCTGTTGTGGAGAGAAAGTGTTTACTTACAAAATTTATTGTGGATCCAGTACAATAGCCAGTACAATATCTATGGCAGGAGTTCTCAAACTTTTTTCAACCAAATACCACTTTTCTTACAGAAAATAAGCTGAGGACCCCTCACATGTGCTCCCCGAGAAAAATACATATTCTACACACTGTTTCATTATATTAACAGTCTTGGAAGGCTGTAAATAAACACCTGAACTGAGACGTGAGTGTAACTCCATATATAATTAGCAATTTTTAAAATTTTGCGGACCTCATGTCAAAGTGCACGGACCCCTGGGAGTCCACGGACGCCTCTTTGAGAACCCCCGATCTATGGTACCCATGCACTTACGTATACCCATACAATACGCGTAATATTACCCCTCACCCATAATATGATTCCTGGCGTATAATATTTTCTGTAAGACATAAAATTGCTCCTGATGTGTCATATTACCACTGAAGCATAATATTACCCCTGATGCATAATATTACCCGTAACCAGTAGTATTACTCCTTATCCGTGACATTACTTCTCAAGCATAATATTATCCCTGAAGCATAATGTTATCCCTGATGTATAATATTATCCCCGACACCTAATATTACTCCTGACGCCTAATATTACTCCTGAGACACATCGATGCACTACCTTGCACTATACTCTACCGCCGACCCCTCTATACTTGACGACTCACTCGAATAGCCAAATAGGTCCTACAGATGATAGTTGCACTTCAGTATAACGTTTTTCTAACTAACAACTTCGGAACCACAAACAAGAAGCCCACTGTCCGCGGTCAGGCCACAAATGTGCTTATTATTAGCACGAAACACAAAGTCGTAATTTCAGTTTAACTGTGCGCGACTCTCGTTGAAATTTAGAATACCAAACTGGCGTAAAATTGATCAAAAAATTATTTTACGTTTCACCAATGGACTCTGCTCATGAATGTGTGTTTCTTGCTAATACATATGTACAATATGTTCATTTCGTCGCTATGAACAACTGTGTTATTTAAAAACGGTTTTATCAAACGTTAATCAATTAACAGCAGCACCTGCTTCGTAGGAGTAGGTCGTTATGTACTTTGCAGTCAATGACACTCCATAATTATGCTATAAAAAAAATCTTCCCTCACCCCGAGTTCGTCTTTCGTAGATCTTTACTTCCCTATACTCAAACCAGCGAAGGCAGTCCTTTAAGGGCAGGGCTACATTGAACGCAGCAGTGTCTAATCTAATCTATTAACTAATGCAATGTGAGTATTTCGAATACAAATTTAATTTTATCTTTTGAGACAAATTACACCACGCGTTTAAGTGAGATTTGAGAGATTTGGCAAACTTGCTTTGCGTTCTTAGCCACGCCCATCGGACTTTTTAAGCTGGTTTGACTATAGACTGCAGAACTCCTTAAACAGCGACTCCCAAAACAGAGGAACTCCTGGAAGGGAGCCTGTGCACAGTACCATCTGTCGTTGTAACTGTAGCGATAGCTGCCGCCGTACTGACTGACCAGCAAACTTGTTGGGCAAAATTTAACTCGCAGCACGTTCACCTATAATATTTCACAATCTCATTTGGTGTCGACCGAACCAAATATCTTACAAATGTAGAGGAAATAAGCGGGCTGTAGAACAGGCCATCTCTGAAACAGAGATTCCTCCCGAAACTTAGATAAAATGTCTGTCTACGTGTAGTGTGTTCCACTGTAGTATTAGATAGTTACTGTTCCGATATAACTATTTATACTAACATTGGTACTTTGACACTATATGTTAGGTATACATAGTCCTGTCGCACTGCAATGCATATACTAGCTATAGAAAAACTACTTCCATGTTTCCAGAGTTCGGATTTTGCATATTTTACATCATCATATATTACACGGGTAAGTAGATAAGGTAGAAATATAACTGTTTAACCAACATGGATGCTTGGAAGCTGTACTTAAAGCATAGCATTCCCTTATGTTGGTAAAATAAGAGAAAACAACACCTTCCCTCACTCACCTCCCAAGCTTACCTCTTACAAAACCTTCCCCACACACACTTGCCTAGAACAAGTATAAAGGAAGCGCGTAATGTATGCAGACTGCGCCTGTTGACGCACAGACTGTTTGGAACGACGCCCAAGTTTCTTTTTCTCAGCGACATCCAGCAAGATATACAAAAACAAAGCGGAAGTTCCTNCTAGAACAAGTATAAAGGAAGCGCGTAATGTATGCAGACTGCGCCTGTTGACGCACAGACTGTTTGGAACGACGCCCAAGTTTCTTTTTCTCAGCGACATCCAGCAAGATATACAAAAACAAAGCGGAAGTTCCTCAGAATTTCCAGCAGAGCAACAATGGTGTAAAATCTCGCCAGTTTTCACGGGTTAGAACGAAGGCGTGCTTTGGCCTCCGTCAAATCTTATGTACCTTGAAGTTTTGTAAGTTTATTGTACGAAATAAGAAAATTTTCAACAGTATCTTTGATATATTGCGGATGCATGGTTTTATGCATCACATATCAAACTAAAACTTTGAAAAAAATACTTTTAATTTTAAATATATATATATTTGGGTTCCATTAGCGCGTAAAGAAAAAAATTATACTTGCTAATTTTGAACAGCTCTTGGTGGGATAGTGTGCAGTAATAAGACAACCTCTGTTGCAAAATTTGCAGTGAATCTGTTTATATTTGAAGGCGGCGCAAGTGTACTATCTAATGGTTTCAATCTACTCGTGTCACCTCTAAATATTAACCGATACAATTTAGAATTCGCATGATAAGTTGTCTCATTACGAGGCAATGTCCCACCAAGGACCGTGCAAAAATATCAAGTTATTAATATTCCACCTGAGCGCCGGTGGAACCTGTTATATATCTTTATCCTATATTTGATCACCTGAATAAAAATTTTTGTCATAGGGCTTGTCATCACATGGCTTGTAGGGCTTGTCATCACATGGCCTATGACCTACTTTTTGATTATCTGGCCCTGTAGGGCTTGTCATCACATGGCCTATGGCCTACTTTTTGATTATCTGGCCCTGTAGGGCTTGTCATCACATGGCCTATGGCCTACTTTTTGATTATCTGGCCCTGTAGGGCTTGTCATCACTTGGCCTATGGCCTACTTTTTGATTATCTGGCCCTCTAGGGCTTGTCATCACATGGCCTATGGCCTACTTTTTGATTATCTGATCCTGTAGGGCTTGTCATCACATGGCCTATGGCCTACTTTTTGATAATCTGATCCTGTAGGGCTTGTCATCACATGGCCTATGGCCTACTTTTTGATTATCTGATCGTGTAGGGCTTGTCATCACATGGCCTATGGCCTACTTCTTGATTATCTGACCCTGTAGGGCTTGGCGAATCAAAAGAAAAATAAAACAAGTAATATAGCAATGTACACTGAATATGTATTTATCTGTTCAGCTCGCTCTTTTGTGAACACTTGAAAATTTTGTATATACCTTATTTATAACCAATCTAACCAAATCTTGTACGCAGCTCATACGCCAGACTTGTGTGGACTCCATTCAAAAGCTGATTCTTTTTTAACGGAAGTTTTTAAACAGCTCGGGAAGGTTGATGGTAATTTCTTTCTTTGGTGGATATGGTCGCGCTCACCTCCTTCGATATCGTTTTACATCAGAGATCAAGTAGGCATGTACCTATAATGTAAATGTATCCTCCGAAGCAGATTTCATCACAAATAAGAGCATTCGCAATGAAAGAGATCTACACAAATTCCCTGCTGTCATTTTTGATGGCCGAATACACAAATGATGAATTAATCCCGAACGCGAAATATTATCAATTTCTCTGTCACACCCCCAGTTTATCGTGTCTTTTAGAACAGGTATGATTAATTTTGGACTCACTAGGTCTAACTTTGTAACTTAATTTTGTGTTTCCCCATGGCTTGGAGTGAAGATGTGCTTACAAATGAGGGGAGATGCAACTGTGCGTGGTGGGGAAAGAAACATCGTTTTCCTTTTTATTGTTCAAAAGTAGTAATGGTATGCGATTTTGGATCGGCTGTTGGAGTGGCGCTACCTTCATGTTTTTTCCATAAAGGAAACAACGTATTTTTAATCGTGAACGTCGCGGTTAATTTTGAATTGACTGTTGGTGATATCATTAATATATGCAGAGAAGGGAACTGCTTTTAATAGTTCAAAACTGGTACTGAAATTAGGCCATGATCAATTTTTCAGCTGGCTTCTGGCGACACCAACAAAACAAAACAGAGAAAGTTAACTACACGCTGCTTGCATCATATACCTAAGTATAATTAACACTTGATAAAGGTATTTCCACATTGCAGTTGATTCGTTCTGAGGAAAAATGTGCCTTCTTCCCAAGGTTTCAGCTACATGTGGGAGGAACAGTAATTACTCTTCATCTGGAACTTTATCAGCATTACGTATTCTCTGGGCTGTTGCCCCTGAGTGTGTTGTGCTAGAGCACCGAGATCCACATTTTTTGTTGTTGCCCTTCCTTTTATGGCCCGTAAGAACAAAAGTCATAGTTAACCCTTTCTTTTATAAATTAAGTTGTCTCTCTAACACTATATGAAGTGTTACGGAATGAAAGAAAACGTTTTAAATGAAAATAGCCCCAGCGAAACAAATGACTGTTGTGTAACAGTGAGAAATGAAAATAGCCACAGCGAAACAAGTGACTGTTGTGTAACACTGAGCCGTGTTAATAAAATAGAAGCTAACTCATTTAACTAGTAAAATAAAGGACAGGCTTCAACTAAGGTCATCTATTGATGACTCAATCATGAGTTTAATCTCTTTCTTTTCTTCTTCTGATCTCTGAATGATTTTCAACTAACAGCGATAGTTCATATACACAGCCGAGGCGTGAGTCCCGGTGTCTCTCTGGGAATGGGCCTCTTGGTTGATCTAATTTAATGCTGCCACAGCATTATGCCGGGGCCACACTATATACTCGCTCGCACAACTTGATGCGAGGATGTACAGCTCGCACGTCGTTCATGCTGCCGTATCTGTGCTACCGACTTTTTATACGCATGTATTGGGACGATGTGCGAACTGTGCAGCCATAGATCAAGTTGTGCGTGCGATTATATAGTGCGGCATTGGCAACAGAGTGTGCTCCTTCTTATCCAAGTCTGTGGATAAAACTGTGCAGACTTGGATCTTCGCCATTCATTACTGAATTGTAAAACACATACTGCCTGAAGTAGTTGATCTGAGCCATGTAGTTGCTCTTCTGTATAACGTTTTCTATAAAATGTTAGTAAGGGAAACCTTAGTATAGTGCGCATGGCCTATTCTTGGGGAACGCTTCCTGTCAACGGTAGCAACTTTCCCTATGGTCTAGTGGGAGAAACCCTTACTAGCCCACTCTCGGCTTCTATCAGATGGAAGACTTAGGGGACTAGCTACTGTGGCCTTAGCTTTTCTAACCATATCTGGAACTTTGGTGTTGCATACAAGTAGCCTGGTACACAGGCCGCAGCAGTAGCCCGCTCGGGCTGTCACCGCGTCCAAATTTGGGGTCTTGTTTGGTAGCCCATCATATCGTCCTGCGTCTCGTGGTTCCGGTCTGCTCTACGTAAACATGCGCACAATAAAAGCGGCTGTTTGTCTCCAGTAAACCGTCCGACGTGCATTGAACATGTTGATTCAACCCTTTCATGCCTCATTTATTATTTTGATGAAGTATAACTTTTTTATGTTAAAGATGAGTCAGCCCTGTTATGTCTCAATTATTATCTGATGAAATAAATCATATGTAATGTTAAAGATTAGTTATCCAGTTCGTGAACAAATTACAAAAAAAAAAACATAATAGTGTGACTTTGATCCTCCTGTAAAATAGACTTTCCCATTTTTACGTCATGCTATAACAGTTCAGCTAAGAATCATTTATTTTACTAGCTAACGTTTTTCCTAGGTGACTTTAAGTGTGCAATAAGCACAATTCACAATGGTAACTATACAATTACGCAAAGTTTCGGCAATAAAATGCGCAAATTAGGGGGAGGAGTCACATCACCAAATCATGGAGGGCGAGGTGACACCCCATAGATGCTACGTTACGGAGACAAACAAGGTAGCCAATTCCTTACACGGCAACTTTACAATTTATTCCTTGCAAATTAACCGAAAATTATCTTGAAAATGTGATGGAAAATACTCGCAACCAGCTTTTAAGGCAATGCAGAATGGTGTCTCCATCCGTTCCAAAAGGGGTAAAAATGATCACAAAAATGTTTTTTAAACAACGCTCTGAATGTTGTTTGCCAGCGCGCGCTCGGTTTAGCAGTCCAGGGAGGTTTACTGCCCATCGACTGTCTTACTTTCCATGCACAAACAGCCTTATGAATATAGACATATAACTAGAAATAGGTTTCACGATGCCCTTAAACCCTTGAACTTTTCAACGCTCCCTGGTGGGTGTAGCCCGCTTTTGATATTGCGATGTGAATGCTTCGTAATTCCCCGCTTCTGTGTCGATCTGTAAAGGCTGTGCCAGAAACCAAAAAATCTGTTAATGACGAGTAGCTCTTTTGTTAGAGTCGCTACCGTTGTTGCGTACGCGTAATTGTGCTCTTTGATCTTTTTTGGTAATTCTTTGTTGTAAAGCCGTGCCGAAACAGTTTTCACTTTGTTCTGACAAGTTGTGCTTTTCTCTCCTAGCGAAAGTAAATATTCTGTGTAAAACAAGTAGTTGACGCGCCCTAAAAATGGTATTTTTTAACGAGGTGATTATGAAATTAAGAAAGTAAGGACAACAGATATTTGAGGATTGTTGTCTTATATACATATTTTGTTTTAAATTTGAACTAAGAAACCATGGACTGAAATTTTCCGTCAGTAAAAAACTGTTTCGAACACGTTACGCTTCAGGAACACATTGTTAACAGAGGGTAAAAAATTGCTGCTGAGGGAAGAAACAAGTAGAAATTGAAAGATTTATGGAAGGAGAGTCCGAAGCTGCAGAGGATGCTGCGAGCAGAAGCTGTCAAGACAATTTTTGAACGTATTGACTGTCAGTGCCCCGAGAACTTCCAGTGCAGTCTGTTCCAACCATTCACTATGCAGGCAATGCTGGTACAAAGGCTTTTTCTACTCAGGCCTGTTCCCTACAACGTACCAGAATTAGATCATCAAAAACCATACCAGCTCTATTACTTCTATAACAGCTACAACATGTTAAGAGATGTTACTTGTATAGCATTGCCTAGCTATCATTTGGATATGCACCGATCATATTTAAAGGCATTACGACTGATTACCATAAATAATTTTTCGGCTGATCAAGCATTTAACTTAGTAATTCGTTTCTTTGTATTAGATATATTGTAACAGGAATTATATTGGTTAAAGTGATTGAACAGATTTCAGCATGGTTAGGAATTTTTTCGCAATAGTGCAAAAAAATATGGGGCGGCATATTTCAGCCTTGAGACTGTTACTGATCACGGTTCAGAGTGCTTCGCACACAGATTAAATGTGTACTTATCCGATAATAAATTATGTTCAATGATGTATATACTCCATACACAGATATGCCGAGTTTCTTGTAGGAGCAGGCGTACGTGCTGGACTGTTGGCACTGAAGGTCAGGGGATCGGTACCAAGCCAGGTAAGCGTTCTTTGTGCCGCTTGGTGTGCTTAGTCGGAAGTTGCTGGGCATTCACAGCTACCGCACTTACCTTATGCAGAAATGCGGGGGTAGGGGGCGCGGGTCGTTGAACCTTCCGTCGATGGCGCCCTAGTTCTTAACGATCCGTGATCGAGTGCAGCGATATTTCCTCCTCTGCGGCCAGTTAGCCTCTATTTGCAGCACGAACAAGTGAGTGTGGGTTTCCCAGTAGATGGTGCGGTTTCGTGCAATTTACCTGTATGCGCTTCTGCAGTACCAATAGAATATTCCATTCACATTAAACTTGTAATGAGAACGCTTCCGTAAATAAATATAATATAGAGATTTGTATCATTTCTGAGCAGTCCTTTCATTGAAAATTATTTTATAGTAGTTTTACTTTAATCAGTATTTCTGTAGAATTAAAAAAAACTGAAAAATGCCTGATTGGCTTAAACCTATAACGTGTTAGTCTCCTATAACGGCCATTTTTAGTGCACGCCTTCCGGCCGTTGTGACAGCTTTACTTGTACTATAAAGTAGGATTATTAGACTGAATTAAAGTGCATAGTGTCTGAACATATTACATTTTTAATTAATTATTTGATTTAGTGGGATAACACAAAAGTTAAAACAACTATCTCTTAAATAAGTATATTACTAACAGGTTAACGTTTTAAGGCTCACCCTAAAATTTTTCCCAAAAAATAGCAGAAATTAAAGAACCCAAAAGGCTTTTCGCGCCTTATCACTTCCATGCGTGAATTAAACATCACTAATCGTAGGCATATCATCATCTCCAAGGTCTTCAAAAGTACACAATATGTACAATTTCATTCGCACATTGTAAGCGAGATAAATGACCTAAGCTCTTTATAAGGCCTCATATTTAAAAATTGAACAATAACAGGCGTGCCTACAGTAAAAATTATAAAATATTGTAGTCTATGAAAAACTATAAAAATCAGCAAAATATCACACACTGAATTGCAGCGTTGCTCTCTGCACGTGTCGTTTCCGGCTCACGGCCGTTAATAAGATTTTCAGAGATGTACATATAATTATTTTTAACGACAGAATTTCACTGTGCAGAATTCTGAAACAAATTGCAGAGAATTTCTTTGGTAGCTACTCTCGTGTAATGTGTAGTGTATTCATTTCAGTTATATCCTTAAATGAAGTACCACTCACAATATTTAATGTTCAACTGTTTTTAGACAATGAACTTGTGTGGCCTTTCTCACGTTTTTGCTTAAAGACAATGAGACAATGTCTTTCATTAATGGACCTGGCTTTCAGAAATGAGGGCAAACTCTATGAAGGCACAAATATTAAAAAGTATAACATCACAATAAAAGCTATTGTGTTTTATTTACTTATTATGATGTGTTCAGACTAATTCCGATTCAGATTACATAGATTCGGTAACTGTCAATAGGTGGACCAATACTGGCCAATTCTGATAGAATAGCCGAGGCCCATGTTTCTGCTTTAAGCCGTTCAACGTTGAATAACTGTAACTAAGGAGCAGAGATTTGAAGCTGCGGAGGGTGCTGCTCTCAGTACTTCTCCAGACAACTTTTTAACGTGTTAACTGACTATGCTCCGACGAATTCCAAATAAAGTCTATTCAAAAGTTCTCTATGAAATACAGAAAACTGCATACTTTGCGTAGTCATTCGATGCATCTGTTTGAGCTTTTGCCAGTTGCTTCAGATGCGAAGCATATTACTTTCGGACGTTGATATAAGCCACTCATGTAGTTAAATTTAATTAAGCCTCTAATGTTGCACACTGAACTGTCTATGCTCGCAAGAGATAAGTCCGAGCTCTTGGAAGCGATACACGTATAGCTTATTGCGCAACTGTTATATGAACTTTGTTGCCTCGCTTTGGAGTCTACCACTTTTTCAATATCTCTACAAAGATGAGGTGTTCAGAACTAGCAGCTTTGTAAGGCAGGAATTATATCCTTAAAGTTTTGCTCGAAGTTCCTGGTCACCAATATCAGTAGCTTGTTTACTACATTAATTTTACACTGTTGTTAACGTGCTCTTAATGATTTATGTCAGTTGTGATAGTTATTCCTAAGACATGATGCTGCCCAAAAGAAGCATATCCCCATGAAAAGTAAATGAACGAAGTGGAAGCCCACCATGGCATCCAGGGTGAATATTCATAATAGATCCGGGCATGGATCAATGGCCGGCAGCAGCGAATGAAGCTGCATGGACTGACGAGCGACTGGACGCTGGACTCATCTGGATTCCACAAGGTTGCGTACTTGGGCCTCTTTTATTCGTAATTTATATCTATGATCTTTATCTTACTATCTGCAGTAAAATCAGCAAATTTGTATCCGCCACTAAGCTCTTTCATCCTGTCAGGGACAGACGTGAGCTCCAAGAAGACATTGATCGCTTCATTGAATGGACCGAAACGTGGCAGATGAACGTTAATGTCAGGAGTTTGTCACAACTGCACATATACAAGGCCGGAAAACCCCTCAAACCGATTGAAAACGAGTCAGATAGAATTGACAGCTGTCATCCAACAACGTGACCTGAAAATAACTATCACAAACTATCTACAACACAGTCAGCAAACAAGTGTGTGAAAATGACAAGAAGAGTACTACTAACCACAAAGTACTAGTGCTCCCTCGTTTAGAATTTGCTGTTCCATTCTGGCCACCATATCGGTGCAAGATATCGATAATATGGAAAGAACCTAAAGCAGGGCAACAAAATTTATACCTCAGCTGCAAAGCAAGGCAATACAGTATCGCCTACAGGAAATGCGGCTCATCTTTCTCGAGCAAAGACGACTCAGGGAGCAACTCATAGACACATTCAAGTACTTGAATGGCTTCAACGACGTGCTTACAACAGGACTTTTTGAGACATTAATGATCGCCTGAGAAACATCAGCCAAAACTCAAATATAAAGATTAAAGAATATCTGGAATAGACTCCCCACCGAAGTTGTCATTTCAGAGACGGTCAATGCGTTTAATAATCGTCTTGACAAACGTTGAACGCAAAGACCTCCATAGCTACGAACACCTCGTCCAGGAGTCACTAACTCTTAACGGCCAAAGCTTCAAAGTCCATTTTAATCCATTATCTTTCATGCTCCAGCAAACGTAACGTCTCCAAGCTCCGCGTATCTGCAGCAATTAATCGTGCTTGCATAAACAACTCCTTCGCTGAGTTTATTCTCTTCGTTTCTTCCTTAGCTATGTAAATGATTCTGACATAATGGCAATAGCCCATAGAGGGCCGGAGCGTAAGTCCCAGCTGCTCTCTGGGAATGGGCCTCTTGGTCCGTCTACTGCCTGCTATCTAATGTAAAATCTGGTTTTACTTTTACCTTTATTAGTTTATTAGTACATTCTTTGTTTGTTCTTCCTCGCAAAATTACTCTGCTTTTCTTCCTGAAACGTTCTCCCTACTCCAATATACTTCCGGCGAACTTAAAGACACAAACCGTTCAGGTCCAAAGTTTCCATCACGGATAACGTTTCAAACACGACGTGCGCTCTCACCAGTGACCCTTTTTTCTCCCTGATATTAACATCACATGAGCCAGGGGCAGTTCGCCTTAAATCGAAAGATCTTCTCGGCGACAACCGGGAGCGACATCAAAGTCCCGCGCCGCAGATTTGCGAGCGATGGATCATGTTTTCGACATGTCCTGACGACAGCGAGCGAGATACGCCAACGGTATTATAGACTTGGTCGTGAATACATGCACTGCATTGATTAAAGATATGTTTGCTGCTTCCTTGTGTTTAAGTTGTGTTCTAGTGGTCTAGAAAATACAGGAGTGGCACTAAATGGAGCATTGCATTCATTAAGGTTATGTTTGCTAGTATTTTTACGTAGGAGTTGTGCACTACTAGCCTGGGAGATATACGTAACGTGTTAGACTCCTAGTGAATTTTGCATTGACTAAGCGAAGGGTATTAGGTTAGATAAGGGGCTACTTAGTAACAATACATGCATAGCTGGTGCAACAGGCCCATTCCGAAGGAGGTGTCGAGGCCCAGATTCCGACCCTCTCTGAGCTATTGCGGCTTTGTCAAAATAAAGATTTAAATAATCCGGCGGCAACATTCAGTTGTGTATTATTGTTCAGGGAGATGGACAAACGGCATCATACTTCTTCATGAAGATTGGGGTCACCAACGACGAGTTTGGTATGTACCTTCATGTAAATTGCGTATTGTTGGTCTAGCAGATCAGTGAACTGCATTAGAAGTCCTTGTTAATATTTCATTGATTAAATTACTCGAGTTACACTGTCTTACTTTGTGTTATGTATGACTTGAATTCATAAAGTTTGTGACTTTCTTATAGCTACTACGAGTTGAGCATCACTGATGCATTCGTGTGTATCCACATACATGGCGTAAACTATGGGTAAATATACCCTATTAGTGATTTAACCTGGGCTAAGCAAATAGTAATGTGAAAAAAAAAATATTAATTGCAATAATATGACAGTAAAGTCAATTTGACTGCACAACCCAGTTAAGAAATCCACATGCGCTGGTGCGTGCTGCAGATTACTGCTCTCTAGAGCTTAGAGCATGCACGGCTGCAGTCGACCATAGATTGTTAGAGTTTTTGGTGTCTCAGACGGAAGGCTCATGGGACAACTACAACTTCCCGACCGTCCCCATTTCTGGTTCAAGTTAGTACCTCTGCAATGGAGTATGAATGTAAAAAAATACTGACGCCGCAAGCCAATCAAGACAAAAATTCACCTGCTCAGCGTGGAAGCGATGGCTGTTGTCAGAGTATGCAGGGACAGCACTCTAACGTCCACGCTAAGTAATAGCAGTAATATCAGTAGTAATGTAAATTATAGGGAAATGATTATCGCTACCGTGACAATTGCAGTAATAGTCCCGTCAAATCGTTTAGCTATATCACGATCTTCTTCGCCGGTGGTGACAGGCTCGGACGTTGGCCAGCTAATCCCGGTCGTTTAACTGAAGCTTAGGCCAATTATCACCTTAAGTAAGGGTAGTATCAACTTTGACTGTACCCTCCATTGGAAAACCGACACGCACTGGTTCGTGCTGCAGATATAAGCCAACTGGCCCCAGAGGAGTAAGTAGAGACGCAGCCGACCACGGGTCACTATAGGAACAATGGCGCCGAAATGGAAAGTTCAACGACCCGAGCCCCCTACCCTTTCATTCCTGGTCAGGCAGGTGCCCCCCCCCCCAAACAGCTCCGCATACCAAGCAATTGCCGATCAGCATGCCGGATGCCACAAAAATCACTCGATAGGCTTGTCGCTCGAACTCGTCACCTCTAGCACATAAGTCAGGCATGCATGCCTGGCATGCTGCTGTTATGGATATAAGACCCTTTCAGTCGTGAACCAATGACGCTTACAGGTTTCGAACCCAAGACCTGATGATCGGGAAGCAGGAACTATACTATTAAACCATGGCAGCTATAAGTAACATTATTCAGTGAATAGAAGATTTTTAGTATATATTCAATCTCTAACTTGATCCCATTCCCAAGAGCAGAAAAGTGCGCACCCCGTCTAGAAAAGTGCAGGGATTAATGGGCCTAGCAACTGTGATATAGCTGTAGAATGACACGCAAAATTTTTGCTATATCACATTTAGTAAAATTTTAGTATGAGTTCACTATTATGCCTGATTTTTTATTTTGTTTCTCACATAGTGCCCTTAGTTTTATGCGGAACGATAGGTGTAAAAAGTCAGTGATGAAATAATTTTACTAATTAAACTTAAAAAGTGGCCCTAGGCGCAGGTAGTGGATACATAGCGCAATTTCCCACTTCACAGTTAAAAATATAAGTTTTTAGAACACTTACATGTGCTCATATGTTCTACTGTTGTTGTTATTGTTGGTTACCATCGTTAGGGTCCACCATTGCCGACTTGGGGAGGAGGCTCCGGATAAGGCCTAGGCAGAGGGGAGAGAAAGTCGAAGAGAGGAAGAGAAGCGAGGAAATGCGTAGCCCCGAGCGGGTCCAGCCATAGACTGCTCACCGAAAGATCAGTGGGGTAACTAGAGCAATAGAATACATAGGTGACGAACAGACTGTGCGTCCAGTATGCACAGTTAACAGGAGGGATCAGCGATCCGTCCCACTCGGAACTTATAATCCGCCAAGGCCGAGCAGTGGCCAGAGCGTAGTTGGGCGAAGATAGTTCGGAAGGATCTGGAGAGTAGAGACTCCTCCGCACAGAGAGGCGGGCATTGATAGCCCAGAACCCTGCTAGGAGGATATGCAGTTGCTGCCATGGCGACAGCAGAGGGGTGTAAAGCACTCAGGGCAGCTCGGGAGGGAGAATCCCATCTGTAAGAAGGTGAGTGATGTCTGTTTCAAACTTTGATTGGAGAGTGTGCCGAATGCGGCGAGGGCCAGAGGGGGCCATGATAATGCCGTGGGCAGGATAATGTACCCATGATGCGCTGAGGAGATACTGTTTCGACAGCAACCCTAGACTTTCTCCAACTGCTAGGGTTGAGGTCTCTTGGTGGAGGTGACGCGCCGAAGCCATGCGGTGGAATCCGGTGACTATGCGCAGTTCTTCATTCTGTACTTCCTGCAATTTACTCACGGCGGTTCTAGAGACATTAGGGAACGAAACCGGGGCAGCGTAAGGCATCACGCTTTTGATGAGGGCCCGATAAGTCAATAATAAAGTCTCCTTCTGTTATGCCCACCTAGCGCCGGCCAGCGCAGCAAGAATCCGCTGGCGGGAACAGCATTGGTCGCGAACATAATTTACTTGAGCAGCAAAAGTATAGTGTGGGTCAAACACCACGCCCAAGATTTTGGGTTGCTCTCCAGGGTGAGGTCCGACGCACCCATCTTGATTGCTGGGTCCGCCTTGGATTGGTGAAAGTCTTACGTAAACAATGTGGAATGGGTCTTGTAGTGGGAGACGGTTGAGGCTCTCTCGCCAGCCCACCTACCAATTGTCGAGGCATGGTGTGATAGGCTCGCCGAGGATAGGACGGTAAAGTCGTCTACGTAAGAGGAGGTGACGTCACCAACCTGGGGGAAGTCGTTGACTTAGTAATTAAAGAGAAGCGGGGAGATCACCGAACCCTGGGGGACACCTACAAGCATGGGACCGAAGGGCGACGTTTTCTAATAATATTGCAAAGGTATCAATGACCAATCAGTGAAACGCACAATTGTTTACGAAACAGTATTATCTGATGTTTCACTCTTTGATGTACAAGCCGCAGTTTAATGCGTTATAATGCCAGAAACTAATGAATTATCAGGTGAGTCAATAAAATTATTAAACGTTACAAAAAAGGACAAGGTTATCGAAAAATAAACAAAGAAATACATGTAACTCCAAGTACTGTTCGAAACATTATCAGAAAGCATAAAAATGTTGGCAGCGGAATTGCATTCCTTCCAAGAGCAGGTAGACTGAGAAGAATTAACGAAAGAAACTCAAGATGGATTCGTAAAAAGGTACAAAAACTTTCATTACCCGGTCTGAAATGCAAGTACCTCAAAGGAGCTGGAATTGACGTAAGTAAGAACACCATCAGCTTTCAAGATCTCAGAAGAAGGTGCCTTTACTAAAACCCAGGAAAGTCAAAGGCTATTTAAAGTTTGTTGAAACGCATGAAGAAACAAGTTTGTAGTTTTGGGAGAAGGTAATCTGGTCAGACGAAACCAAAATAAAACTCTTCGAAAAATTCACAGCCGCGCGTGTCTGGGGAAAAATGGTGCTGCTCTCAACAATCACGACACCATTCCGACAGTGTACCTTGGTGGAGATTCCGCCATGTATGGATCAGCAGTTGTAGTTCACGAAGACAATGATCCCGAGCATATTGCTGAATTTACTAAAGAAGGCATATAATTTACGAAACTGACGACCTAAGTTGGCCCAGTCAGTCTCCTGACCTGAATCCAATTTAGAATGTATGGTAAATTTTGAAGTTTAGAGTCCATAAGCGAAATCCACAAAACATTAAACATATTAGAGGACGACTGCAAGAAAGAATCGAAGAAATATCAAAAAGTTTTGTTAAAAAAACATGTGAGTAACTATGGAAAGCGACATGAAACAGTTTAACTAAACAAAACCTTTGCAATTAGGTATTAATGAAATGTATCCAGTACTTTTGCAGAGGGTCATTTTGGATTATTATCAATAAGGTTGATTCATAAGTTATTGTTACATTTGTCCTCCCACATACTAAGAGGCAAAATAGTGAACACAAACTAACGTTTTTACAAAATATGCGATGCATCCAATGCTTTTGGACGTCACTTTACGTAAACAATGTAACCAACTGAATTCTAAAATTAAGACATTATCCTTCTATTTCATATCCAATTAATAACTCCACATCCTTTTAGCTAATCAGTTAATTGGTTATTTTCAAAGTTAACCTCATAAGAACCAAACAAACTTCGCTCTCTGGTAAGAAGAAAGCTGTTCGAAACGTCCTCTGCGAACGACTCTAATGGTCAGAAGGATAGAGCCAATCTGTCGGTGTTGACCCAGATCGAGCAGAGACGAAGAGACTTACGATATGTCAAGAGAGACAGAAGCGAGGGAGCAAGGGATGTCTGTTATGCCAAACTATTTCTGTCAACAAAAAACGAAAACCCGTTTTTTTTAATCTATCATACACGTTTTTTTCTATTTGCCATGGGCTAACCACGCATACCCTTCTTTTTCATGAGGGGCCACACCATATTAATGATACCCATGCAAATTAGAATCCTCGAGCAAACCGACGGCCCGCAGCATAGCACAATCTCCATTAGGCATTAAACCCTCAACAAACATTGTTCGCGGGACGCGGACACACCAATGGAGCCTCATACTGTCCCCAATACAGCACCGCTTTTGTGTCGCCGCAGCAGGCTTTAATAAGCTCAAACCAGAGCCGAACACTACATGGGTACTAACAGCAGCTTACTCTGTCAAAATATTTACCTCCGCCATATTTGAGGCTCAACTAAAGTTTCGGCAGGCTACTCTTACTTATGATGTTCGAAGTTTAACCCTAAGCCACTGAATGTCAACTTTTTTACGTTTCGAGTAATACTACTGCTGCGACACACATGATTTTTGTCCATCGGGTTATGGCTAAGCAGTAAAAAGAATTATGCACGCCATTGAAGACCAGCTCATTTCTGACAGTCAGGGCAGCTTCCGGGATAAGAAAAGCTTCTTATGAACTGCTGGTATTATGAACTGTTTTGCAGATGATAATCATAAAGGTTACGCTGATAGCATCCCGGATAATCTGGTTCCCTCTAACAAACAATGCACCGTATCTGAAGCTGAGGTTTGCCAAGCGCTGAAAAGATTGAAGAATAACAAATCATCCGGGTCTGACCCGATCCCAGTTGAGGCCTATTAATATAGCCCCCCCCCCCGTCACACTGTAACACTCCTTGCAATTCTAGTCACTGGGTGTTTTACTTTGGGATTCCTCCTAGGTGACTTGAAGGTCATAATAACACCAATTGTAAAAACAGAGCAAAATGGGTGACAGCCAACAGCAATTATCGCCCTACAGCAGCTTTAACGTCTAGTTACTAGTGCTTGAGAGACGAATGTCACCGTACATCAGGATTGGCTTTAAGGCCAAACAAGGAACGGAGATGGCAATGGTCGCTCGTCTGTGATGTAATGATCGCCCCCCCCCCCCTTTCACCACTTCGATAGTTTATAATTGCGATCTGAAGGTGCGTGTTAGCTATATTATTACCTTGATACTGTGAAGGGGTGCCGATCATTACATCATTGCTTCACTTAATTACCCTATAGTCACACTGAAACAGGTTATAAATCATTTCATTGATCGTGGATCTCCCATGTACTTGTATTTTCTACATGCTATGGATGCGTTTGACCGAGTTCATCATTACTCTCTATTGAAGTGTATGCTTGAGAAACAAGTACCTCTTATTGTTGTTAAGAAGCTAAGGTACTTGTTTCAAACTCAGAAATGCTAAGTGAAATGGGGAGTGGCAACGTCATCAGCATTTGGCATGACTAAAGGCTTACGACAAGGGAGCCTACTCTTCCCAATTCTCTTTAATATTTGAACGCAGCTAGAGTGGGGTATCATTTTACGGGTCACGCAGTAAATGCGCTCACTTATGCTGATGAAATGGTTCTTGCCTCTTCCCATTCCAGAGGGCTGCAAAAATTGGTCTCAATTTGCGAGAGCGAAGCCAGCAAACTGTGTATTGAATATAATACTGTTAAAATGCTTGTATGTACATTGAACCTAAGAGAAGTAACCTGTCCTCCGATAAAGGTATTCGACTTAATGGTGTCGATCTCACTAACGTAGACAGCTTCTCGTACCTGGGTCATAAAATCACCAATGATTTTCGTGATAACCAAGACATGCTAATCAGAAAGTTTGGTTACTGCTCGGATGAAGTTAAATGTCAGCTCTTTCGGAGCTACTGCTATCCTCTGTATCGTAACTCGCTTTGGTTGAACTTTCAGCAGAAGTCGATTGGACGCCTACCTGTTGCCTATAATGACATATTTCGGCGCCTGATGAATGTGCCAAGGTCAACTAGTACAAGTATGATATTTACTCAAGATTATACGGGTAGCCTAAAAGTCAGGGCAAGAAAATACCCTCTTAGTCTCCACCTCAGGTTTAAAAAATCTGATGATACTTTACTCAAGGTGATCTGCAATGCTCCTGGCTACAAACTATCTAACATATATAGCCGATGGTAGCGCATACAGTTACCAAGCAGGGGCCAAACAATGGCCGCAATGCAGTGTAGCTTGTAATGATGGTATTACTTGATGTTTTGATCTTTGTATCTAATGTAGCTTTAGTCATAAGCTGTTTTTCTGTACTATGTTCCATTATTCCTATGTGTACCTAAAAAAGCAAATTGTTATTATTGTTATTATTGCTATTAATATTATAGCTTACTTGACTTCCCTTCGGAACATACGGAAATCAGCGACGAAAAAAAGGAGTGGATGTCGTTTACTTATGCGTCCAAAAAGAGTTTGACAAAGTATCCCATGAAAAACATTAAAAATCTATGACGTCCAGGCAGACTATTTACGTTGGACTCGAGCATGGCTCACTGATCGGTTGCTCCGAGTGAAACTCCAAGGAATGACAAGCAACTGGACGCCGGTCTCATCTGGGGTTCCACAAAGTAGCGTACGTGGCCCACTCCTGTTCAACATTCACATCAATGATGATGATCTTAACATCCGCAATAAAATCAATAAATTTGCAGATAACACTAAGCTATGTCACTGTGCCGTGTCAGACGACGATAGATTCAAGCTCCAAAAAGAACTTGACCGCCTGATGGAATGGGCCGCAATGTGGCAGATGAACTTCGATGTTGAGAAATATTTTTGTAATGTACATTGGACGAAAGAACTCTTTAGTCCCACTGGAAATGAACGGGATACAATTAGCAGCCTTCGCCCAAGAACGTGACTTGAGGATAACTATCACAAGCTAACTACAATACCGATAGCAAGCTGAAAAGAATGTTGAAATGGCAAGCAGAGTACTGGGATTTATACATTCTCTTCGTCGAAGTTGTCGGTGCAGAGGCAATCAACGCATTTAAAACCCGCCTTGATGAACGCTAGGAGCAACACCCTCTACAGCTATGTACTCCTTCTTCACGAGTCTCAAACTCGTAAAGTCCAAAGCTTCAGAGGCTAACCTAAACCATTAACTATCATACCAAACTACATGAACGTTTTTTAGTCCCCGCTAGGCTGCTACAACCAATCACGCTTGCACAATAGCGTCCTACTCTTGGCATAGTGTTTTAATATTTTATCTCTTTTTCTTCACCTTCAGATATCTACACTATCTAACATAGTAGCAATAACTGATAGAGGACCGAAGCGTTAACTCCGGCCACTCTTTGCGAATGGGACTGTTGGTTTCAGAATTCCTTTTACCATGGTAAATTCCCTTTACCATCGTGTTTACTGGCGTGAGACGCGGCCAGTAGACTCTTGCAGGATAAGAAAACCCAGAACTTACAGGTGATAGCTTTTGTTTGCTAGTCTGGCGCTTCTTTTTAAGTAACTGCTTAAGTTGTAGGAATGGTGATCACTGCTCGGTAAATGTCAAGAGACACAGTTTAAAGAAGTGTAATTGTGCTTGTGCGGATCCGATCATGGCTTCGGTTTCAACCCCAAGAGCGGGGGGTCCTCAGGCTCATTGTCTTGTTACTTTGGATGAGTCTGAAACGGAGTCTGAGATGAATATAACTGGCAGCAACTCTTTACGGGAACAAATGAAGAGCGTATCTCAGCTCATCACCTTTCTGAAGAACTACGAGCCCGCGAAAAAGAAGCCTGGCAGACCTCCAAAGACGAGAAGCACTGTGCAACCGACATTGGACACGGGTATGCCGGAGCTTTGCGAGGGAATGATGAAGTGTTTAGAAAAAGTTTATGATATAAATATGAACATCGTTGAGAGACTTGAGCACGCGGAGGCTGAGAATGTAGCGCTCAAGGAAGAAGTTAAAATCCTCAAGAATGACAGAACGTATGCCGATGTAGTTCGCAAGGATCCCGCCGAAACAGACATCACTGCTTCACAACCGGCCAGTGACACGCATCCGAATCATGGAGATCAAAGGCAGCATGTGAATGATGCACCGGCAGTGAGAGACATGCAGGTGTGCCTTGACCAACGAGAACAGGATGCGCTTAGCTCGTCACTGAAGCTGCAGGGCAAAAAGTTGGAAGACATTGTTAAGGCGGCGAGGACTAGGAATGCTGACGCTGATGTGAAGGCAAAGGAATTACTCGTCCGACAACTAAATGAACTTCAAGATGGAATGGTGACGCGCGAGGACGTTGCTGAAGTTGCGGCAGTTGGAAGAGAAGTTCAGCATATGAAAGACAAGTTCACTTCGAGAGCAACAAGAAACAGAGTCCTTTGCCAAGTTGAAGCTGCAAAGCCAAGCGATTTTTTCATCAGCGAGTATTTAACGAAACGTAGGGGTAATTTATTCTTTAAACTTAGGCAGTTGAGAAATAATAACTCCATTGATTCAGTGTATACATACAATGGGACTGTTTTTGTTAAAATAAATAGCGATGATCGTGCCATACCTGTGGGTTCTGACAATGATATCAACAGAGTGATTCCACCGGCTGCGTTAAGCTAGGATACTCTTGATCACTTTGGAAGGAATGGATTTGCCTCGATTTGCTGTTGGGGACCTGGGAGTGGAAGAAGTACCAACTTTTAATTGCCGGCATATTCTTGTAAATGAATTTATGAATATGCGTATCCCAGGAAACTCCATATCCATAATTACTATCAATGTAAGGAGTATGCGACGCAATTTCTGTCTTTTACAGTCCTTTCTGTCATCATCGAAGGCCATATTTGATGTCGTTGCAATAACGGAAACTTGGTTGACGGAGGAGAGTGATA
>LQNS02277097.1:21163408-21177857 GCA_001587735.2 Parhyale hawaiensis
AGAAGACCTAAGGATGACAGCACGACAAAGGATAAATGAAGAAAAGAAGAAAATTAAGAAGCAAATAAGAGAAGAGGAGATTCCGCACCGGCCTAGAGGCATTAGGCAAACGTATAGGTTATTGCGGGAATTTTTCACGCACGGGTCCACTATAGTCTGATAGAATAGCCGAGGCCCATGTTTCTGCTCTAAGCCGTTCATCGTTGAATAACTGTAACTAAGGAGTAGGAATTTGAAGCTGCGGAGGGTGCTGCTCTCAGTACTTCTCCAGACAACTTTTTAGCGTGTAAACTGACTATGCTCCGACGACTTCCAAATAATGTCGATTCAAAAGTTCTCTATGAAATACAGAACACTGCTGACTTTGCGTAGTCATTCGATGCATCTGTTTGAGTTTTTACCGGTTGCTTCAGATGCGAAGCATATTACCTCCGGACGTTAATATAAGCCACTCATGTAGTTAAAGCCTCTAATGTTGCACACTGAACTGTCTATGCTCGCAAGAGATAAGTCCGAGCTCTTGGAGGCGATACACGTGTAGCTTATTGCGCAACTGTTATATGAACTTTGTTGCCTCGCCTTGGAGTCTACCACTTTTTCAATATCTCTACAAAGTTGAGGTGTTCAGAATTGAACAGCTTTGTAATGCAGGAATTATATCCTTAAAGTTTTGATCGAAGTTCGTGGTCAGCAATATCAGTAGCTTGCTTGCTACATTAATTTCTACTGTTGTTAACGTGCTCCTCATGATTTATGTCAGTTGTGATAGTTATTCCTAAGACACGATGCTGCGCAAAAGAATCCCTATGAAAGGTAAATGAACGAAGTGGAAGCCTACCATGGCTACAGGGTGAATATTTACCATAGATCAGGGCAGGGATCAATGGCCGGCAGCAGCGAATGAAGCTGCATGGAGAGACGAGCGACTGGATGTATCTGGATTCTACAAGGTAGAGTACTTGACCCTCTTTTGTTCGTAATTTACATCTATGATCTTAATCTTCCTATCTGCAGTAAAATCAGCAAGTTTGTATCCGTCACTAAGCTCTGTCACCCTATCAATGATAGACGTGAGCTTCAAGAAGACATTGATCGCTTCATTGAATGAACCGCAACGTGCCAGGTGAACATTAATTAAATTAATGTCAGCAGTTTGTCACGACTACACATATGCAAGGACGGAAAACTCCTCAACCCGATTAAAAATGATCAGATAGAATAGACAGTTATCATCCAACAACGTGACCTGAAAATAACTATCACAAACTATCTACAACACGGTCAGCAAACAAGTGTGTGAAAATGACAAGCAGATTACTACTAACTACAAAGTACTAGGGCTCCCTCGTTTAGAATCTACTGTTCAATTCTGGCCACCATATAGATGCAAGATATCGATAATATCGAAAGAACCTAGCGCAGGGCAACAAAATCCATATCTCAGCTGCAAAGCAAGCCATGCAGTAGGTATAGCCTACAGGAAATGCGGCTCATCTTCCTCGAGCAAAGATGACTCAGTCAGCAACTAATAGACACATTGAAGTATTTGAATGGCTTCAGCGAAGTGCCTACAACGGGATTTTTTGAAACATTATTGATCGACAGCGAAACATTGGCCAAAAACTCAAATATAAAGATTAAAGAATATCTGGAATAGACTCCCCACCGAAGTTGTCGGTTCAGAGACGGTCAATGCGTTTAATAATCGTCTTGATAAACGTTGAACGCAAAGACCTCCATAGCTACGAACACTTCCTCCAGGAGTCACAAACTTTTAACGGCCAAAGCTTCATAGTCCATTTTAATCCATTATCTTTCATGCCCCAGCAAACGTAACGTCTCCAAGCTCCACGTATCTGCAACAATTAATCGTGCGTGCATAACAACTCCTTCGCTGAGTTTATTCTCTTCGCTTCTTCCATAGCTATGTAAATGATTCTGACACAACGGCAGTAGCTCATAGAGGGCCGGACCGTAAATCCCGGCTGCTCTCTGAGAATGGGCCTCTTGCTCCGTCTACTGCCTGCTACCTAATCTAATCTAATCTAATCTAAAAGCTGGTTTTACTTTTACCTTTATTAGTACGTTCTTTGTTTGTTCTTCCTCGCACAATTACTTTTCTTTTCTTCCTGAAACGCTCTCCATACTCCAATATACTTCCGGGCAAACTTAAAGACACAAACCGTTCAGGTCCAAAATTTCCATCACGGTTAACGTTTGAAACACGACGTGCGCTCTCACCAGTGACCCTTTTTTCCCCCTGATATTAACATCACATGAGCCAGGGGCAGTTCGCCTTAAATCGAAAGATCTTCTCGGCGACAACCGGGAGCGACATCAAAGTCCCGCGCTGCAGATTTGCGAGCGATGGATCATGTTTTCGACATGTCCCGACGACAGCGAGCGAGATACGCCAACGGTATTATAGACTTGGTCGTGAATATATGCACTGCATTGATTAAAAATAGGTTTGCTGCTCTCTTGCGTTTGAGTTGTGTTCTAGTGGTCTAGAAAATACACGAATGACATTAAATGGAATATTGCATTCACTAAGGTTATGTTTGCTAATTTTTTTGCGTAGGAGTTGTGCACTTCTAGCCTGGGAGATATGCGTAGCGTGTTAGACTCGTAGTGAATTTTACATTGATTAAGCGAAGGGTATTAGGTTAGATAAGGGGCTACTTAGTGGCAATACATGCATAGCTGATGCAACAGGCCCATTCCCAAGGAGGTATCGAGGCCCAGATTCCGACCCTCTCTGAGCTATTGCCGCTTTGTCAAAATATTTATGTAAGCCTTAGGCAACATTCAGTTGTGTATTATTGGTCAGGGAGATGGAGAAACGGCATCATACTTCTTCATGAAGATTGGGGTCACCAACGACGAGTTTGGCATGTACCTACATTTAAATTGCGTATTGTTGGTCTAACAGATCAGTGAACTGCATGAGATGTCCTTGTTAATATTTCAGAGATTAAATGACTCGAGTTACACTGTTTACTTTGTGTTTTGTATGACTTGAATTTATAAAGTTTGTTACTTTATTATACTACGAAATGGGCATTACTAATGCATTCATGTGTATCCACATACATGGTGTAAAGTATGGGTAAATATACCCTATCAGGGGTTTAACCTGGGCTAAGCAAATAGTAATGTCAAAAAAATATCAATTGCAATAATATGACAGTAAAGTCAATTTCACTGCACAACCCACTTAAGAAATCGACATGCACTGGTGCGTGCTGCAGATTACTGCTCTCTTGGGCTCAGAGCATGCACGGCTGCAGTCGACCATAGATTGTTAGAGTTTTGGTGTCTCAGACGGAAGGCTCATGGGACAACTACAACTTCCTGACTGTCCCCATTTCTGGTTCGAGTTAGTACCTCTACAATGGAGTATGAATGTAAGAAAATACTGACGCCGCAAGCCAATCAAGACAAAAATTTACCTGCTCGGCGTGGAAGCGATCGCTGTTGTCAGAGTATGCAGGGACAGCACTCTAACCTCCACGCTAAGTAGTAGCAGTAATATCAGTAGTAATGTAAATTTTAGGGAAACGATTATCGCTTCCGTGACAATTGCAGTAGTAGTCCCGTCAAATCGTTTATATCACGATCTTCTTCGCCGGTAGTGACAGGCTCGGAGGTTGGCCAGCTAATCTTCGTCGTTTAACTGAAGCTTAGGCCAGTTATCACCTTAAGTGATGGTAGTATCAACTTTGACTGTACTCTCCACTGGGAAGCCGACACGCACTGGTTCGTGCTGCAGATATAAGCCAACTAACCCCAGAGGAGTAAGTAGAGACGCAGTCAACCACGGGTCACTATAGAAACAATGGCGCCGAAACGGAAGGTTCAACGACCCGAACCCACCTACCCTCCCATTACTGGTCAGCCAGGTGCCCCCACACAGCTCCGCATACAAAGCTATTGCCGACTCAGCATGCCGATGCCGCAAAGATCCCTCGATAGGCTTGTCGCTCGAACTCGTCACCTCGAGCCCATAAGTCAGGCACGCATGTCTGGCATGTTGCTGTAGTGGATATAAGACCCTTTCAGCCGTTAACCAATGACGCTTGCAGGTTTCGAACCCAAGACCTGATGATCGGGAAGCAGGAACTATACTATTAAGCCATGGCAGCTATAAGCAACATTATATGGTGTATAGTAGATATTTAGTATATATTCAATCTCTAATTTGATCCCATTACCAAGAGCAGAAGAGTGCGCGCCCCGTCTAGAAAATTGCAAGGATTGATGGGCCTAGCAACTGTGATATAGCTGTAGAATGACACGCAAAAGTATTTGCTATATCACATTTTTGTAAAATTTTAGTGTGAAATCACTATTTTCGCTGGTTTTTTATTTTGTTTTTACATAGTGCCCTGAGTTTCATGTGGAACGATAGGTGTAAAGTCAGTGATGAAATAATTTTACTGATAAAATTTAAAAAGTGGGCCTAGGCAGAGGTAGTGCACACATAGCACTATTTCCCACTTCACAGTTCAAAACATAAATTTTTAGAACTCTCAGATGTTCTAATGTTGTTGTTGTTGGTTGCCATTGTCAGGGTCCACCATTGACAGCTTGGGGATGAGGCTCCGGTGGGGGCCTAGGCAGAGGGAAGAGAAACTCGAAGAGAGGAAGAGAAGCGAGGAAACGCGCAGCCCCGAGCGGGTCCAGCCAGAGACTGCTCACCGAAAGATCAGTGGGGTGACTAGAGCACGAGAATAGGTGACGAACAGACTGTTCGTCCAGGCTGCACAGTTGACAGGAGGGATCAGCGATCCGTCCCACTCGGAACTTGTAATCCGCTAAGATCGAGCAGTGGCCAGAGCGTAGCTGGGAGAGGGTAGTTCGATAGGATCTGGAGAGTAGAGACTCCTACGCACAGAGAGGCAGGCGTTGATAGCCCAAAATCCTGCTAGGGGGATATGCAGCTGCTGCCATGGCGACAGCAGAGGGGTGTAAAGCACTCAGTGCCGCTCGGGAGGGAGAATCCCATCTGTAGGAAGGTGAGCGATGTCCGTTTCGAATTTTGAGTGGCGAGTGTGCCGAATGCGGCGAGGGCCAGAGGAGGCAATGATAGTGCCGTGGGCAGGATAGGTTTGATAGGTTTATTACACACAGATAAACATTACAATAATGAAAACTTTCTGAGTACAGTATACGTACAGAAATATATCTGCATAACCCCTAGAAAAGTTGTAGAGCTTTTTTGGGTAACAAGTAGTAATTAGACTTATACAATTGCATAACATAATCCTTATACCGCTTTTTAAAGGCGTCATTAGACATAGGATCTAATAGGTGGGTTGGAATCCGATTAACAAGTGATACGGTTTGGAATATAGTTGAACGTTTCTTTACGTCAACACGAACATTTGGAAGATTAAGAATGAAGCGTCTCATCTCGTAGCTTTGATGAGGTATGAGTGATCCGTAATATTGTTGAAAGACAAGAGGTTGGTTATGTATGAGCGATCGGAAAAACGTAAGATGAGAATAGTTATACACATCTTGAAGTTGTAACATTTGTAAATCGCGGTACATATCACTACGATCAATCAACGGTATATTATTTCGGTCTCGTTTAACGCGAAGTATTCGCCTTAGTATATTATTTTGCAAAACTTCTAGTTTACGAATGTAACAATAAGGGGCTGCACCCCAGATGATAATATTTTGACTTAACAAGGAATAAGCTAATGAATAGTAAATTTGTTTCAACGAGTTACGATTAAGATAATTAGACACTGCATATATTATACCACGAACTCTACTGAGGTTTCGGCCTAACTCCTCAATGTGGGCTTTGAAATTGAGTTTATCATCAAGAATCACACCAAGATATCGAAACTGAGACACCCATTCCAATTCTTTATCGTTGAAATGAATCGTCGGTAAGTCAGGACGAGAACATGGAGTGAATAACATCAGCTTAGTTTTATCCTCAGGGGCAATCAATCTATTTTGAGTTAACCATTGCAACAGTTTACTGAGAATATGTTGGATATCAGTTATGGCTGAGAGAAAATTGCATTTAGTAGTGTAGAGCACTGCAGCATCTGCAAACAGTACACATTTCATACCACATTTCATCGGTTATTTTCAAAGTTAACATCATAAGAACCAAACAAACTTTGCTTTCTGGTAAAAAGAAAACTGTTCGAAACGTCCTCTGCGAACGACTCTAATGGTCAGAAGGATAGAGCCAATCTGTCGGTGTTGACCCAGATCGAGCAGAGACGAAGAGACTTACGATATGTCAAGAGAGACAGAAACGAGGGAGCAAGGGACGTCTGTTATACCAAACTATTTCTGTCAACAAAAAACGAAAATCCATTTTTTAATCTATCATACACGTTTTTTTTTTTCTATTTGCCATGGGCTTACCATGCATACCCTTCTTTTCATGAGGGGCCACACCATATTAATGATGCCAATGCAAATTAGAATCCACGAGCAAACCGACGGCCCGCAGCATAGCACAGTCTCCATAAGGCATTAAACCCTGAACAAACATTGTTCGCGGGACGCAGACACACG
This sequence comes from Parhyale hawaiensis, assembly GCA_001587735.2. Taxonomy (NCBI): domain Eukaryota; kingdom Metazoa; phylum Arthropoda; class Malacostraca; order Amphipoda; family Hyalidae; genus Parhyale; species Parhyale hawaiensis. The sequence continues at coordinate 21,169,961 of LQNS02277097.1, forward strand.
AATGGAGCCTCATACTGTCCCCAATACAGCACCGATATTATGTCGCCGCAACAGGCTTTAATTAGCTCAAACCAGAGCCGAACACTACATGGGTACCGACAGAAGCTTACTTTGTCAAAATATTTACCTCCGCCAAGGAGGTTATTATGTTTTCTTCGTGTTTGTCTGTCTGTCACCAAGATAACTCAAAAAGTTATGAACCGATATGGACGAAATTTACAGGGATTGTTATGTATGTTAGGAGAAACAGATGATTAACTTTTGGTGAAGATATATTCATCCGTTTATTTGGTTGTTTGTCTGCCTCATGTTTCTCAACGCTATAACTTAAAAAGTTATGGATAGATTTTTCTGAAATTAACATGATTTGTTAAGTATATAACAAAAAGTGAATGACCAAATTTTGGTAATGATCCGTTTGTTCGTTCGTTCGTTTGTCACTGTTTGTAGTTTTATTCTTGTTAGCACAATAAATCAAAGAATAACGAATGGATCTTTATGAAATTTATGAGGGTTATTAGTAATGTTAAAAGACATAAATGATTAAATTTTGGTGCAGATCAGTTTGTTCGTTTGTATGTTTGACTCGTGTTTGTCTTAACGTTTTTTAGCAGTATAACTAAAAAAATTATGAACGGATCTTCAAGAAAATTGCACAGGCTGTTATTACTTTCAAAAGGTATAGATCATTAAATTTTGGAGTTCATACAAAGAAATTTATGGTTTGAAAGCAATTTGAATTTTATGCTACCGTTGCCTCGCTTGGCAGAGGTATGCGCTCTCAGAGTGCTCTATTACTTTTCTGTTTTTTTCGTGTGATATTATACTATCATGCCTTTACAATTTCTCCTGCACTCGATCTCTGCTTCCCAATGGCTTAGCCTGCATATATATTTGGCTTCGGCAGGCTACTCTTACTTATGATGTTCGAAGTTTAACCCTAAGCCACTGAATGTCAACTTTTTTACGTTTCGAGTAATACTACTGCTGCGACACACATGATTTTTGTCCATCGGGTTATGGTTAAGCAGTAAAAAGAATTATGCACGCCATGGAAGACCAGCTCATTTCTGACAGTCAAGGCAGCTTCCGGGATAAGAAAAGCTCCTTATGAACTGCTGGTATTATGAACTGTTTTGCAGATGATAATCATAAAGGTTACGCTGATAGCATCCCGGATAATCTGATTCCCTCTAACGAACAATGCACCGTATCTGAAGCTGACATTTGTCGAGCGCTGAAAAGATTGAAGAATAAAAAATCATTCGGGTCTCACCATATCCCAGCTGAGGCCCATTAATATAGCCCCCCCCCCCATCCGTCAGACTGTAACACTCCCTGCAATTCTACTCACTGGGTGCTTTACTTTGGGGTTCCTCCTAGGTGACTTGAAGGTCATAACAACACCAACTGTAAAAACAAAGCAAAATGGGTGACAGCCAAGAGCAATTATCGCCCTACAGCAGCTTTAACGTCTAGTTACTAGTGCTTGAGAGACGAATGTCACCGTACATGAGGTTTGGCTTTAAAGCCAAACAAGGAACGGAGATGGCTAAGGTAAGTAGAGCAATGGTCGCTCGCCTGTGATGTAATGATCGCCCCTTCCCCCCTTCACAACTTCGATGGTTTATAATTGCGATCTGAAGGTGTGTGTTAGCTATATTATTACCTTGATACTGTGAAGGGGTGCCGATCATTACATCATTGCTTCACTTACCCTAGAGTCACACTGAAACAGGTTATAAATCATTTCATTGATCGTGGATCTCCCATGTACTTGTATTTTCTACATGCTATGGATGCGTTTGACCGAGTTCACCATTACTCTCTATTTAAGTGTATGCTTGAGAAACAAATACCTCTTATTGTTGTTAAGAAGCTAAGGTACTTGTTTCAAACTCAGAAATGCTAAGTGAAATGGGGAGTGGCAACGTCATCAGCGTTTGGCAGGACTAAAGGCATACGACAAGGGGGCCTACTCTTCCCAATTCTCTTTAATATTTGAACGCAGCTAGAATGGGGTGTCATTTTACGGGTCACGCAGTAAATGCGCTCAGTTATGCTGATGATATGGTCTTTCCTTCTTCCCATTCCAGAGGACTGTAAAAATTGGTCTCAATTTGCGAGAGCGAAGCCAGCAAACTTTGTATTGAATATAATACTGTTAAAACTGCTTGTATTTACATTGAGCCTAGGTGAAGTAACCTGTCCTCCAATAAAGTTACTCGACTTAATGGTGTCGATCTCACTAACGTAGACAGCTTCTCGTACCTAGGTCATAAAATCACCAATCATTTTCGTGATAACCAAGACATGCTAATCAGAAAGTTTGGTTACTGCTCGGATGAAGTTAAATGTCAGCTCTTTCGGAGCTACTACTATCCTCTATATTGTAACTCGCTTTGGTTGAACTTTCAGCAGAAGTCGATTGGACGCCTACCTGTAGCCGATAATGACATATTTCAGCGCCTGATGAATGTGCCAAGGTCAACTAGTGCAAGTATGATATTTACTCAAGAATATACCGGTAGCCTAAAAGTCAGGGCAAGAAAATACCCTCTTAGTCTCCAGCTCAGGTTTAAAAAAATCTTATGATACTTTACTCCAGGTGATCTGCAATGGTCCTGGCTACAAACTATCTAACATATATAGCCGATGGTAGCGCATACAGTTACCAAGCAGGGGCCAAACAATGGCCGCAATGCAGTGTAGCTTGTAATGATGGTATTACTTGATCTTTTGATCTTTGTATCTAATGTAGCTTTGGTAATAAGCTGTTTCTTCTATACCATATTCCTATGCGTACCTAATGAAGCATATTATTATTGTTATTATTACTATTAATATTAACTAGCTTACTTGACGCCCTTTCGGAACATACTGAAATCAGCGACGAAAAAAAGGAGTGGATGTCGTTTACTTAAACGTTCAAAAAGAGTTTGACAAAGTATCCCCTCAACGGTTAATGAAAAACATTAGAAATCTATGACATCCAGACAGACTATTTACGTTGGATCCGAAGATGGCTCACTGGTCGGTTGCTCCGAGTGAAACTCCAAGGAATGACAAGCGACTGGACGCCGGTCTTATCTGGGGTTCCACAAAGGGTTCCTATTCAACATTCATATCAATGATGATTATCTTAACATCCGCAGTAAAATAAATAAATTTGCAGATAACACTAAACTATGTGACTGTGCCGTGTCAGACGACGATAGATTCGAAGTTCCAAAAAGAACTTGACCGCCTGATGGAATGGGCCGTAACATTGCAGATGAACTTCAATGTTGAGAAATGCTTGGTAATGTACATTAACATGAGACCAAAGAACTCCTTAGCCCCACTGAAAATGAACGAGATACAATCAACCCAGCAACGTGACTTGGGGATAACTATAACAAGCTAACTATAATACCGATAGTAAGCTGAGAAGAATGTTGAAATGGCGAGCAGAGTACTGGGATTTACACCATGAATTTTTAATACGATCCAATGATATAATCATTTCTTTGTACAAAGCTAGCTATTAAATTCTGGTGGCCACATCAGTGCATCGATATCGATGAAACGGAAATCCAAGGCAGAGCAACAACATTGATACATCAAATGCGAAATATGCGATACCAATGCCGCCCACAGGTAGTTGTACTCATATTTCTCAAGCAAAGACAACTCAGGGCATTGTTGAATGGCTTCAACGATGTTTATACAACGGGACTTTATGACAGAGAAGTCGATGATCGCCTCCGAAACAACGGCCACAACTCAAACGTAAATATCGAATACTACTCTAAACCATCAAATTTTCCCGCATTTCTTAGTAAACAATTAGAATGGACTCTTCGTCGATGTTGTCGGTGCAGAGGCAATCAACGCATTTGAAAACCGCCTTGATAAACGCTAGGAGCAACACCCTCTACAGCTACATACTCCTTCTCCAGGAGACACAAACTCGTAAAGGCCAAAGCTTCAGAGGCTAACCTAAACCATTAACTATCATACCCAACTACACGAACGTTTCTTAGTCCCAGCTATACTGCTACAACTAATCACGCTTGCACGATAGCGTCCTAGTCTTGGCATAGTGTTTTAATATTTTATCTCTTTTTCTTCATCCTCAGATATCTACACTATCTAACATAATAGCAGTTGAATGAAGCGTCAACTCCTGCCACTCTTTGCCAATGGACCTCTTGGTCCGTCTACTGCCGCCTATCTAATTTAATTGATATGATTTACTGATATACAATATCGTTATTAGCTGGTACTTGTGAAAGTTCCACGAACTAAAAATGTCATTCTGTATAGCAGGTCGGTTCTGTGTCCCAGCAACGAAGTGTCAAAATATATTCCAAGTCAGACTGCCATTCCAAAGGCCCTGTCAAAGATACCCTTTTCCCCCTATCTAATACTGAAAGCATGACGTGCAGACACATGGATGTACTGTATGGAACCCCACGCTGAACAACATTGTTGACGACAATGATGATATTCAAAATCAATGTTCGATAGTCGTTACTTGCCAGTCATCTCATTTTTGAGAACAGATCTCATACTGCCACTTCATCCCGCAATGTCAATAAATCTAATTTGTCTGATAAAAATAATAAGGCATGTATAAAAAATATCACGATGTATGTTAAATGTTCTTGCAAGCACTCTCTAGTTTCCTTGAACCTATTTCTTATATCAGCTCGTCGACGTCATTGCATGCTTATGTAAACCGTTATGTTATATCCCGCAAATCTTCAGCACGAACAAGAAAAATGATCAACCCTTTTCACGCCAGCTGTATTCATGTTATTTTATTGAAAATTGCAGTTTTTTCTAAAAAAAAACTCATTAGTATTATTTTTTACTAAGGCACTTAATTCCTGAGCTACACGACACAAAATGTAACTCCGAAATTTGGGGAAAATATTAAATTAACACAATTGGAAGGCTGATACGAGAAGTACAGTAATTTAATTGTACCTACGGGCGCTACTACACTGCTTATATTGGACCTTTAGTTAATCTCAGTATTTGATACAGCTTTACTCAACACCCGGCATTGAAGAGTTTAATTAAATTTCCATGTGCACAATTTATGTTTCTTGTTGTAGTTCATTAAGTTGCTACACTTGGGGATTTCTAAAGTTAAATTTTGTGCATTAGCATGTTGAAGGCATTTCTACTCATGGTAAGTAAGTTAATAATATATTAACTGCCATATATATCCACGGAAGCCAAAAAAATTTTGCTTTAAAAAATAAAGTTTCTTCTTTTGTTCTCTATTTCCCATAAGAACAATTTACATTTCCCGCTGTCGTTGATAAGTAGCAGCACTTAGCGTATCTCTGAAGTAAAATTCAGCCAGCTAACGTAAACTGAATATTCAGTGCCACTGGCACTGCAATATAACCAGAGACGACGCTGATTTTGACCTGTTTTCCGCTCTCCAATTCTGAGCTCCTTTGAAGTGCTGATGAGGAAACTGCTCTTCATTTGGGTGGGCAGGGAGCGGGTTAGAGACGTCCACAACTGAGGGTGAATGAGAAAAGGCATTCGTGAGAAATGGGAAAATATGAAAAATTTAATGAGATAAAGTGTAATAGAAACACCGGAGTGAAGAAAAAATTGTGAAAATGTAGAGGAGAGTTCCTTGAATGATGGTGGAACAAACAAACCCTGTGGTGAAAAAATAAAAATATTGTGAAAAAACTGGGAAAATTGCTAGAAAATGCCCAGGAATTCAAATGGATGAAGGCAAGCAGAAAAAGGCCATTAGTGAAAAAGAATATTCAGCAAAAAGTGGGGAAATATTTGAAAAATGGAACAGATTTTGGGCGACCATGGCTTCAATACTGAGGAAATAGAAGAAAAAAAAATAGTTCCGATGGCACAAAGTTCAAAAAATAGAAACTAGAAGGAGCAATGTTAGTAAAAACGAGAAAAATATAACGGAATTTTGAAATAATTTTTTGTTATTAAGTTAAAGTGCACCGGTGTGGTGTATATAGAAGAATGGGTACTGGTAGCTGATAAAATGTAAAGATACTATAATAATTGGGGTTATCGAAATAAAGATGAAAAGTGGTAATTCTAAAGAAAGTACCAGTCATTTCCCGGCTATGAAGATAAGGCGACAGCAGCTCTGGATGAACAAAAATAATGAAAAGCGCGAAAGTAAATAAACAACGTGAATGAATTAAGGGTTTTAGATGCAGAGTAAATAGATTAGATGAGATTAGATAGGCGGCAGTAGACGAACCAATAGGCCAATTCTCAAAGAGACACAAGAACTTACGTCCCGGCCCTCTATGAGCTATTGCCATTATGTCAGTAGGATATAGAGGACTGGAGAAAAGAGAAAAAAAGAGGAGAACATCCCTGCCAAAGAGACGATCATGAATGCACGCAAGCACGATCAAGAGCCGCTGATATGCGGAGCTTGGAGATGTCAAACTGTGTACTTGGAGCTGGAGAGAGAAGAAAACGGATTAAGGTGGTCTCGGAAGCTTTGGCCGTTGAAAGTTTGTGACTCCTGGAGGAGGAGTTCTAGGCTGTGGAGGATGTCTCTCCCAATGTATGTCAAGACGATTTTTAAACGCGTTGACTGGCTCCGTCCTGACAACATCGGAAGGGAGTCTATTCCAAATGCTGACTATGAAATACGGAAAGCACTGCTGACTTAAGGTCGGGTTTCGAGCTTTATGCTTGAGTTTTTGACCGTTGTTTTGCAAGCGATCATTGGGTCTCTTTCAAAGTGCCCCGTTGTAGGTACGTCGTTGAAGCCATTCAAATACTTGAATGTTTCTATTAGTTGCCCTCTGAGTCTTATTTGCTCGAGAGAGATCAGACCCAGTTCCTTTAGGCGACATTTATACGGCTTGTTTCGCAGCTGAGGTATCAATTTTGTTGCTCTACGTTGGACTCTTTCCATGTTATCGGTATCTTTGCACAGAAGTGGCGAATGAGACTGAAGTAAATGTAAAGGAGCAGAAACCTCGAAAAGTACAAGAGAAAGGTTGATAGGCTAGAGGCTTCGACGGTGAGAGTATCAGACGTGTTGACGGTCGAAAAAGAAATAGTAGAGAAAATAGAGATTATGTTAAAACAATAGTACTGGAGAGTTCCTTGTGATGAATGAATGGAAGAAGAAAGTGAAGTCTGATTAAAAAAATGCAAAGATAGCTTGAAAACATAAAAAGTGTTAAAAATTGCTGGTTGTATATTAAAGAATTTGTTGAAAAACCTGATGAAACGGAAAAAATATTAACTAGAACACTCTGAGAGCGCATACCTCCACTAAGCAAGGCAACGGTAACGAAAAATTCAATTTGGCTTGAAACCATGATTTTCTTTTTGTCAACTTAAAAATCATTCGTGAACTTTGATGGTATTAACAGTTTATGCAATTTTTGGCACGATCCGTTCATAACTTTTTGAGTTATGCTGATAACAAGCATTATGACAAACATGAGACAAAAATACAAACGACCAAGCCGATCTGCACTAAAATTGAATCATTTATAACTGTTAACATTACTAACAAGGCCCATAAATTTCATAAAATCCATTCATAATTTGTTGAGCTATTGTGCTAACAAGCATATAATTAGAAATAGTGACTATCGAACGAACGAACAAAAACAGATCACTCCCAAAATTTGGTCATTTAATCTTCGTAATATACCTAACAACTCGAGAAAATTTCATCAAAATCCGTCCGTAACCTTATTTGGTTATGGCATTGAGAAAAATGAGGCAGACAAACAAACAAACAACCCAGTCGGAAATTATGGTTGTGATTATAGTAGAAAAACTATGATTATGGTCGAGACTTTGGTTGTTTATTATCGATATATCCTCCATATTCAACCATTTATGGGGTGCAGTATGGTAGAGATATGTC
>LQNS02277097.1:21178635-21189168 GCA_001587735.2 Parhyale hawaiensis
TCTACCATATATAGTCGTCAAACATCCATGTACGACCATAGACCTTCGTTTCTTGACAAACCATAAACAACCAATATTGCCTCCACCAATATCGACCTAAATATACTAAAATCAACGATATGTTATGGTCGACACATCTACCATATTGTTTCATCATCCATAATTGACTTTAATCTCTCATACACTACTATATTCTACTATAATCACAACCATAATTTCCGACTGGGAAAAGGATGAACGGATCTTCACCATAAGTTAATCATCTGTTTCTCCTAACATAGCTAACAATTCCTGTAAATTTCGTCAAAATCCGTCCATAACTTTTTGAGTTATCTTGGTGACAGACAGAAAGACAAGGAGATAGACAAACCCGACGAAAACATAACCTCCTTGGCGGAGTTAATAATCACGGAACATTCCTGGCTTTGAGAGGAAAGACAAAGGATTTTATGAAAGATCTAAAAAGCACCGAATACTAGAAATATATGAGGTTGGTACAAAAGTAATGCCCGACTTCGGGTACAAATTTTTCAGACACAATTTATCAATTTTTGAACCTCTTCTTGTAGATATAAAGTTACTCTGTTTTTTATCTTCATCATTTCGTTGAGTTTGTCTAACGTTTGGCCATTATTTTCAGAAAACCTTACCCCATATATGTCTCACCAAATGATCACGTAAGAAAAAGCTTACTCGGCGAATTTCACGAATGTGGTGATGCAAGGTTAGGTTAGGTTAGGTTAGGTTAGGGAGCGGCAGTAAGATGGAAGATGCGGCAGGAGGTGGTTTTCTCGCTGCCGAAATGGTGAGTGGCGGATCCGAGAAGAAAAAACTTGATTCCTCATTATTGAAAGCTTTTGTTTTAGAAAACCATACCATTGCCTTTAACGAGCGTACAGAACACCCAAATGTAGCATATTCCACCCTCGTACGCCCCAAGTAAAACATATTTTTTACCCTATAGTTTTTTAACGCACATTACTTTTGCACCAAACTCATATAAGAATTTTAAGTAACAGATCCTGGCGTCAAGAGCATCGAGGAAGGGAGTCCGAGAGGTAGATATAAGAAAAGTTTGCAAGTCCAGGATAGACGGCCACTTAGAGAAAGGGAACCTGTCGTGATCCTGGAATAACTGGCTAAAATAGTGAAATAAAAGGGGTCAAGACTGTATAGCCAAGCCATGTGGAGCCAACTGAGCTACAGATTAGGTAAGCACTCAAATGCCCCACACACACCGCCTATTACCTCTCAGCATCAAGCACCATATGCTAAAGACTCTCTAAACATCACCTATTACCTCTCAACAGCAAGCACCATATGCCAACAGCTCTCTATACACCGCCTATTACCTCTCTACATCAAACACCATACGCCAGTCAAAGGCTCCAGCTGCACACCGCCTATTACCTTCGCACAGAACCCATTTCACGCAGTCCCTTAAACCCAATCGGAAGGCGGGCAGTGCTGGCTTGCACCTTGCCGGCAATGGACGACACGCGCTGCAAAATTAATAACACTCCTTGCCTGAAATTTACGGTGACGTCGATCACGTTTATTACGAAAGGCAATAGCGTTCAACAGGCCCTGACCGCCGTGCGCTGCGCCATAAAGAAATTCGGCCGTTGCGGTCAGAAAGAAGCACAGCCCGCGCAGTTTGCTCGTGCATGAAATTGTGCTACTCAAGAGATCTGCATTAAATACGAGCACAATGCGGTCATGAGCTACGCCGCGTATCTGTAGTTTATTTATGGCGAGGAACAAATGACATCAAGTGATTTACTACTCTGAAATCTAGGTAAATAAGAGAGCCAAGGTAACGGAAACATGTCTAGCTAGGTTACAAGTTCTATTAAAACTTTATAAGCAAAAAAAGCGAACGACAGTAATATTGTCGTCCATTTTTCTTGTATTCTTTACTTATGTATTTTTCAGAGTACTAAACTAGGATAGAAACCGAAACATTTATAAGGCTTTAATAGAATTTTTAACTAAACTAAGTTTGCTTCCGTTACCTCGGCTCCTTTGTGTTTTGTGGAAATAATTGCTGTAAATTGATGGGCGCATTTACAGAATTTACCGGTATCTGCAGAATCTACCGGTATCTGCAGAATCTGCCGATATCTACAGAATCTGCCGATTTCTACAGAATCTGCCGATATCTACAGAATCTGCCGATATCTACAAAATCTGCCGATATCCACAAAATCTGCCTAAATCTAAAAAATCTGCCGATATCTACAGAATCTGCCGATATCTACAGAATCTGCCGATATCTACAGAATCTGCCGATATCTACAGAATCTGCCGATATCTACAGAATCTGCCGATATCTACAAAATCTGCCGATATCCACAGAATCTGCCTATATCTACAAAATCTGCCGATATCTACAGAATCTGCCTATATCTACAGGATCTGCCGCTATCAACAGAATCTTCCGATATCCACAGAATCTGTCAGTATCTACAGAATCTGCCGATATCCACAAAATCTGCCGATATCCACAAAATCTGCCGGTATCCACAGAATCTGCCGATATCCACAGAATCTGCCGATATCCACAGAATCTGCTGAATCCACAGAATCTACCGATATCCACAGAATCTGCCGATATCCACAAAATCTGCCGATATCCACAGAATCTGCCGATATCTATAGAATCTGCCGATATCCATAGAATCTGCCGATATCGACAGAATCTGCCAATATCTACAGAATCTGCCGATATCCACAGAATCTGCCGATATCCACAGAATCTGCCGATATCTATAGAATCTGCCGGTATCCACAGAATCTGCCGATATCCACAGAATCTGCCGATATCCACAGAATCTGCCGATATCCACAGAATCTGCCGATATCCACAGAATCTGCCGATATCCACAGAATCTGCCGATATCCACAGAATCTGCCGATATCCACAGAATCTTCCGATATCCACAGAATCTGCCGATATCCACAGAATCTGCCGATATCCACAGAATCTGCCGATATCCACACAGTAAACAGGTAAACATGAAGGTAAATGTTCAGGAGATACTCGTTCTCCGGTACAGAGAGGAGCTTGTAAACATCACAAAATAACTTTGCCATCTGGGGGAGACCGAGCTGTTAATTTTTAAAAGTTCTCTACCTTCTTAACATCACATTAAAAGCCCAAACGCAAGCTGTATGTATACTTACTATTATAAGACATATACTGAAGCTAGTTCGAGGACAGCCACGCGCCCTGCTAGTAAGAGTGGTGGGCCTTCTACCCTGACGTTACTACCAGTTTTCCTCAACCCATTTGTGCAAGGCATCCTACATGTAGGGCACCGAATGTAGTGTTACTCGTACAAGCTTATGCATTCACATTTTTGGTCATAAATGGGCTAATGACGATACTACACAAACGACTACACCCACTTTTAACAGGTGTTGTGATGTCGCCAAACAAGACCAGTAGCAGTGAGGTCTCTGCACCTGTTCCACCTCCAGTGCAATCAAGTCCCGTATAGCAGTGGGCTGCACAAGCACACATTCAGTTTATATCCAAATTTCAAATGCATTTGCAGCTGAGACTTCTCAGTAAGTGAAGCAAAGCTGGGCCTCTGCACGAGAATCTATATACATGTAATGTAATTATATATATACATATCTTGCAGGCTCCGTGTATACTTGGTTCGCTTGTAAGTTGTTTTTGCTTAGCGCTGTAGTGTCGGCGATGAGAGCTGGGGGGGAGGGGGGGCCCCAGTTTACGTACTGATTTGATCCCTAGTATGTATATATACACATACGGTATATTAGGTTACAATGTAAGAACCCGAAGCCTAAAAAAATCCTGTTTTAGTTCTATTAAGGTCAATAGGAAAATATTCTTGCGGTGAAATGCCCTCACGCCGAATTACTGAATTACTGTGCACCATAGAGCAAATTATCTAGCGGGTTGTCTTGCAGTGAATTTCTCTCCAGCTCTACCATTTTTTCCCTTGACACCCTACTTTCTTCCTTCGCATTCTACCCCGAACCCCTTTTTGTGTTCCTTCCTTCACCTCCTATCCCAACCTCTTTCATATCTTTTACCTGCCTCCCTGTCTCCGTTCTTTCATTTTTCTCCCCCATACCCCAGGAGGGGCCTCTCTACCTGCGTGCTCCGGTGTCCCCCCTTATCATACACTCCTCCCTCGCCCCTACTCTTGGCCTGATCGCTTCATTCTTCATAAAAATTGCCAATACTCTCAAGTAATGAAATTCTATGAAGGAACATTCACAACTGCCGCTCTCGATTGCCGCCCAAATCTTATTTAAATTTGTCCAATTTGTTTCTGCGCATTGACTCCGATTTCTGGTAGGCATTCGGGGCTCTCGCATCGAATTATTAAAAAAGTGCGCGGCCAGCCTCCTTGGAATTTTCTTCGTTCAAGTAAATTCCAGCGACCGAGTTGCAAAGTATGGACCACTGATTTGTCAACATTCAAAATTTAATATATTCTTAGAAACAGTTGGTGAAGCAACCGAGGTGCAGAGTACGGAGGCGGATTTGTTAACATTCAAGATTTTAAATTTTCTTAGGAAGTTAGTGAATCCAAAGAGGCCCATACATAAACCACTGATTTTTCAATGACCAAGAATTATCATTTCCGTGAAAACTTTTAGTGAGGCTAATGAGCTGTTTTGTATGGACAACTGATTAGCCAACATTTCAAAAGTCATTTGGAGACGACACAGAGCGAAGAAAAATCGAGTTTCCATTAAAGTAATTCTAGCTTGTCATCCCTGCATGAGGCCTCGGACCACATGGCATGTAATCTTTAGTACGAGTATCAAAATATTACCCAATAAAATTTTACTAAAATGAAATTTTTGTTCGCAAAAATCCTACTGTCTTTGTTACACCAATTCTGTCACCAAGGAGTAAAAACATTGCTACTGTTTCCTGTGTCAGAAATGGCCATCTTCCTTAAATTTAATTTAAAACTAAAACTCTCTGGATGCTGTTCCAAATTTTTCCCTTCTTCGTCGTCTTTTACTCTCCTCTTTTCAACATTTCTTTTCGGGTGCAATAAAAAAAAACTTCCCTTTGTCTCCGGCATCGCATTTAACCAACTTTTCAAATGGAAAAAATTCAGGACGACTCCGTTCCATTCTCGGTCTTTTTCCCTCCTCAGTGTTGGCAAAACCAAGCGAAGAGTTGCACCAACATGCACAAGTCAAGACACAAGTTGTCAGACGGTTGACAAAAGCCTGAAAAAAACTTGGCGACGACTCCAAAAGCCTTGACACGCGCTCAAAAGACTCCACAAAAGTAGTGGCGAGATTCAACAAACTCAGATTTGGTTTTCGATTACAAAACTCGGCGCTTTGTTTGGTGTCTTCGGGAAAATAAATACTGAGGAAACGGAACCTTTGAACNCCTTGACACGCGCTCAAAAGACTCCACAAAAGTAGTGGCGAGATTCAACAAACTCAGATTTGGTTTTCGATTACAAAACTCGGCGCTTTGTTTGGTGTCTTCGGGAAAATAAATACTGAGGAAACGGAACCTTTGAACGTCGCTCTTGAGAAAAAAGAGTTAAAGAAGGTTCGAAGCTGCTTCTTTTCTAAAAAGTACAGGCGTACTAGGCTGTTATGACAAAAATGTAACGCAATTTACTAGCAAATTAGAGCACTCTGAAAGCGTATACTTCAGCCGAGCAACGTAAAGGTAAGGAAAATTTCAAATTGGTTTTGAAACTGTGATTTCCCTTATATCAATATCAAAATCTAATCATTTGTGCCTTTTGACGATAATAACAACTTCTATAATTTTGTGGGAAATCCCTTCGGAACTTTTCGAGTTCTGCTGCAAACAATAATTCTGATAAACATCAGCCAAACATACGAACAGACCAACCGCTCATCGACAAAATTTAATCATTTATGTATGTCATCATTACTAACAAGTCCTGTAAATTTCTTAATAATTTGTTCATAACTTTTTAAGTTATTTTGATGACAAGCATAAAATCAAACACAGAGAGAAACAAACAAGCGAATAAACAGATAGTCACGAAAATTGGTTCGTTAACTCTTCGTAATATACCTAACAACTCATGCAAATTTCATAAAAATCCGTCTATAACTTTTTGAGTTATGATTATAAGAGAAATGAGGCAAACAAGCAAACTGGTGAACGGATCGTCACCAAAAGTTAATTATCTGTTTCTTCTAACATACCTAACAATCCCCGTAAATTTCGTTGGAATCCATCCGAGGCTTTTTGAGATATCTTAGTGATAGACAAACAAAAATCAGTTAAACACGATGAAAACATAACCTTCTTGGTGGAGGTAATTACGCTTATATTAGAGTCTTGCCCCAATTTAATAAGACTAAAATACTACAAAACGCATTCTAAATGCGTGAGCTGACGAACGACATCTTCGCTTATTTTGACGGGAGAAAATTGCCGGATCGTCAGGCTTGGCCCAACACTTAATTGCACTGGTAGAGAGCGAGAGAGGTTGTTGCAGTTACAGTGCCTTAGGATAAAATTATTAGAAGTTGCATGGAACGTAAGTGGAAAAATTAACATCACTTCATAAATTTCATTGCTCGTTTATCTGCGGTTTTTATTCCCTATAGATAGTACTCACACGACTGAGTGTTTATACGTTCTTGGAATTTGTAAATGAAACTTTGACGAGTACGTGTTTCCTGACTACAAGACTTAGTGTTGTCACCTAGACACATATTCCTTTTATACTTTTGATATTGTAGATGGAATCCCAACCATTCAAAGTAAAGTTTTAAGAATAACGTGGGCGTTGCATGCCGTAGTAGTGAATGGTTAAGAGGGAAAACTGGGCTGTAAGTTGCTTCGAATCGTTTCAGCGTGACGAAAAAATTGGCCTAGACTCCTCCTGCTGAATTTACTTTTCAAACAACTTTTTCGCTGAGTCTGGTAAAGCATTTGTTGGCGAAATACCAATCTCAGCAACTTTTGCTCTCTTCTGCATTGGGCTTATGGGTAACTGCGGGAAAGATACGCGTGTATAAATAGAATGTGAATCAGGTAAAATGTTGAGACTCATTTTCTTGGTCGTGTATTGTAATTATATCCCGGAAGTAGGAAAATAATATTTGTTGCTAAATAAGATACGTTCCACTACGCAACCATTTATTTTTATTACAGTTGTAGTCCATAAGTACCATTATTACTTTTGTTGTTAAATAAGGGAGACAAGTTCCACATTATTATCGCTTGTTCTTACTGGGATCTTTTTTTTTTAAGTAGAGCCAGCATGATCTAAGAAAAATATGGTCGAGACTGTGTTTTGCGCACGTGAACAGGAGACGGCAGCTAAAGTGGACAGCATTAACCCGTGCACCCGCAGTGTCCTCTTGAGAGGACACCCAGCAGACCCCCGCGCACCCGAGTGTCTGCCAGAAATTTCCTTCCGAAATAAGGCATCTTTAGCAAGCTAGCGCAAGGGTACTATTGCAAGCACAGAAATGAAACTTACACGGTTGATAGGCACACATTTGCCCTTTCCAAAACCGCGTTCATTTTTGTCTTCGAGTTTTTAGTTTTCGTGATATAAGGCGTACAAGTCTGTAAATGGGCTGCGGCTGCTGGGTGTCCATCCAAGAGGACAGCTGCGGGTGCGCGGTGTTCCCACAAGATGACACTGCGTATGCGCGGTTTTCCCACAAGATGACACTGCGGGTTCGCGGTTTTCCCACAAGATGACACTGCGGGTGCGCGGTTTTCCCACAAGATGACACTGCGGGTTCGGGGTTTTCCCACAAGATGACACTGCGGGTTCGCGGTTTTCCCACTTGATGACACTGTGGGTTCGCGGATTTCCCACATGATGACACTGCGGGTTCGCGGTTTTCCCACAAGATGACACTGCGGGTTCGCGGTTTTCCCACAAGATGACACTGCGGGTTCGCGGTTTTCCCACAAGATGACACTGCGGACTGCGGGTGCGCGGTTTTCCCACAAGATGATACTGCGGGTGCGC
Organism: Parhyale hawaiensis; assembly: GCA_001587735.2. Classification (NCBI taxonomy): domain Eukaryota; kingdom Metazoa; phylum Arthropoda; class Malacostraca; order Amphipoda; family Hyalidae; genus Parhyale; species Parhyale hawaiensis. The sequence goes on from LQNS02277097.1 coordinate 21,186,630, forward strand.
GGTTTTCCCACAAGATGACACTGCGGGTGCGCGGCTTTCCCACAATATGATACTGCGGGTGCGCGGTTTTCCCACAAGAAGATACTGCGGGTGCGCGGTTTTCCAACAAGATGACACTGCGAGTGCGCGGTTTTCCCACAAGATGATACTGCGGGTACGCGGTTTTCCCACAAGATGATACTGCGGGTGCGCGGTTTCCCCACAAGATGACACTGCGAGTGCGCGGTTTTCCCACAAGATGATACTGCGGGTGCGCGGTTTTCCCACAAGATGATACTGCGGGTGCGCGGTTTTCCCACAAGATGACACTGCGAGTGCGCGGTTTTCCCACAAGATGATACTACGGGTGCGCGGTTTTCTCACAAGATGACACTGCGGGTGCGCGGTTTTCCCACAAGATGACACTGCGGGTGCGCGGTTTTCCCACAAGATGACACTGCGAGTGCGCGGTTTTCCCACAAGATGACACTGCGAGTGCACGGTTTTCCCACAAGATGATACTACGGGTGCGCGGTTTTCTCACAAGATGACACTGCGAGTGCGCGGTTTTCCCACAAGATGACACTGCGAGTGCGCGGTTTTCCCACAAGATGATACTGCGGGTGCGCGGTTTTCCCACAAGATGACACTGCGAGTGCGCGGTTTTCCCACAAGATGACACTGCGGGTGCGCGGTTTTCCCACAAGATGATACTACGGGTGCGCGGTTTTCTCACAATATGACACTGCGGGTTAGCGGGTTAATACCGTCACAAAATAGCCAGTCACCAAACATAAGATTGCATCAGCAGTTCTTCATCGCTTCACCGTATACAAGCTCGTGGGACTATTCTGTTATGGCTAGAACCTACAGGACAGAAGTAGTACCATGACCACTGTGATTAGTATAAATTAGCCACCATGTCTCAGACGTGGTGGCTTAGATTCGCTAAAGGCTTGCTCAACCGGGCGTCAACATTAAGCATTGAGAGGATTGACTTGTTCGAACCCTGACGCATGTGCGCTGGTGTCAACCCGCTTGGTTGAGTTTCAGGCACTGAGCCTCAACCGGTTATTCCTCAGACTTCCCAAAACTCAATCTCGTTCCGTAAAATGAAGTTTTCAGCCCGTTGCATCTAGAAATTCCGGACACGTCAGGCCTCCATTCTAAGGCTTAATTTTGAGACTTAATCGAACACGCCGTAAATGATTCGAGTACCAGCCAAATTTCTCTCACATATCTGCATCGAAGACCTTCAGCCATTACAGTCCAGCTGCGCTTGCTTAATAAAATAATAAAATACATATTATAGATATTTATAACTAGTAACTCAATTAAGTTTGAACCGTGTCAAGAGAAATCGACTTGTACTTACGTCTGAAGCTTGATATATAAACTGAAACAGCAACAATCTTCACCAAACTTCCTGATAAGCCGAAGGTCGTGAGATTAGCTAACCTCGTTCGGGTCATGCCAATTTATTTGCTTCTGTTAGTAGCTACTGTGGTACTAGAAGCACGCCGTTCATTTCTGTCGATTCGACCGCAGAACTTAAATCGATCGGCTTTAACTTATCTGGTACTACAATTCTGGCTTAACGGTCCTCTACCTTGGATCAATCGAGTTCCAAGCCTTAATTCTAAACCGATTGCACTTGAACCCAGTAAAAACTTAATCCTGCTCTACAGGATTAGACCAGATTATCTCGATACAGATTATCTCGATTATAGATCATCTCGATTATAGATCATCTCGATTATAGATCATCTCGATTATAGATCATCTCGATTACAGATAATCTCGATTACAGATTATCTCGATTACAGATTATCTCGATTACAGATTATCTCGATTACAGATTATCTCGATTACAGATTATCTCGATTACAATTAGCTACCCGAACACTCAGTATTAGTATTAACTTGTGTGCTTTACTATTAAATTCGATAATATTATTCAGTTAAAAAGTAAAAATATTAGTTACTGTCAGTTAAGTCACTATTAGTATTTACTAGAGGGTCCAGCCGTCAAAAATGAAGGCAAAAATTTTGTGATTGAGCTTTTTATTGTTCTGGTTCCCAGTATAGGTTTTGGTGTATTACAGGTTTCATCCCTGCAGGCCTGATCTTCCATTAGTGAAACGCAAGCTGAACAACCATGAGTTTTGCGATAGCAAAATATCCCCCTGCAAGATAAGGAGTGAATATCAGCTTGGAATTGAGCAAGCTCTGTTGAACCTCCAGCGTCGAAATTTGGCTGCGATGTAAATTCAATATAAAAATGCGTCTACTCAGCGTCAAGATTCAACTACTACGATATCATCCAGCAATGAAAGCGGGGATCCAGAGGCTGGGAAGCCAGAACCCGGAGATCCGGAGGCCGGAGATCCAGAGCTATATTTGTCATCCGTACTCCAAGCGCTGAAATTGAATTGTATCTTTAATGGATACCTAACAAAAATTTTTTTTTTATTTATTTAAGGAGACCTAAGTTATGGTGTTAGCAGGGTGGGAGCTAGAGGGCTAATGACACAGTGCGCTATGGGGTCCTCATATAGGC
>LQNS02277097.1:21199787-21210528 GCA_001587735.2 Parhyale hawaiensis
AACCTCTCCCCTTTCGATGTTAAGGACTCCGCACTTACTGATTCCGAACTGCATTTTGATGTCATCAGAGTATTGATGGACTATGTTGAGGAGCTGTTCTACTTGATCCTTAGACTTCGTGTACAGCTTCAGGTCGTTCATGTAGAGCAGGTGGTTGAGCTTCATGGTACTACTATAGTTGTAGCCCTGCCCCGCCTTATTCAAGGTCTCGGAGAGGGAGATCATGATCAGGACAAATAGCAGTGGGGATAGGGAGTCGCCCTGGAAGATGCCCGCTTGATGCTCACTTCGCCGAGGTGTTTATTGGCGCTTGTGAGCTGGGTCTTCCAGTTGGGCATGGTCGTCACGATCAGATTGCGGATGTTGCCAGCGATGCCGTAGATTTCAAGGCATTCCAGGATCCAGGAGTGAGGGACCATGTCGAAGGCTTTTTTGTGATCAACCCAAGCCATGCTTCGATTTTTCTTTTTGCTCCTAGCATCTTTCTTGAGGAGCTTGTCGACGAGCAAATGGTCCTTCGTTCCCCTGGTGTTCCTGCGGCATCCCTTCTGTTCGTTGGGCAGGAGCGTCTTTGAGTCTAGATGTTGGTAGACTCTCTCGTAGATTATGCCCGTCAGCACCTTGCACATAAGGGGGAGGCACGTGATTGGGCGGTAATTGCTAACCTCCGTGCCCTTTGCATTGTCCTTCTGGATTAGGACCGTCTTCCCTGTGGTCATCCAGGTGGGCACGATTCCGCGTTGCAGGCAGTGGTTGAGCTGTGCAGCAATTCTGGAGTGCAGCGATGTGAATGTTTTGATCCAGTAGCCTTGCACCATATCTAGTCCGGGGGCTTTCCAGTTCTTGGTTTTGCTCAGTTGCTTTTTGAGCTGTTGACTGGTGATTATAAGGTCTGGATCTGCTGTGACGTTCTTCTCCTTGACGTCGATATTATTATTATTATTTGTGGACCTAAGCTGTGCCGTCGCGTACGCGTCGTTAACAAATCCTCATCTACTAATCGTAAAAAAAAATTCAGTATCATTGTAAAAAAATATGGATGTAGCATTCGCCAGTTTCAACAACTTCGTGCCGTAAAACAGTTTAGGTATGGGGAGTACGGTTACGTAATTTTTTTGAAAGTTATTTAATGAGAGTCGGACGCGACACACTGTTTTACTGTTGTAACTTGCGCTGCATGTAGTAGCTGTTTTTTTTTTTATTTTTACCGAGAAATTGTATGCCTTCTGAGTATTATGTATAGGCTTTTGCTTTAATATTACTTCGCCGGAAGGAAAGTAATTTGTTTCTCTGATGCTTTAATGTCTTCTCGAGAAATCTTTGTCAAAAGTTTTTCTATCTCGGCGTTTAACCATACGCATCTGAACCTTTTTTATTTATTTATTCATTTTTTTTCAGCGGCTTGAAATTATAGAGGATAGCAGATCACTGGTAGATGACAAAAATAAATCAAAAACATGAAGGTTTCCAACCATATGATTCCATCTTCAAAATGCCATATTACTGTCAATAAAACTCACTTGATGTATTGCATTTTAAAGACGATAAACTTGACTCCAAAAGTGCTTCTGACACATGCGGGCATTTGCCGGGTTGAATTCATCTGTTCTTTTACAAGCCTTTTAACCAACGTTCTTGCAAAGTTTTATCCCTAAGAAACCTAAACAAGTTTGTAGATGCTTTTAAATATATATTTGTGCAACTATAAAGATTGTAGGACATGTAGGATGCTCAGGAGTCCCAAATGAATTGATGAAGAAACAATGTAAAATAGCTACTTATTAAAGTACTACGATTTTATGACGTCACAAGCTCATTTCCCGTGGTGTGCTGCATCTTGGGAGCTCCGCGTGCGTTAACCTTGTAAGTCTCATCATGCTTGACTACGTACCGTAGGCGTATCGACGCGGACTAAGCCACTATAGGTAGTTAAAACACGGCAATAAAAACCAATGTGTACATACATGCTAGTAGTCTACTTGGACGTCAAAACTGACGACGAAGAATTTACGACGATGATTTTTCTTTCACAATACTTTGGATCCTTTGATTATAAAGGTTGCCTTACTTTGGATCCTTTGATTATAAAGGTGCCTTAAAACTGATGTTTATAATGATGAAAAGGGGCCAGGGTGCTCGATTTAAGTGAAATAGGTCCCTACTACGGTTTTCACTGGCCGTGTTACACTGTTTTTTCGCTAATAATTTTCAAACGAATTGTCGGATCACTATGATATTGCAACACAAAGCCTATTACACCCCTGCCTAATTGATGGCCACATAGCATATTGCTATATGTGTTTACAGGGGAGTTTACTCGTGTATATTAAGCCTATATTAAACTAAAGCCAGGAAGTCGATTCTACACATTCGAAATACGCCCAAGTTGGGGCGTGTTGCAATCAGGCCTTCGGTGCCACCTGTGCTACTCTGGCCTCCAATGCGACACAGGTTGGGTAACACCGGGTGACACCGACGACAACCTTCCTAAATTTTAGTCATGTTATGGGCAACACTACCTCTGTTTACGAACAATAGCTATGATTCTCGAAAATTAGTATTACAAAATGTATGACTGCCATATATTGCTTGAGTTCCTGCATTTGAAGCACTTTTCCGTGTTTTTCAACGTTTTGCCCTAAAATGCAGCCATAATAAGGCTCCGCCAGAAATGTCTAGGTACGAGTTTTCCGCAAATTCCACCACACTAATCTTCCTGGGGCGCTAAGATCGCACGCCGCATTCACCGCTACACGGGGAGACACCGGGTAACACTGTGAGGGTAACACCGGCGTCTGATTGCAACACGCCTCAGGCAGATAACGAGTTATTGGGCGTCGTTCGAATGTGTTGAAGCGACTTCCTAGCTTCAGCTTAATATAGGCTTAACATACACGAGTAAACTCCTTTGTAAACACATATAGCAATATGCTAGGTGGGCCATAAATTAATCAGGGGTGTAATAGGCTTTGTGCTGAAATACCATAGTGATCCGACAATTCGTTTAAGAATTATTAGCGAAAAACAGTATAACACGGCCAGTGAAAGCCATAGTTATTCCAAAACCGTCGAGGAGTCCCATATCACTCGAAGTTAAAGTGCATCATCATCTCACCATTACGCTTTATTAAATAATTTAAAAAATACTTATAATTAAACTGTTCATTATGTGTAATTTTTGGAGACTGTAACAGCTTCTTCCAATTTGTGCAATTGTGCACGGGGAAAATATTTCGGTTTCCGTACAGCTGGATTGCATGACACGCTTGTTTAGTTCAAACCTTGATGGAGATAATCTGGTCTGACAGGTTTTAACTTACTCAGAACTTAAAATGTGTTTACTTCATGACTTCGCTTCAAGTTTTAGATGTTAATCCCTTGAGTTTGTGCTCGATTTCGCTTGAGACGGTCGATTGCCGTGTCCTGCTCTGTAAGATGAAATCGTTAGCCCTCCTAAACTTAAGAGGCCGGCGATGGTGCCTAAAACTCGACCCGGAGTAACGCCTTCAAAACCCTGAATTTAGGTTCCAGATAAGCTGGATCTCATCTGGTTATGTTGTTTCCAGCGAAGGACCAAATCAAGGCTCGCGGTTACAAAAGAGGAGGTGCTGCATAGTTTCCCTGTAATTCTTTCATTGACAAGACGATCATTACTATTACTGCAATTTACTTTAACTGCACATCCCAGCAATGAAAACATATACATTCACTGATTCGTGCTGCAGATAAATGCCCATCAGGGGCTAAATGCAGTCGACCACAGTCTGAGTGGCTATTACTGTACTATTCTGCATGGTCAGTCGCCATGAAAGTATTACAAATAGCCTGGAATGGAACCCTGTAGCCCCCATAGTTTATTAGGTACGAGACGCTACTGACTCGCCGCCAAAATCCCGCTTTATTTACATACACTTTGCCGTAGAGGAAGAAGCAGTCCAAGCGTTTATTCCACGGGTATTTTCCACAGCCCTCCACACTCCGCCACTCCAGGACACCTTATGGCACTCCACGCCTGTCCCAGGCTGCCTCTCTGGCATCTTCAGCTCCCCTCAGACACCATCCTCGCTTTTCTTTTTTATTTATTCATTAATGCATTCAATTTTATCCCTTTCATTTATCTCATAGTGCTTCCGTTTATTTTTCCATACAAGCAATTGTATTCCTTTTATTTATCACGCTGTGTCTATCATGTGTTCATTCATTCTGCTATATTCCTCTTTGTATTAAAATACAATGTTCCCCGTTTATTCTGCAGTGCAGTAATTTACGATCCTCTAATTTTACTCACAGTGTTTAGTACTAAATAAGAATAGGCGAACGAAGCAACGGTAAAGACAGCATTTTGTGATGTTTCCTGCTTAGAAAATTATTAGTTTTATTAAATCTGTATTCCATAGATATATTTATCTGTACAACGTGTTGCAGCAAACTCCGACACATGACAACTAGCTAACATCAAGTGTCGGATTCCTCTGCAACACCCGGAATATAACATTTCCTATAAATTATAATAGCGGTGAAAGAGTTCCCAAGGTTTATAGATGCATCATTAAGTACCGGCTACAATTATGCCAACTTTTTATTTAAAAATTGTGATTTCTTGTGTGCTAGAAATTGCATTCGCTGTATAAATTCCAAATTCCAATTTCTTGAAGAATAAGAAAAATGCTAAGAGCACATGAATATTGGAAAAACGTATGGTCAAAAATCAGCCTAAAAGCAGAAAACTGTATTTACATGTAATTGTTACATTTTGAATAGAACAAGAAAAAATATCATTGACTTTATATCTTGTGAACATGCTTTTATTTTCTTATACACCTCGCACCATTAAAACTGAACAACTTGAATATATTCATCTGAACTAATTTTTCCCCAGTCGTCTTGAACTTTACGCCATTAATCATTAATGTTAATTTCATTCCGAGCCCTCGCGTGTTCCAAACATGTGCTGAAGGTTTTCAATCTTTATAAATCAGAAGTTTGGGGTTACCACTCCATAATTCCAAAATGTTGCTCTTTTAGAGAGTTAACGACCAACTTAGCCAAAGATGATAGGGCTTTTTGTGCATAAAAATGGGATCATCACATGTTAAAGCTTGGCGTTTTGGAGTAGATACCGCTTCCTTTACATGCACTTTACCATAGAGGAACTTGCAGTCCTGGCGTTTATTCCAGACTCAACCACTTCAGGATATTTACTGCATTATTTCTATGGAACAGAAGAGTAGATTAGATTACATAGATAGGCGACAGTAGACAAACCAACGGGCCCATTCCCAAAGAGACACCAGAACTTACGTCCCGGCCCTCTATGAGCTATTGCCATTATGTTAGTAGGATATAGAGGACTGGATAAAAGAGAAGAAAAAAAGAGGGGGAGAAGAAACTCAGGCGTGGCTAGAATAAATCCCTAGCACCCTACCACTGCCACCTCCTCCCTTAATATTAACAGTTTTTCGCGATCTCGTCGCCGGTGATGGCGCTAACCAGTCAACTTTTTTTAAACGTCTACAAACATTTTTTCTGGGCACCTGCAAATTGGTGGTTGAATTAACTCCCTTCGAAATCCCTACTGCAAAAGAGAATCTATTCTTTAAAGAAAGGCTATTATTGATTTAGATATCCTTTTTTAGCCATATTTTTCTTGGTTTACTCACTTTACTGGTGGTAGACGCGCAGCCCGAGTGCTAACGCAGTTTTATAGTTCTACCCTCGACATTCTTAGACATCTCACTTTCAGCTATCCATCGAATACTATAATTTTGCTCGCTCACTTTACTTATTTCTTTCATAATATAAATTGATATAAATTTATTCAATTTTGGCACGACTCTTATGTAATGTTTATAAACTGAAATTTGAAACTTTGTCTTAACTGTTACCTTGGAGAAAATAGGTGAAGGAACAAGTTACATTTCCAAGTAACTAAGTTTTGTTCTTTCTCCCTGATTGTTGCCCTATGTTTTCTTCTATTAAAATTATTTGCTGTTGTCTTTATCCTAATCCTCTGAAATCGAATGAAATTTATGCAGCTTATTAAGATGAACAATAACTGCTATTTCTTGAAATTTTGACTGAATTCCATTCCTAGTGTTCAAGAAATAGTAATTTACTAACTGTGTCATGTTGTTGGTTGGCAATGTACTCCCGGTGCTGAAAGCTTTTTACACATAATGCCTCTCATATATGTATTATTGACTTACATATAAGTGCTAGAATTTTATAGCTATCAATATGAATTTCGTATATACTTTTCCCTGTTAAAGCTCCTCTCTTTTCTCGGTTGTAGACTGAATTCCATTTGATGCTATAGGCTCACATGCATACGCACTAACACACACACCTATACACAGTCGTACACTGATTTACGTATATAAACCTATAATATAAAGTTAAATGGATCAAGTAGGCACTGTATGTACTAAAACTGCATAGCATCACATATCTCTTTCTTATAGGGTGTTTTAACGGCATCTTGAGATACGTTTTAATATCTTCACATCTACAATAACCCTCCCCTCTGATCCTCCTTAACTGCTCCGTCAAACTTAATGTTTTTACAGTAACAAGAGTGGCACATCTTCAATAAATCCATTAATTCGAAAGTGCTCAACGTTTTTTCAATCTATAAATATCCCACCTTTTTATAACACGGCGCCACTTCTTCTATAGCGCCTGCATCCATAATAATTATGCATTTTTTCCGATGCTGTTACGACCCTTTCTAAAAATTTTCACATTATGCAGTCTAATTTGTTGCACCAGTTGCCAACTTACTCCATCAAGTTCAAATTTTATGATCAGCCGAGCCACTCTGCAAAGTATGGCAAGCGCTGAAACTTTCCGGCGTCTTGGACATAAAGAATTTAGAGGAAAGCTTTAAAATTTTCCGCGGGAAAAGTGGCTGAAGCTTTCGAACATGAAATTAAGATGAGTGCTACCGTAAGTTTTTAGATAATGTTAGGTGGGGCAGCCTCGCTCCTGGTGAAGGGTGTTATTTTTATCACTATTAATATTTTATAGATACTTTTGTTAATAAGTATTTAGTTAGTATTTATTTTAAGCCGATTATTCGCATCGGTGTAATTTTATAAATTATATCATCTCTGCTATTAATTCTTTGTTTATTATTGCTTAGTCGAGTGCTTAGAAGCCATTAGGAAATATTTGGCCAACCGAAAATGAAGCAGTTCATTTATGACGGGTGTGTCAGAATTATCTCTACTGTGTTTTTTTTTTGTACTCTAAAATTGCTTCAATCAGTTATTTTTACCGTTCTTCTCAGCAATAGACATACCATTACACGCTTCATTACGGATCGCATAATACTTCCTCCCTGAATATCATTTCCCTCTCTACACTAATACATCGCCGATCATATCTTTCTCATTATATGATATAATGTTTCCCACAATATCATTTTACTTACTACAAATGTAGTGTACCATTACAACTGTACAACTGCAGTAAATAAAATGATATTCTGCGAATTATATTTTCTGCGTGACGGTCCAACCCCATTTGTCTTGCAATCAATAATCTGATATTACAGAGCTCTTTTTCCGATTTAAAACAAAGCTGTCGTTGGTGTCCCTCGTATAGAGCGCATTAAGTTCAAACTACTTTTCCAATAGGGCAGTTAAAAGTGAATCTATAAAATTATTATTTGGAGACATTTTCTTTGGTCGTATTGTATCTTTCTCTAGTAAGATTCTACCTCTCACTTTGTGCCACGCACCGTAAGATATATTCTGCTAATTTTACTAGAAAATGGAGTACCCCAAAATGCCGAAATTTGCAGTTGCTGCTTTAAAGTTTGGGAGAATTTTCCGTTACGTTAAGTGTGATCCCTAAAAAAATTTCTGAAGAAAGTGGTTTGCAACTTTATGGAACTGTTGTAACGGTAATAAATTCGTAATTTAGTAGAAAATTATTATATGTATTTCAAAGACAAAAAAGTCGTATAATACTTACGGATTTTTAAAGCGCATAATGCTATACATGAAAACCTAATGGAGCATTAGTATCTACTAGTGGACGTGGCCATCAAAAATGGAGGCATAAATTTGAAGCAGCTTATCGTCACTGTTCATGTTTCTGGTCACGATTATACATTAAAGAGAATGCATCTCATCTACTATACAGTAGGTACAACCTGATTTACCTTTGAAATATTGACAATCTTATTTCGGTAAAATCATAGTTTTTTTTAGACTAGTCACAGCTGCTGTGAAAAAATAAAGTAGTTTTGCTTTTGTCATATTTTGGAAAATCAATGAAAACAAATTGCCTGAGACACTGCCATGTTACGCCAGAGAAGGAAATACTTGTCGAACCGCGAACTATTTCTAAGTCAATTTTTGCTGAATCAAATTAAAAGATAGAGGAAGGGAAAAAAGATGTACAGTCTTATCTATCCATGACACAGGTCTGGGCATAAATAAAAAACAAAATTTGTGTTCTATGGACTGAAACTTGACACAGATGTACTTCAGCAACAGTAAACACATTGTTGTACGCCCCTGTTCATCTAATATTTCTTCCTCTAGAGAACAATGGCATCCACTGCTTCACAGTGTACAGAACCGATAGAGTTTTAATATTAAATGGATGAATAAACGATGGAACCTCGCGCAGATTTTATTCAGCTACAACACACACATAAGTCTCCTTCCTTTCTCTTATTCTTGCCCTTGGAGAACTATGGCATCCAGTGCCTCCCAGAACCAATAGAGTTTTAATATGAAAGGCGCCCTGCAATTCGTTCGGATCAAAGTCCAATATTTGTGCGACAACATTGTGCATCTGAAGCTAGCCAGCCTACTTCAGTCGCGTTTTAATGCCGCTGAAACTTTGAAACTTGTGCAGTTTTGATTCCGCTCGGCCTGGTCTAGTCGGTCACTGGGAGAATAGATGCGTCAAGCTTGCTGTGTGCGGCACGCGTCTTCCACAGATGTGGGTACAACGTCCGAACACAATGTTGTAAAAAGATTAAGTCGTGAAACAACATCTGGGAAGGCCAGAATTCTGCTTGGGTAGCGGTAATACGGCTCAGCTACAAGAATAAAGGAAGGGTAATCTTTGATGGCCAGCTAACTCCAGGTTTTTGGAACTTTTCATGTCTCAGTTAACTCATCTAACTGCCTGGAAAAGCTTGTGATGAGATGGCTGAATTTTTTCTGCCTCTTTTTGAGTAGACAGACAAACAAACAAACAGACATACAACCGAACCGTAAACGAAAACACAGTATCGCCACTCATCGCTTCGCTCGTGGGTCATAATAAGATTCAACTTACCTCACTTCCGCCAACTCACACTTTTTCATCAGCTCATGGCATTTGCTAATCACTGTTTACTGATCATCAAGTGTTTTTCCAAGTTCACGCTACGCACCCGAACTTATACTATACAGTCAGAGGACTCTCGGGTCAACTTAATCTAATAAGGTAACAAGGATCTTCTTCGATACATGCTATGCTTCCTTACTGACTACTAACTTCACTACCCTTAGCGCGAAGAACTATATCGTTTCCCTTTGAATTATTTTCAAAGCTTTTAACTTGAAAATATCTTTATGTTTACGACCTAACCACAATTTCTACTCTCACTAACTCGTCTGTACACATCAATTACTCACCCACCGCCCTCGCCTTTGGTTTATGTAAGACCTCCACTGCTTTCCTCTCTGACATTCAAACGATTAAAAAAAACTGCTAACAAGTCGGTTTGTTTGCTAAAAGTCGCCAGAAGGAACAAATTATTCAGTTTAACTCGACGTGGAACTCCGATCGATATTTATTTATGAAAGAAACTGATTTATCTATTGGTTGTAGGTCGTAATAGACTACTATATCATCACCTAAATATCGCTTACACCGATAGTGCAGCAGACGGTAGGGATTGTGCTGCATGACAACACTAGTGTCAATATAAGGAGCACTTAATAATATAGAACGTTCTTTGGCGTACTTGAAAACTAAGGTTAACTTTTTACAGTGCCAAGCTGTGCATCATGTTTAGCTTCTTTTTCGTATTGATACTTTAGTGAACTCAAACTGTGTGTGATAGTTAATTTAGATATTGGTAATGAACTAGATAAATAGTCGTCACAGACTGTGTTATCTTTTCATAGCTAAACATTGATTCTTGCGTAAACGCATGGCCATATCAAAAGTTTATTTATTCATCACGTCGAGTACATCCTATAATTGTTGTAAAAACATGATAATTCAACCATAAACAATTTTTGTTTTGAGGGGTAAAAAATTGTTCTTTTTAACTAAATCCAGTACGCACAACTAGTTTCGTTGCCCCAAGCACCAAAATAGTTATCGATGAATTAGGTCATCACATTATCTAGAGAGTTGCCTGTGAGTAGTAAATAGGGTAAGGGCCCAACACAATGAGTTAGCCCCTAGTAGAGCTAGTAAAATAATTGCATTGATCCTCATTACAACCCCACTCGTTGCTTAGGTAGTACTATAATTGGGCAAAAATTGCTATACCCAAACTATTTGCACCAATAATTACCGTAATAATTGCATTGATCCTCATAAAATTCGGACTCGTTGCTTAGGTAATGATAATTTCAGAAGACTCCGGTCTAGGTATCTCAGCTTTCATCAACAGTAATCTACTATATAATAATTCACGTCGTGTTTTTATTTATTTATTTATTTATATATTTATATCTTTCCTGTCACGCTCTATGGGAATAAGATAGGAGAAAATTCAGAT
>LQNS02277097.1:21227222-21240822 GCA_001587735.2 Parhyale hawaiensis
CAGTGATTTTGGGACCTATGAGCGCCGCGACTATGAGACGGTAGTCGGAGGACTACAATTTGAGACTATCTCCAAAAATCTGAGGGAACGGAAATTTGGTCCTTAAAGGGTTAAAACTGTCTTTCTCTCAATTTTATGCCCATCGCTGGTGGTATATTGCGTGGATTCAAAGAGTGGTTGATTTTTAGGAGTCTTGAGTTCAGAGTTTTATAGCCATTAACCATCGATGAAATTTCGAGCGGATGGAGTGTGTAAATGAAACCTGCATCCTATATACCAACTTTTGTTGAAAGTAACAGAGTGAGCACTGTGATGTCATTCTTCAAACTCAAAAAATCTTGAAGAACTACCTGTCTATATCATCCTTTGATATGTGCTGACCACGGCTTCGGCCCCTTGCATGAGAGCAGTTCAGCCAGTTTAGTTGGTCCACGCCAGCTCCCGTTACATGACTCAGCCATGTGTGCACTCGCCGAAAGATTGCTGAGGCTCTCTCCTCCCATTATAACCTCTTTGGCTTATACACACAGGTAAATAATTTGCTCTCTGACTTGGGCAGTTTCGCCACGCTCCGTAGCCATGATACACGTCCAAGTAAAAAAAATGAAATTGCTCTTCTGAGGAATTTTCACAAGTCCTGACTGCTATGCATAATTGTCCTGTATCTACATTAATTCACCGTATATTTACAAGTATAACAGGATTACAATTAAGACGAAAACTTTATCCCACAGAGTTTGTTACTTCCTTGCTGGGATCTCTCCGACCCCTTATCTCAAACGTAGATAGGATACATGAAAGTATATCCGTCCAACCGAACCATGTCATGCCTTCTTTTTTAAAGTTGTTTTAGACGAGAGTGGACGACTAGTCATAACTATTCTGCTAGCACCAGAGGGAAGACAGCTCCATCACAATAAACCAAGACTCTTGGAAACATGTGTCATCCGCCTCTATTACTTGAAGCATCGATTTAAAGTAATAATTATCTGCTATTATATCGTGGCGAGCTGATCACTATAGACAGTAGAATGAATGCTACCATTCACAATTGTGTATATGCTTTGAAGATGAAGGAAAATTCGTTAACTTGTTTACGTGAGTTGAATATTGTGAATGCAGAATAATTAAATGGCTCTTTTTTCGTGAACTTCAAATGCTTCAGATTGCGAACCCTGTTTTGAATAACAAAATTTTGTCAGTCTCTTCAAAGCGAACTTCCCTCCTTATATAAGAATATTCCTCTCCATTCGAAACTATTTCCGTGGTTAAAATCACTTGACAGTCGATAATATCTCCACCGTAAGGAAACCTTCCACTGTCAAAAATCCATCCTTATTAAGATACCGCTCCTTAATCGATACTGTCTCCGTTATCAAAAATCCCTTTACGGTCAAAATCTTTCGACAGTGAAGAACCCTTCATGGTCAAGAATCCCTTTTAGTCCGACAGCCTTTAGAGAAACATTAACAACAGATGCTACAACGAATCATCGATTCGTACATTCCATTCAATAAAACACGTTTACATTTAACTTGTCGTGAACTTCAGTCGTAGACGAGTGGGAACGTTGGGCCTTTGGGAACTAATTTCATGCAGTAACTATATATATAAATAACTGATTGGAGTGAGGGATCCCGAACCCCACGACTGTAGTTCCAAATAAATTGATGTCAGCGTCATCTCTGCACAAGATGGGCCGCGTGTGTAACGTCGCCTGGACCTCGTCCGAAGTATCATCACAGGTATCACAGGTACAGGTAGCATGTTTTGATTACATCGATCGCAATATTCAAATTGGTGACGCCTCAACATTGCTGGAATAGCATCATGAGAAAGAAAAGAAACTCTTGTTAGGATTTCTTGCTGGCCATTCCAAGATTGACATAGGTACGTTTTTTTTTTTTTTTTTTTTTTAATTCCGAGTTAGCAGTCATTCGGCAGGGCTCACTTTCTATCCAATAATATTTCTGCACCGCAATGTGAACTGACATGTCAAACAAGTATAAAGTATAGTAGCAAAATATTATAATTATGTCACCATCGTTGAATAGGTTAGAGAGGTGACATCGCTATTTTTGCAATTTATAAAAAAGTACAAATAGCTCATGATTGAAATTAATTCAGTGAGAAAAGTTCTGCTCTCAAAATATCGTGTTGAATATGACATCCAACCAAAGTTATTGTCGCATCCGAAAGCAGGCAAGAATCAGATATAGAAGTTATGTACAGTTCTATAGTTACCAAAGGTCGCTGGTGGCCATAACCCAAACTATTTCAAAAATAGTAGTCATTTGTTGTAGTTTGCTTTTCCTGACAGAAGGATTGCAATGAATTTGATAAAACTGATTTTTTTCAACAATCGTAAAGATGAAATACCCTACCACTACCAGTGACGTTGATATAATGTTACATCACATATTTTGAAAGCCATTTTAGTCATTTGGTTGGAACAGACGAGTATAATCTTAAAGGAAATAGATTTAATTTGCTCACAACTCGATTGGAAAATGAAAAACAATTTACTGTGTTTCAGGGTGTCAAAGTTTTTAATCAGCTACCTGATGAACTGATGCAGCTAGTAAATCACCAGCTAACGAAAATTTAGGAATTATTGCATACGTAACTACCGTGACATTTAAATGCTCTGTGCCTAAAAAGTGTGGGACACTTTTTATGGGTTTGTTTCCGGTTTTAGTTTTGTCGCCATTGTTTTACTGTATAATCTGTGAATTGGAAACAATAAAGGTGTAAAGAGTTGCCTATTAGTCACTACGAACGGATGACCTTGAAATTTGTAAGCTAAATATGAAAAAATAGGAAACATGAGCTAATGCAATTGCAGTAAGCGTTGTATATACTTGGTGCCTATCGAGTACAACTATAACATTAATCATCATGATTCCAATCTTACTTCGCTGAGTGTCAGCGCTTCATGACTTTCCAAACAACAAGTTTCAAAAAGTACACATTTATGGAGCGCTTGGAGTACCCGCGTGATCCACTGCAGAGCGCTTCACAGACTAAAAATGGAAGTTGCTCTGTTTTTCCACGGAAACTCCAGGTCCCTTGCCATGCATTTTCCGGTAAAATTTGCCTTTTCCGGTCTATCCAGCTACGCGATAACTGAACCTTTGGAACGGGTAATATTTTTATCACTTGTTCCTCATACCTTGCTCTAGCACAGCTCTGGTGTCTCACTCACCAAAAGCAACAAATATTGCTCCGAATAAACCTTGTACATGACATCCTCCAATGACAACTACTAGCCAGGACCCAAGGAAATTGTACAGGTCATCCTCCACAAAAAGCTACTAGCTGGGACCTGAAGCAATTTGATCATGCCATCCCCCGATAACAGCTATCAGTTGGGACTTGAAGGAATAATTGTTCATGACATCCTCCACTAACAGCTACAAGATGGGCCCTGGGCAGATTCCCCTGAACAAAAATTTTGTTCTTTCTGTATGCTGATCTGCAACAAGGAAAATATATTTCATTTTGTATCAGACAGCACATGTATGACTGGTGGGGATCGAGTGCTGAAAATGGATATTTGCTGTTTCTGAGCCCGTTCCATGAGACACACTAATTTCCCTTATACAATACTGGAAGTGCCATGTGCTGACGAACGGATGCATCGAAGGAACCGCAAGTAGAAAATTAATAATAACTGTAGTACGTATATGCATATCTAATAAATGTATAGATAATTTCGTATTGCAGCAACCGACAATAATCAGCTCGTCATAGCTATAGATATAAGATCAATGAGGTAGATATCACACCCACATTCAACCCACCAAGTAGAAATGTAAATTTAGTTCGGCAAATCTTCATCTAACTTAACGCACACGAGTTGCACCTTTCCCGTCAGAGATGGATTTCGGAATTAAAATTCAATTCAGACGGCAATGTGCTAGAAGTCGAAGCAAGCCTGTGATACACAAAAACTGTTTTGAATGGGACTGGAAATACGAACCGTTACTGCGATCATAATATTAGTGACAGCCAAATGCGCCTGTTTACTTGTCGCTAATCTGATAGCATATGCAATGCTTCAATAATATTAGATCCATAACATTACTCAGGCAAATCTAAGTGTGGCGATATATTTTCTCTTGCATTCGTGCCGAGCGACCTTGTGACCTAAGATATCTACGATTATTTTGTAAGAAGATAAGGACGTTTTGGACACTTGTTATTTTGGGAATAAGTTTATATCGTCAGGATCAAGATTTACTGACTCAAGCATTCGTTTTACAGCACCAAAAATATTTTTCAAGGACGAAATACTTAAACGGCGAGCGAACACATGCACTCTTGATTCGTATCTTCTATGCAGAGACATGTGGGGCATCGTTATCCTTTTGATATGAAAGTAATGGTATGGATGCTGAGATTATATTACAGAATAAAACTAAAAAAAGCTTTCAGATTCGACAGACAGTCCATAATAGTGAAAGTTATCTGACGACAGAAAAATATACTTCTAAGAGCCCGACGTATCTGTTTATACAGTTATGAGAGATGTCGAATATCTATACTCAGTTGCTCGTCTAAAATTATTATCACTTTGTTTGAACCAAGTTGTATGACATTTTGAAAATTGAAGCTGTGGCCAAACTGTGTGTGCTAAGAAACTTTGTATTATTATCTATAAATCTTACTGTTTAGTGGTGTCCTTGTATCCGTGTATTACTTACCTGTCAGTTTAGCCAGAGTATGTATTCAGCATCGCAGCCAATGCACGGTATTCCATTTTTTACATTAGTTTTATCGGCTACTGATCTTGTATCTTTTAACGAGCACAAGTTCGTTTCAGGTTATTAGTTTATTTGTAGCTAACATGGATATCACAGGCCTTTAGTATGCGACCAATACCTTCTGATGTGCCTCTTAGTTATGGGCTAGATACGTACCATAGACGTATAGCTGCTTTATTTGCGGTAGAATATTTTGGAAGTTTTTAGCTGTCTCTTCGTGCTTCACTTTGTTCTTAACGCTGAAGTGCTTAGGGTAGCCGCTATTTCTTAGGACGCTGGCACACCAAAAGCAGTTCAGCGAGAAGCTGGCAGGCAGTTTTTGAGAAGCACGGGATGCATTGGAGCGCGCACACCGAACACCGTTAGTTTGTGCAGGCCCCTGCCGCTGTTCGGTGTGCGCGCTCCAATGCATCCCTTGCTTCTCAAAAACTGCCTGCCAGCTTCTCACTGAACTGCTTTTGCTATACCAGCGCTCTCAAGATATTTGTTACTTTATGCTGTTCGGTGGAAATTTCTTCTGGACAGCAGATGTTATCCCATCTTCGAACCAAAGCAGTCACTACTGATCGTTTATAATGTCGAGGATAATTGCTGATTAACTTCAAGCCGTCGTTGGTGTTCGTTGGTTTTCTAAAGACCCTATAATTTAGTTGTCTTGACTATTTGCTCTGCATTAGTTATTAGAGCAAAATAACGCAGACATTGGTCTTGCTCGGTCTCTATCATAATTTGTGGGTGGTTAATTTTTAATGCATTGAGGCATTTCGTTCTCCGGATTTCTTCAAATAAAGGCTATGATGTCAGCCTCCCCATAAAAGTACTGGTTATCTTGTATCAGTCACAGTTCATTTTTCAAATTTCTGCATTGTTAGTTTTGGTTATATTAAAAATTTGAAATTTGTGCATAAGGATTTGTTCATTATGCGTTACTCTACGTAGTCGTGTGTCCAAAGAACTAAAACACTTATCTGCAAATCGGTTTTACCAAAATAAAGTAGGCGCTATACATGACCCTCGCCATCTATGAAGAGGTAAACCCTTTCATAGAATTTTTACGTAGATAAGTCAATCGCCTTATAAAGCGCTTTTCCAGCCATAAAAACTCAAAACACCCGCAAGAGTTTCTACTGACATAAAATAAATCTAACACGTTCCAGTCATTCCATGAAAACTCATTACATCGCCCAAAATGTCCCCTTTATTGCAAAGTCGAGCTAGCGCTTAACGTTACTCTTTCTATTCTACGAAACTTCAAAAGATTTATCATAATTTCTTGCGAAAATCATGTAACTGCCTAACGTGGTGTTGCTAAAATAGAGAAAACTTCTAACGTTACCCTCACTATTTCATGAAAACTTAAAACATTTCCCCGAAGTTACAGATTTACTATAAAACAGTACATATCTAGTATTACTCTCTATTCCTTGAAAAGGTCGCAATTGCACGCTTTACTAAACTAAAGCATGTACCTAACATTATTCTCTTTCACGAAAATTTAAAGCATTTCCGTGAATCTGCCGCTTCGCTAAAATAAAGCAAGCCCCTAACACCACGATTCGCTTTGCTCTATGATTTCCCTAACCTCGAGCAATTCTCCGCACTCTCGTCCATCGTTCATTCCATGGAGCGCAGAACACATATATCATTTTAGTGTCAGTGTTCTAAGATTCCTAGAAAGCTCACCAAGCGTTCCAACATTCTGGCAGCGGCAGCATTCGTCAATGGTATTAGCTGCAATAGAATCTCCAAATCCGCACCAGACCAGGCGGATCGGGTACCGTGAGGCAATGTAAAGTGTGCTGCTGGTGTGTGTACTGTAAAATACGCGTGTCAGGGTACTGCAGACAAATTGAGGAAATGAGAATTTGTGTGAAATTAGGACTTGTCAAACTGAATGGCATTGAATAGAATGAAGGGTGCTAGTTTGTGTACTGTAAAGAACTTGCGCTAAAGCATTGCTCACCATAAGGGGATTCGTAAATTTTGTGTAAAATTTTGGCTAGCCAAGTTGCATACCATGTAATGAACTGAAATGTGCTGGTTCGAGTACTCTAAGGAACAGGCGTCAAAGTATTGTACACTGCATGAAGAAATCTGTGCTGTTTGCGTAAAGTTAACACTTGCCAGATTAGTACCAAAGAATAGACAGATGTAAAGGTAAAGTCAGCTTGACCGCACCCTCAACTGGTAAACTCACTCGCACTGGTTTGTGCTGCGGATATAGGCCCGCTGGCCCCAGAGGAGTAAGTGCAGCTGCATTCGACCACGGGTCATCAAAGCCTATGGCGCCAAATTGACAGAAGGTTCAAATGACCCGCGGCCCCCCTCCCCCTCATCTCTGAGGAAGCAAGTACCCCCACGGCGTTCTGCACGACCACCGCTGAGACAGTTTGAGTTCGGTGAAGGACATGTAACTAAGTACGGAAGACCAATCAGGAAATGCGAAATTTGTGTAAAAATCAGAACGCGTCGGGTCCGATAACACGCAACGATATGAAGTGTGCTGGTTTGTGCTCTAGAACGTACAAGTTAGTAAAACACTGAACACAAAATAAGGAAATGTACATTTGGGGTAAAATTGTTACTTCGCGGTTTTCAGAGCGTGAACAATGTGTAGCCCACTGATATGGGTATTATAAAGTACTCACACAAAAGTATCTACCAACGAGCAAGTTACAGTACTTATTGCAAGCGAACCTTTAGCTACTCCAAAAGTTATAGTCCTCGATTTCTTCAGTGTATTTCTAAGAATGCGTGAGAAATAAATAAAACGAAGCTGTTTGTCTCAGGAATTGGAAACATATATTACCTGTATATGAACCTACTAAATTAATATATAATTACATTAAATATGCAAAAACTGTGGTGTAAAATTGAAGTTTCTTAGTTTCGCTTGGCCAGCAACAACAATGCTGAAAATACTGTTCTGCATAAGCACTGTGAAGAACAGCAGAAAGAGTTTTCAAAGCTCATTTTCTCATCTTCAGAAAAGTTCCAAAAATTGCGAACATTGATTGTGAAATGCATAATGTACTTTGTAAAAAGTAGAAAAATGTAAAACTGAAATAAATTCAAATGTATTGGTGAATATCAAAAATGTTTGCATTCGAGTTCTTACGGCGATGTATGAGTTAAGCTCAAAATTTTTCATACCCTTGTCATTTTTCATACTTTTCAAGTTATTTATTGAAGACTAAAACTCTTGTTGAAAACATTAACATGAAAACGTCTTTGGGTAATTAGTGACTTCAACTCAACAACAAAGTTACTAAAATTTAATTATATTAACTAATATCTAACAGTAATTCGAAAATGACAAAGTTCAGAAAAATTCATACCCTGCTCATTATCCACTTTAGATGCATGATAATTATCTTAATAATTTTCAAAGCGAGTTTCTTTATATAGCGCGGTGTTTCTAGATTCTTCTGGAATATTCTCACATCTGTTACGAGGTTGCACTTGCAAACGTTGACATTCCGCTTCATGCAACATTGAAGTCAATATAGCGAAAAGAAAAGAGCTTAACGTGGACCTGAGAACAAGGATTGTTGATACCCACAAGAATGGTAAAGGTTATAAGGCTATATCCAAGCAGTTTTTGGTTCCTGTCTCCACTGTTCAGAGCATAGTGAAGAAATACCGAGAGTTTGAGATGGTTGAGAACCGTAAAGGGCGAGGGAGGAAACAGAAACTTTCGCAAAGGGACGCCCGAAAAGTAGTGCGAGATGTTTTTATCAACTCAATAATCACTTCTAAAGCCATGTTAAATAATCTCCGAACCTTGGGCATCGAAATTTTCAAGTCAACGTTACAAAGGACATTGAATAAGGAAAGCCTCGGAGGTTACAAACCTAGGAAGGCACCTCTCCTCTTCTTCAGGATAAGCCCATCAAAGCTCGTCTATCTTTTGCGATGCAATGAACATCCGCATAAAGATGTCAGCTTCTGGTCACCAGTTCCGTGGTCCGACGAGACAAAGTTTGAGCTGTTTCGTCACTTAGGGACGTTGCCTTCGTTTGACGTAAAAAAGTTGACGCTTTTGAACTGAAAAACATTGTTCCAAGTGTTAAGTGTGAGAGGGAAAGTTTAATGTTTTGTGGTTTTTGCTCAGTCAATGGATCAGAAAACCTCGTGAAGATTAATGTCATCATGAAACAAGACCAGTACATCAAATTCTAAGTGAAAGCTTGAAGCAGTCTGCGGAAGCTCTCAACCTGGGCCCAAATATGACCTTCACGACAGCGATCCACTGCCAGATCAATGAAGAAATGGTTTGTTGGCAACAATATAAGTATTCTGGAGTGGCCAAGCCAAAGCCCGGATTTGGATCCAATTGAAAACTTATGGGCGATCTTCAAGAAAATGTGAATACGAGAAAACCCAAAAATCTTAAACATTTGTAACAAATTGCAGTAGAGGAATGGGCTAACATTTCTAAAGATGTTTGTAAGAACTTAGTAGTTAACTACCGTCAACGTCGGGCTGCTGCTATTGCAAATAAAGGCTTTGCAATTAACTATTAAGCTGGGTGTGAAGCTTTTTGAACCCTGTAAATTTCCTATTGTTGGTAATTATTTACAATGAGTACATTTATTTCTAATAATTTGTTATTATTTTACCTTTTGAATAACCCTGAAAGTTTCACAATTAACGTTGTTTGAATTTGATTATTAATGAACGAATAATTTAAATATTTTTCAAAAATACAATGGGTATGTTTAATTTCGAGCTTAACTGTGTATCCTTTTAACAAGGAGCATTACGTTAACCATCTCAAGTATGTTTGTCACAGTAATGACTACCAGTGTGGCTTGTATCGGCGTCCTGTGCCTATAATTGTAGCTTTGGGAGGATGGATGTTTTAAGAGCGCTATGTTTAAATAACTACTAAGTGACAAACTTAATGCTTTAAATGCAAAGCTTTAAACTAATGTGAAGTTATATAACCAGACTTACCAATATTTTAACAATATGCTGGGAAATATCCGGCTTGGAATACTATTAAATGTCCATTTAGTAGTTTTAGCAAGATAAAGAAATTATGCTATAATATCGTACAAGTCCATGATTCAAAGTATCAAATACTATGTGAAGCAAAAGGGTAGTGAAATTTGCACTAATATTAAGTCTTCACACGTGAATCACTCATAAGTGTAGAACTATAAGACTGGTACCTAAAGGCGTGTTCACGCAACAGTGTTTTGGTGCCCATTCGTGCTGCTCGGCATCCATATGTTTTCTTGTGTTCTTGGGAACAAAACTGTGTGTGTGTGTAGGTGTGTGTGTGTGTGTGTGTGTGTGTATGTGTGTGTGTGTAGGTGCGTGTAGATATGTGTGTGTCTACCGAAATGTTTACTACAATATTCAAAATGTTAGCAGTCAAATTTTGTGGCTTATAGTAAGTGTCATGAGTGAAGTTTTAATAGCTCTTCAAATTCGGCTCAACGCCGTGCACCTCCTGTTGATTAACGTACACAGTAACGCATTAGGACGCTCAACAGTACGTATGGAGACAAAAAAAAGCCTGCTTAAACCCTCTTAAACATTTTATGCTCCGTACTACATAAATATTTCTTCGACATACGAGGAAAACGTGCTTTCCAGTCCATTTACCAGACGCGATTAGACTTTCTTTAACTCCAGCCAGGGAATTTAGAAGCACTTGCTTCTGCTACAGAAACGACAAAAAGATTGAGTCGACAGTAAAAGGATTTATGTTAGTTTTGTTATTTCCGCCAACAATTAGCTACATAATTTATGCTTCTTGCGTGCAATTAATTAAATATGACGGGAAGGCCGCGCCTTCTCGTGATGAACATTTGTCTGTGACGTCATTCGCTGATTTAATTTGGTCAAGTGACTGTATAAACAATGACTATTATATTAACTTTAGTAATTATGTGCAGTTCTGCTAAAAGAGCTTGTGAGTTTAAGGACTTTTCAGCTTCTTCTTACACGGGAAGAAACTGAAGAACCCCATAAGGCAAACTTTCCTAAAATCCTGCCAAATTCAAACTATTTACTTCCATTAACTGCTTTGCTGAACGTCATCTGACCACACTTTCCCATTCGCTGCATGTTTTATCGTACGTGATGCGTACCAATTTAGGGTTAATCCTACGGGAAATGATAATATTAATGCCATAATTTTTCCGCATCTGTTGAAGTAACCCTGTATACATGCCTATCATATATGGTCATATATGCAGCGAACTCTGACTGTTTACAGCATTTCTTAACGCCGGCTGTCTCCCCTTTGTTCCGTAGCCATAGCGCTCAACTCTTAAGTATTAGCTTGTCGGCAAGATTTTATAAGTCCGACTCGCGTTATTTCATGCACAAAATGGGAAGAACCAGGCCATGGAAGAACTGTATTTTCCAGGCTTTTATTATTTCGTGAAAAAAATCTCAAGAATTTTTTTAGTCAAACGCATATTATTTCATTCACAAAAATATGAAGAATTTAATTGGTCTGGCTCATATTATTTCACGAAGAAAATGTGAATAATTTTAGTAGTCAGACTTATATTATACAGTGAAATATATGGGGTGAGTTTCATTAGTCAAGTTTATACATTATTGCTTGAAGCAAATGAAAAGGATTCTCTGTACGTGAAGCCATGAAAGCGTGCTCTTGAGACGCATGAATCATGCGTAAGCGCTTGGGTGTGGGCGCATGCGCGTGACGAATCTCCGTGCTCAGCGATGCGCGCTTCCATGCGGCGCGTGCGTGATACGCGAGCTGTTCTTCTTCTGTTGTTGTCGGGAGAAGATATTGCGCTGTTACTGTTCTTGTTTTAGAAATAACCATAGAATTTCTATTGATAAGGAATACAGTCTTGATAGCACTAATATTGAGAGCTGCTATAAAAACAACCGTAAGGTTGTTATTGATAGGAAACACGATCATAACAATACTGGTATTGAGAGCTGCGGTAAAAACAATCGTGAGGTGGTTATAAACACGAAATACGGTCATAAAAACACTGCGGTAAAAACAACTGTGAGGTTGTTGATAGGAAATACGATCAAAACAACACTGGTATTGACAGCTGCGGTATAAACAACCGTAAGGTCGTTGTTGATAGGAAATACGATCAAAACAACACTGGTATTGAGAGTTGCGGTGATATCACTGTATTGAGAACAGTGCTTGTCGTGCTGCTCTTGAGTGAAGACCTAGCAATGCCATACAAAAAATAGCCCCGACGCTGCTACTTTCAATAGCTACTTAGACTATTGTTTACGTGGATGTCAAGTGGAAGTTCAGTTATTCCGGCACAAAGCTGCCGGCGTTAATAATACCGCTGTTGGTAGCTGCATCAACATCATCGCTATTCAGAACATTGTTTACATCACTGCTACGAGGCTGTACAGATATTGCCTCAGAAAGCTGCGAGCATCAATAATGCTGCTAGTGATACGGTGTCATTCTTATCGTTACTGATAGTCTGTCTTGAACGGGCTTCTGTACTCTGTAGCCCAGCCTTTCTGAGCGAAGTACTGGGATTAATTACCAGGAAATATGAGTAGAAATCCAAGGAAGTAACCATTCCATTGTACAAACTCTAGTTCGCCCGCATTTAGAATTTGGTGTTCAATTTTGGTCACCACGTAAGTGCAACGATATTGATAAAATGAAATAATCCAACGCAACACAAGAAAGTTTGTACCTCAGCTGCGAAACAAGCCATACGAAGGTCACCAACAGAAAGGGGGACTGATCTCTCTCGAACAAAGACAACTGAGGGCGCAATTAATAGAAACATTCAAGTACTAGAATGTCTTCAACGACGTGCCTACAATGGAACTCTTTGAAAGAGACGTTAATGATCGCCTGTACTACAACGGACAGAAACTCGAGCATAAAGATTGCAGAACTACTTTCAGCCAGCAGTTTTTCCCGTACTTCATAGTGAACATTTGGAATAGACTCCCTTCCGAAGTTGTCGGTAGAGAATCCGTCAATGCGATTCAAAATAATCTTGACAAACATTGTGAGCAACATCCTTCACAGTTACGAACTCCACCTCCAGGAGTACCAAACTCCTAACGGCCACTATTAACAACGTCTTCGAGCTCCCCAGATCTGTCGCAATTAGTTGTGCTTGCACAATCAACTCCTTGCCCGAGTTTTTTTTTTCTTCCTCTGCTTTTCTTCCTCAGATCGAAGTCTCCATGAGGGCCGGAGCGTAAGTCTAGGCTGCTCTCTGGGCGTGGGCCTGTTGGTCCGTCTACTGCCAGCTATCTATAGTATTCTAATTTTATCATTATAATTATCCAAGTCTGCATTGCAGCCCATTGATTGGCCTCTGTCTAGTAATAGTATGCTGTTTTATCGGGTTTACATGTTGGATAACACGTATTGAAGCAGTTCACGTTGAAAAATGCTACTTCGTATCATTTGAACATTCATGGAGTCTTCCCACTGCATCCTTGACTGCCCTTTGCAGACTCAAAATGCTCTAAGCCCTTAAGACAAACTCTTCTCATCTAAAAACAAGACTGTCCACCAGTCCTTAACTGACCAAAGCAAACCCAACAAGTCTCAAGCCCTTACGGCAAGCTCTTCTCCTCTTAAAAAGATGACACTCCAGTCCTTAACTGACCAAAGCAAACCCAACATGTCTCAAGTCCTTAAGACAAACTCTTCTCATCTAAAAACAAGACTGTCCACCAGTCCTTAACTGACCAAAGCAAACCCAACATGTCCCGAGCCCTTACGACAAACTCTTCTCATCTAAAAACAAGACTACTCGCCAGTCTTTCTTCATTACCTTGGCTTATACCACGGAGCTGGCTGTGCGCACAGCTCTGCCTCTCTCTCAATT
>LQNS02277097.1:21244644-21265895 GCA_001587735.2 Parhyale hawaiensis
GTAACACATGTAGTTTATGGCATTTTTTCTCAGGCAAAAATTATGACACTTTCTAGCCAAAAGAAAACGTCTCGCTTCCTTAACTAGGAAACTTGAGCGGCGGCCGAGTGAGCGTCGTGCCGAATTTTGCTGGCGGTGCAGTTATTTGCCTGCACGTGGTGCTGTGGAACCTAACAAATGGCATCCATAACGGGCTGCCTGCTTAGGGAGTGATGCTTGGGGACCGCTGCATGTCTTATTTGTCCTCCCAGGACTGATGCATGTCTTATTTGTCCTCCCAGGACTGATGCAGGTCTTTTGTTCCCTCCCGAAACTGATGAAGGTCTTATTCCGCCCTGGGAACCCGATGGCCTTGTAATTTATATACAAGCCTCCCTGGGATAGAGCAAACGTTACTTTTTGCTTAATGGCCACATTCCTTGCGAACTTGACCTGCAACAGTACTAAACCTGCTGCATTGTCCGCAATTCTCCCAAGTCCAGCAAGGAGTGATGCAGTGTGGTGCCGGGCCCGTGCGGTGGGGCGGCCCCGTGCTTGCTTTCTTCTTGTCTCCGTCGGCCTTTGGATGGAGCTTGCCTTGCTGTTCCGCGTACCCGGCAACGTCGGGACGGAGTTGTGGCATGTGCCCTGCTTGGTGTGTTGCTGGGGAGCGTGGGAGGAGGGGTGCGGGCGTGTCCAGGGGCGCGTCCTGTCGGGTAGGTGCGGCATGGCCCATTGCACTTCACTCAAGCCCTTCCCTTTTTGGTCCCTTCAGGAGTATGGTCCGATTGTGGTGCGGCCCCACTTAGGTGGTAACGTGGACCAGGGCCTGCAATACTTGCCTGCAGGATCAAACGCCATTACCATTTCCTCCATGCGGTCAGAGAGGGTGGTGTTCAAACTCCGCTCCGTCGGAGGCAACTCAATAACAACATGAAAGTTTTATGTTCCCTCCCGGGCCTGATGCAGCTCTTATTTTCTCTCTCAATACTGATGCAGATTTAATTTCCCCTTCTGGCACTGATGCCCATCTCAATTTTTCATGGCAATGATAGACTTTTGTGTACCCTTGGATACCCTCGGATATCTGAAAAATTGAAACCCCGTCGGCCCTGGCGTATTATTGCTCTGACACTGTCTAGCACATCAACAGTTACTGAATTTTTTGAGCTTCTTCTCACACTACGCTAGCAAACAGAGCTGGAACTAAGCATAAGTAATAGCTGCGCTAATTTCAAAGAGGCTCGCTTGACGCCACCATTCATATCTGAGAAAACACTTTCTTGGTCTCATTCTATTTAACAAGCTGTAGGTATTTTTGGCATATAAATATTTTTAATGTAGTCATGGAATGCGTGGAAATTTTCAGGATATATTTTTAATGTAACCATTGAATGTAATAGCAAAGTTTTCATTATAGTTAATCTTGCTGCGATATACTTTTGTAATGTTCATTAAAACATTAACAGACTGGTCTCCAGGTTCATAATGTGCTGTATATCAGATGAGCGTTTCTACTATCAGTATCTCATAAGTTATGACTACATACTCTGATTTTAAATAACTTAGCATTTTAATGAATCTTTTCTCTATATACCTGGTTGGAAATAAGTGACGGCGTAGTAGTGGATTTTCTGAAAAAAAAAACTTTTATACGAGGAAAGTTAGGTTAAATACCGTTTTGTTTGTCTAGTTAACAACTGGAATTAGACAGAGATGTTCATACATCTGAACCAGGGGTGAATATAGATAAAAACTTAAGAGGTGAGTTAGAACTCGCCCTGGAGACCGTTGAGTTAAAATCGCCTTGGAGACCGGTAGACTACGGTATCGACACCTTAACACCAAGGGAGTGGACCGCAAAAGTAAAGCAAACACACTCAGCGCTGACCCTTCCCACCGATACATTCCGTACCAAGGAGAATGACACTTACAAGGTTAACGCACACGGGGCTCCCAAACTGGAGAGCACCGTGGGAACATGAGCTTGCGACGTCTTAAATTCGTAGTACGTTAATAATATTAGATTAGACAGGCGGCAGTAGACGCACCAAGAGGCCCATTCCCAAAGAGACACCGGAACCTTCAGCCCGGCCCTCTATGAGCAATAATGCCATTATGTTAGTAGGATGTAGAGGACTGGGGAAACGGGTGGAGAAAAAATGGAAAGCAAAAGAAAAAAAAAAGAAAGAAAAAGAAGGGGGAGAAGAATCAGAGCCAAAGAGATGATCATGAATACACGCAAGCATAATCGATAGCAGCTGATATGCGGAGCTTGAGAATATAGATGGAGCGGAAGTGAGAAGAAGTCGGCTTAAGATGGCCTGGAAAGCTTTGGCCGTTAAGTGCTTGCGATTCGTGGAGAAGGACTTCTTAGCTGTGGAGGATGTCTCTCCCAATGTATATCAAAACGATTTTTAAACGAGTTGACCGACTCCTCGCCAACAACGTCGGAAGGGAGTCTATTCCAAATGCTGACCATGAAGTGGGGAAAGAACTGCTGACTTAAGGTTATTCTTCGAGCTTCATGCGTGAGTTTTTGACCATTGTTTCGCAAGCGATCATTAAGGTCTCTTTCAAAGAGTCCCGTTGTAGGTACGTCGTTGAAGCCATTCAAGCACTTGAATGTTTTTATTAGTTGCCGACTGAGTCGTCTTTGCTCGAAAGAGATCAGACCCAGCTCTTTTTGGCGACGTTCATACGACTTGTTTCTCAGCTGAGGTACCAGTTTCGTTGCTCTACGTTGGACTCTTTCCATGTTATCGATATCTTTACAGAGATGTTGCGACCAGAATTGAACAGCAAATTCTAAGTGTGGCCTCACTAATGCCTTGTACAAGGGAACGATGATGTCCGTGGACTTGTATTCGAAGTTTCTGGTGATGAATCCGAGTACTCTGCTTGC
The DNA here is from genome assembly GCA_001587735.2 of Parhyale hawaiensis. NCBI lineage: Eukaryota > Metazoa > Arthropoda > Malacostraca > Amphipoda > Hyalidae > Parhyale > Parhyale hawaiensis. The sequence continues at coordinate 21,247,529 of LQNS02277097.1, forward strand.
CATTTTCACACTCTTGTCAACTTGCTGACTGTGTTGTAGTTTGTTTGTAATTGTGATTCCCAAGTCACGTTAGGTGACAGTAGCCAATTCGATCCCATTCATTTTCAATGGGATGGAAGGGTTCACCAGCCCGACGTGCATTACTGAGCATTTGTCGACATTAAAGTTCATGTAATAAGTAGCTAGCTATTTCATATTGTTTCTTTATCATTTCATTTGGGTCTCCAGAGTGTCCTATACATGTCTACAATCTTTATAGTTGCACAAAAATTTATATCAAAGGCTCTACGAACATTTTTAGTTCTCTGAACCATAAAATTCTATTATTATTATTACATCCACCAAGGAGGTTATGTTTTCGTCGTGTTTGTTTGTTTGTCTGTCTGTCTATTTATCTGTCTTTCACCAAGATAACTCAAAAAGTGATGAACTGATTTGGATGAAATTTACAGGGATTGTTAGGTATGTTAGGAGGAACAGATGATTAACTTTTGGTGAAGATACATCCATCCGTTTGTTTGTTTGTTTGTTTGTCTGCCTCATTTTTCTCAATGCCATGACTCAAAAGGTTATAGACGAATTTTTATGAAATTAATATGGGTTGTTAGGTATATAACAAAGAGTAAATGACGAAATTTTGATAATGATTGGTTTATTCGTTTGTTCGTTCGTTGTTAGTAATATTAAAAGACATAAATGATTAGATTTTTGTGCAGATCGGTTTGTTCGTTCGTATGTTTGACTCATGTTTGTCACAACGTTTGTTAGCAGCATAACTCAAAAAGTTATGAACAGATCTTCAAGAAAATTGCACATGCTGTTATAACAATCAAAAGGCACGAATGATTAGATTTTGTTTAGAGTTTATACAAAGAAAAATATAGTTTCAGAGCCCATTTGTAGTTTTTTTGCTCCGTTGCCTTGCTTGGCGGAGGTATGCGCTCTCAGAGGGCTCTAGTTATTATTATTTCGGGCAGTGTCTGTAAAATGTCGACCTAAACTGTGTCGTCGCGTACGCGTCGTTAACAGATCCTCATCTACAAATCGTAAAAGATACAGCATCATTGGAAAAAATATAGATTTAACATTCACAAGTTTCGACAATTTCGTTCCGTAAGACAGTTTAGGTATGGGGAATACGGTTACGTAATTTTTTTTTGCAAGTTATTTAACGCGAGTCGGACGCGTCACTAGGTACTCTTTTACTGCTGTAGCGTGCAGAGCGTATATATAGTAGCTGTTGTTTATTTCCAATTTTCCGAGAAATTGTTTGGCTTCTGCGTATTATGTATAGGCTCTTGCTTTAATATAACTTCAACAGGAGGAAAGTAATTTGTTTCTCTGATGCTTTAATGTCTTCTATAGAAATCTTGGTAAAAAGTTCTTCTCTCTCGGCGTTCAACCATGCGCATCTGAACCGTTTTTTTTTTTCAGTGGTTTGAAATTATAGAGGATAGCAGATCACTGGTAGACGACAAAAATAAATAAAAAACGTGAAGGTTTTCAACAATATGATTCCATATTCAGAATGCCATATTACTGTCGATAAAACTCACTTGATGTATTGCATTTTAAAGACGATAAACGACTCCAAAAGTGCTTCTGACACATGCGGGCATTTGTCAAGGTTGAATTCATCTGTTCTTTTACAAACCTCTTAACCAACTTTCTTTCAAAGTTTCATCCTTCAGAAACGTAAAAAAGTTCGGAGATGCTTTGATACGTATTTTTGGGCAACTATATAGATTGTAGGACATGTAGGACACTCTGGAGGCCCAAATGAAATGATGAAGAAATAATGAAAAATAGCTACTTATTAATGTACTACGATTTTATGACGTCAGAAGCTCATTTCCCAGGGTACTCTGCATCTTTAGAGCTCCGCGTGCGTTCCCCTTGTTAAGTCTCATCATCCTTGACTATGCACCGTAGGCGTATCGACGCGGACTAAGCCACAAAGCAGTCAAAACACGACAATAAAAACCAATGTGTACCTACACGCTAGTAGTGTACTTGGCCGTCAAAACTAACGACGAAGAATTTACGACGATGATACTTCTTTGACAATACTTTGGATTGTTTGATTATAAAGGTTTCCTTATAACTGATGTTTATAATGATGAAAAGGGGCCAGGTTGATCGATTTAAGTGAATTAGGTCGCTGCTATGGTTTTCACTGGCTTTGTTACAGTGTTTTCGCTGATAATTCTCAAACGAATTGTCGGATCACTATGGTATATTAACACAAAGCCTCTTACGCGCCTGCCTCATTTATGGAACACATAGCATATTGCTATATTTGTTTACAGAGGTTGACTTTTGTTTGGCCAATTATTTTAGTATTAGATCTCATTCGAGTAAAATGTTTTCATTCGTGACGGTTCTGGTCGTGACTTTTATTGTGAGACTGCGTAAAAAAGCAGACCTAGATTTCTTGTTTAGAGAGGAGTTTATTCGTGTATATTAAGCCTATATTAAACTTAAGACAGGAAGTCGCTTCAACACATTGGAAATACGCACAAGTTGGGGCGTGTTGCAATCAGGCCTTCGGTGTTACCTGTGCTACTCCGGCCTCCAATGCGACACAGGTTGGGTAACACCGGGTGACACCGACGGCAAACTTCCTAAATTTTGGGGTCATGTTATGGGTAACACTGCCTTTGTATACGAACATTAACTATGATTCTATAAAATTGGTATTAAAAAATGTATGACTGCCATATATTGCTTGAGTTTCTGCATTTGAAGCAAGGCTCCGCCAGAAATGTTTGGGTACGAGTTTTCTGCAAATTCCACTACACTTATCTTCTTGGGGGCGCTGAGATCGCACGTCGCATTCACCGCTACACGGGGTGACACTGGGTAACACTGTGAGGGTAACACCGACGTCTGATTGCAACACGCCTCAGGCAGAAAACGAGTTATTCAATGAAAACGGTTTTCCTGTTTACTTTGAATTAGGCGTCGTTCGAATGCGTTGAAGCGACTTCCTAGCTTCTTAATATACACGAGTAAACTCCTCTGTAAACATATATAACAATGAGCTACGTGGGCCATAAACAAAGTAGGAGTGTAAGAGGCTTTGTGTTGAAATATCGTAGTGATCCGACAATTCGTTTAAGAATTATTAGCGATCATAATTGAACTTTTCATTATGTGTGATTTTTGGAGACTGTAACATATTATTCTAATTTGCGCAAATGTGCAAGGAGAAACTATTTCTGTTTCCGTACAGCTGGATTGCTTGACATGCTTGTTTCGTTCAAACGTTGATGGAGATAATCTGGTCTGGCAGGTCTTAACTTACCCAGAACTTAACATGTGCTTACTTCATGATTTCGCTTCAAGTTTTAGGTGTTAATCTCTTGAGATTGTGCATGATTTCGCTTGAGACGGTCGATTTGTGAGATAAAATCATTAGCCCTCCTAAACTTAAGCGGCCGGTGATGGTGCGGCCGCTTAAACTCGACCCAGAGTAACAACTCCAAAACCCTGGATTTAGGTTCCAGATAAGCTGGATCTCATCTGATTATGTTGTCTCCAGCGAAGGACCAAATCAAGGCTCGCGGCTACAAAAGAGGAGGTGCTGCATAGATCTTTCCCAGATGTTTGTAATTCTTTCATTAACAAGAAGATGATTACTATTACTGCAATTTACTTTAACCGCACATTCCAACTATGAAAGTATTTACATTCATTGGTTCGTGCTGCAGATAAATGCCCATTAGGGCCAAAATGCGTGCGCAGCTGCAGTCGACCACAATCTGAGTGGTTATTGCTGTACTATTATGCATGGTCAGTAGCCATGAAAGTATTACAAATAGCCTGGAATGGAACCCTGTAGCCCCCATAGTTTATTAGGTACGAGACGCTACTGACTCGGCGCAAAATCCCGCTTTATTTACATACACTTTGCCGTTGAGGAAGAAGCAGTCCAAGCGTTTATTCCACGGGTTATTTTCCGCAGCCCTCCACACTCCGCCACTTCAGGAAACCTTATGGCACTTCACGCCTGTCCCAGGCTGCCTCTCTGGCGTCTTCAGCTCCCCTCAGACACCGTCCTTGCTTTTCTTTTTTATCTATTCATTAATGCATTCAATTTTATCCCTTTCATTTATCTCATAGTGTTTCCATTTATTCTTCCATACAACCAATTGCATTCCTTTCTTTTATCACGCTGTGTTTATTTTGTTTTCATTCAATCAGCTATATTCCTCATTGTTTTAAAATAGTGTTCCCCATTTATTCTACCATGCAGCAATTTACGATGCTTTAATTTTACGCACAGTGTTAAGTACTAAATAAGAATAGGCGAACGAAGCAATGGTAAAGACAGCATTTTGTGATGTTTCCTGCTTAGAAAATGATTAGTGTTATTAAATCTGTATTCCATTGATATTACTAGCTGTACATGGTGTTGCAGCAAAATCCGACACTTGACATCTAGCTAACATCTAGAGTCGGATTCCTCTGCAACACCCGGAATATTACTGTAACATTTCCTATCAATTGTCATAACGGTGAAAGGGTTCCCACGGAATATAGATGCATCATTAAGTACTAGCTACAATTATGCGAACTTTCTTAAAAATTGTGATTTCTTGTGTGCAAGGAATTGGATTTCACTGCATAAATTTCAATTTCTTGAAAAATGAGAAAATTGCTAAGAGCAAATGAACATTAGAAAATATATATGGTCAAAAACCAGGCAAAAAGAAGAAAACTGTAGTTAAATGTAATTCTTACGTTTTAAATAGAACAATATAAAATATCATTGACTTTATATCTTGTGAACATGCTCTTATTTTCTTACACACCTCGCACCATTAAGATTGTACAACTTGAATATACTCATTTGAAGTAATTTTCCCCAGTCGTCTTGAACTTTAAGTCATTAATCGATAATGTTAATTTTATTCCCAGCTATCACGTGTTCCAAATATGTGCTGAAGTTTTTCAATCTTTATAAATCAGAAGTTTGGGGTTGCCAATCCATAATTTCAAAATGTTGCTCTGTTAGATAGTTAGCGACCAGCTTAGCCTTAGATGATGGGGCATTATCGTGAATGAAAATGTTATCATCGAATGATAAAGTTTGGTGCTTTGGAGTAGATACCGCTTCCTTTACATGCACTTTACCCTATAGGAAGACGCAGTCCTGGCGTTTATTCCACTGGTAAATTCCACATCCCTCCACACTTAGCCACTTCAGGATATTTACTGCATTGTTTCTATGGATCAGAGGAGCAGATTTGATTACAGAGATAGGCGGCAGTAGACGAACCAAGAGGCCTATTTCCAAAGAGACACTAGAACTTCTTTACGTCCTGGCCCTCTATGAACTATTGTCCTTAAGTTAGTAGGATGCACAAGACTGGAGAAGAAAGAAGAAAAAAAGAGGGGAGAGGAAACTCAGGCAAGGCTAGAATAAATCCCTAGCACCTTACCACTGCCACCTCCTCCCTTAATATTAAGTTTTTCGCCGTCTCGTCACTGGTGATGGCGCTAACCAGTCAACTTCTTTTAAACGTCTACAAATAATTTTTCTCGGCACCTGCAAATTGGTAGTTGCATTAACTTCCCTCGAAATCCCTAGTGCAGAAGAGAATCTATTCGTTAGAGAAAGTTTTTTATTGATTTGGATATCCTTTTTTAGCCATATTTTTCTTGGTTTACTCACTTTACTGGTGGTAGACGCGCAGCCCGCGTGCTAACGCAGTTTTATAGTTCTACCCTCGACATTCTTAGACATCTCACTTTCAGCTATCTATCGAATGCTATAATTTTGCTTGCTCACTTTACTTATTTCTTTCATACTATAAATAGATATAAATTTTATTCAATTTTGGCACGACTCATATGTAATGTTTATAAACTGAAATTTGGAACTTTGTTACCTTGGAGAAAGTAAGTTAATGAACAAGTTACATTTCCAAATAACTAAGTTTTGTTCTTTGTCCCTGATTGTTGACCTATGTTTCCCACTATTAAAATTATTTGCTGTTGTCATTATTCTAATCCTCAAAAATCGAATGAAATTCATGCAGCTTATTAAGAGAACAATAACTGCTATTTCATGAAATTTTTGCTAAATTCCATTCCTAGTGTTCAAGAAATAGTAATTTACTGACTGTCTCATATTGTTGGTTGATAATGTACTCCCGGTGCTGAAAGCTTTTTACTCAACCTGCCTCTCATTTATTTTTTATTGACTTATATATATCTACCAGAATTTTATTGCTATCAATATGAATTTCATATATACTTCTCCCTGTTAAAGCTCCTTCTCTCGTTTCTCTGTTGTATACTAAATTCCATTTAATGCTATAGGCTCACATGCATACACACTAACACACACGCACCTATATTCACAGTCGTACACCGATTTATGTGCATATAAACCTATAATATACAGTTAAATGGATTAAGTAGGCACTGTATGTACTAAAGCTGTATATCATTACATATCTCTTTCCTATAGAGTGGTTAACAGCATTTTGAGATACGTTTTAAAATTTTCATATCTACAATAACCCTCCCCTCCGATCCTTCTTAACTGTTCCGTCATACTTAATGTTTCTACAGTAACAGGAGTCGCACATTTTCAATAAATCCATTAATTCGAAAGTGCTCAACGTTTTTTAGATCTAAAAATATAACACCTTTTTATAACATGCCGCCACTTCTTCTATAGCGCCTGCATCCATAATAATTATGCATTTTTTCCGATGCTGTTACGACCCTTTCTAAAAATTTTCACATTATGCAGTCTAATTTGTTACACCAGTTGCCAACTTACTCCATCAAGTTCAAATTTTATGATCAGCCGAGCCACTCTGCAAAGTATGGCAAGCGCTGAAACTTTCCGGCGCCTTGGACATAAAGAATTTAGAGGAAAGCTTTAAAATTTTCCGCGGGAAAAGTGGCTGGAGCTTTCGAACATGAAATTAAGATGAGTGCTACCGTAAGTTTTTAGATAATGTTAGGTGGGGCAGCGCTACTCCTTGTGAAGAGTGCTATTTTTCTCACTATTAATATTTTATAGTTATTTTTGTTAATATGTATTTAGTTTGTATTTATTTTATACTGATTATTCGTATCAGTGTCATTAGATGAATTATGTCACCTCTTTTGTTTATTATTGCTTAGTCGAGTGCTAAGTAAGTCATTAGGAAATATTTGCCAAGACGAAAATAGAACAGTTCATGTATGATAGAGTGAAGACGGGTGAGTCAGAATTATTTCTACTGTGTTTTTTTTATACTCTAAAATTTTTTCAATCAGTTATTTTTACCGTTCTTCTCAACAATAGACATACCATTACACGCTTCATTTCAGATCGTATAATACTTCCTCCACGAATATCATTTGCAATGCTACACTAATACATCGACTATCACATCTTTCTCATTATATCATACAATATTTCCCACAATATCATTTTACTTGCTACAATTGCAGTATACCATTACAACTGTACAACTGCCGAAAGTAAAATGATACTCTGTGCATTATATTTTCTGCGTGACAGTCCAACCCCATTTGTCTTGCGATCAATAATCTGTTATTTCAGAGCTCTTTTTCCGATTTAAAACAAAGCTGTCGTTGGTGTCCCTCGTATAGAGCGCATTAACTTCCAACTACTTTCCCAATAGGGCAGTTAGAAGTGAATCTATAAAACTATTATTTGGAGGCATTTTCTTTGGTCGTATTGTGTCTTTCTCTCGCACGATTCTACCTCTCACTTTGTACTACGCACCGTAAGATATATTCTGCTAATTTTACTGGAAAATGGAGTACCTTAAAATGCCGAAATTTTCAGTTGCTGCTTAAAAGTTTAGGAGAATTTTCCGTTACGTTAAGTGTGATCCCTAAATTTCTGAAGGAAGTGGTTTCCAACTTTATAGAATTGTTGTAACGGTAATAAATTCTTAAATTAGTAGAAAATTATTATGTGTATTTCAAAGACAAAAAAGTCGTATAATATTGACGCACTTTTTACAGCGCATAATGCTATACATGAAAACATAATGAAGCATTCGTATCTTACTAGTGGACGTGGCCATCAAAAATGAAGGCATAAATTTGAATCCGCTTGTGGTCAGTGTCCATGTTTCTGGTCACGATTATACATTAAAGAGAATGGATCTATTATAGCTACAACCTGATTTACCTTTAAAATATTAACAACACTCTTATTTTGGTAAAATCATGGTTTTTGTCAGACTAGTCACAACTGCTGTGAAAATATAAAATAGTTTTTTGTTTTGGCCGAATTTTGAGAAATCAATGAAAACAAATTGTCTGAGACACTGCTATGTAACGCCAGAGAAAGATGTACGTATCAAACCTCTCGCAAAGTATTCCTAAGTCAATTCTTGCTAAATCAAGTTTAAAAGATAGCGGAAGGGAAAAAAGATGTACAGTCAAATCTATCCATGACACAGGCCTGGGCATAAATAAAAAAGAAAATTTGTTTTCTATGGACCCAAGCTTGACACAGATGTGTTTCAGCAACCGTACACACATATTTGTACGCCTCTGTTCATTCTAACATTTTTTCTTCTAGAGAACAATAGTATCCACTGCTTCACGGTGAACAGAACCGATAGAGTTTTAATATTAAATGGATGAATAAACGATGGAACCTCACGCAGATTTATTCAGCTACAACACACCCATAAGTCTCCTTTCTCTTATTCTTGTAGAACTATGGCATCCAGTGCCTCCCAGAACCAATAGAGTTTTAATATGAAAGGCGCCCTGCAATTCGTTCGGATCAAAGTCCAATATTTGTGCGACAACATTGTGCATCTGAAGCTAGTCAGCCAACTTCAGTCGCGTTTTAATGCCGCTGAAACTTTGAAACTTGTGCAGTTTTGATTCCGCTCGGCCTGGTCTGGTCGGTCACTGAGAACATAGATGCGTCAAGCTCCGTGTGTGCGGCACGCGTCTTCCCCAGATGTGGGTACAATGTCCGAACACTATGACTGGCTGTTGTAAAAAGATTAAGTCGTGAAACAACATCTGGGACGGCCAGAATTCTGCTTGGGTAGCGGCCATACGGCTCCGATACATGAATAAACGAAGGCTGTCAGGGAGCCATGCTTGGACTGTTACGGGAGCGATTTACAAAATAAGCATCAAAACCTTCATTTCAACATACATATGCCCGTAGGTAATATTTCTAGTCCCTACAATAAATGCTATCTCAACTACGGCTCTGTCCGTTTCTTTGTGAATTACATATACTATATGTAAAATTAATAATTATATTCTTTTATAGTACTTTATAATAAATAAAATGTGATCAATTCTGCGCCCTAGCGGCGCACGAGCGCTTGTAAAGGTTTCTACTACTAGCTACTAATAATCCCTACTCACACTTGAATTATCTAGGAGCAAAGTTCATATCTTCCAATTATCTTGAGCTAGATAATATTATATTAGGATTTCCTTAAGGATTCGTGCAGTACCATACTCAGATTACTCACTTCTCCAGGTACATCCTTACTTTCCTCTAATGTATATAATGTATATGTATATATATATGTATCCTTCGCTTCGCTCGCCTCATTTCCTTCAACTCACACTTTTTCATCAGCTCATAGCATCTGCCAATCACTGCATACTGCTCATCAAGTGTTTTTCTTTGTTCACCCTACCCATCCAACCTCTTATTTCAGTCAGAGGAAACTCAGGTCAAATAAGATAACAAAGATCTTCTTCAATGCACGCTATGGTTCCTTACTGAATACTAACTTAACTACCCTTAGCGCGAAGAACAGTCACTGTATATTTTTCCTTTGAATTATTTTCCAAGATTGACTTGAAAAAAATCTTTATGTTGACGACCTAACCACAATTTCTACCCTCACTAACTCGTCTGTACACATCAATTACTCACCCACAGCCCTCGCCTTTGGTTTACGTAAGACCTCCACTGCTTTCCTCTCTGACATTCAAACGATTGAAAAAACTGCTAACAAGTCGGTTTGTTTGCTAAAAAGTCGCCAGAAGGGACAAATTATTCAGTTTAGCTCGACCTGGAACTCGGCTCGACATTTATTTATGAAAGAAACAGATTTATCTATTGGTTCTAGGTCGTAATAGACTACTATATCATCACCTAAATATGGCATCATCGATAGTGCTGCATAGGGTAGCGATTGTTCTGCATGACGGCACTAGTGTCAATATAAGGAGCACTTAATGATATAGAACGTTCTTTGGCGTACTTGAAAACTAAAGTTAACTTTTTGCATTGCCAAGCTGTGCATCATGTTTAGCTTCTTTTTCGTATTGATATACTTACGTGAACTCAAACTGTATGTGATAGTTAATTTAGATATATTATATATTAGTAATAGACTAGACAAATAGTCGCCGCAGACTGTGTTATCCTTTCTTAGTTAAACTTTGATTCTGGCGTAAACGCATGGCCATGTCAAAAATCTAATTATTCATCACGTCGAGTACATTCTATAATAGTTGTAAAAATAAGATAATTCAACCAGAAACAATTTTACTTTGAGGGTTTAAATTTTTTCTTTTTAACTAAATCCTGTAAGTGCAACTAGTTTCGTTGTCTCAAGCACCAAAAATAGTTATCTATGAATTAGGTCATCACATTATCTAGAGAGTTGCCTGTGAGTAATAAATAGGGGGAGGGCCCAACACAATGAGTTAGCACCTAGTAGAGCCAGTAAATTAATTGCATTGATCCTCATCACAACCCCAGCCGTTGCTTAGGTAGTACTATAAGTGGGCAAAAATTGCTATACCCAAACTAATTGCACCAATAATTACAGTAATAATTGCATTAATCCTCATAAAATTAGCACTTATTATTAAGGGGATGATAATTTCAGGAATCTCCGCTCCGCGTTTCCCGGCTTTCATCAACAGTAATATAACAATAATTAGCACACCCAGAGTAACAATAATCACGATATTTTGTTTACTGCTAGAAGTAATATCTAAAGTTTCGCCGAAGCCCACAGTCTGTAATGTGTAGCACAACATTACGCGACAAGAGTATAACAGACTCTAAGGCTAGAACCCTAGACACAACCTAGACTGGGCCCCGTACAGACTCAGCGGACACACATGGTACTAATGCCTACACTGCCTCGCTTATCTGTGCTACAGTGGGCTTAAAGAAATAAATTACGCGTAACAAAATGAGGTGGTATCACCGCTCGATGATAATATTGTATTATCTTTATTTGTATTAATATTAGCAGTAGTGGTAGTGATGGTTGTAATGGCTCTTGTAGTAGAACTGTTTTTAGTATTATTTTAGTATCATTATCAAGGCGATTCCATACCCAAATTGTGGATTGGTTGAGCGATGTTTAGCTCTATGCTCTAGTGCCGGGTCGTATCCCTCAACCTAAGGCTCAGAGCACTTTGCGATTGATGTGCGCTCTTCCAAGCAGAGCGCTTTTCTGGAGGGCTCCTGGATGGAGATGGTCGCACGTCAGCTCTCGCAGGGCAGTCTTGAGATTCTTGGATATTATCCCCCGAGCGCCGATGACCACTAGAACGACATCGACCTTCGAATGCCACAGTCGTTGAATTTCGATAGCAAGGTCACGGTACTTTTATTCTCATTACTATTTTTATTTTTGCTGATGTTATTATTATCATTTGTTAGTACTATTATCTCAGTTTTAATTATTATCGAGGTGATTTCACGACCCAAAACTGGATTGGTTGAGCGATGTTTAGCTCTACGATCTAGCGCCGGGGTGCATCCCGCGACCTAAATCTTAGAGCATTAATATTAAAATTATTATTATTAGCGAGGGGATTTCACAACCCAAAAATCGATTGGTTGAGCGATGTTTAGCTCTACGCTCTAGCGCCGGGTAGCATCTCGCAACCTAAGGCTCAGAGCATTTTGCGAATGATGTGCGCTGTTCCAAGCAGAGCGCTTTTCTGGAGGGTTCCTGGGTGTAGATGGCCGCACTTCAGCTCTCGCAGGGCAGTCTTGAGATTCTTTGATATTGCCCCCAGAGCTCCTATGACCACTGGAACGACGTCCACCCTCATCTGCCACAGTCTCTTGAGTTCGATGGCAAGGTCGCGGTACATTTCCTTCTTCTCCGCTTCCTTGTCCACGATTCTAGAGCCATATTAGTATCATTCTTACTGACATTATTGTTATAGCTTTTACTACCTCCGCAAAGGAGGTTATGTTTTCGTCGTGTTTGTCTATCTGTCTCTCTGGATGTTTGTCTGTCTCTCTGCCTGTTTGTCTGTCTCTCTGTCTGTCTGTCACCAATATAACTCAAAAAGTTATGAACTGATTTCAATTAAATTTACAGGGATTGTTAGGTATGTTAGGAGGAACAGATGATGAACTTTTGGTACAGATATGTCCATCCGTTTGTTTGTTTGTCTGCCTCATTTTTCTTGATGCCATAACTCAAAAAGTTATGGATGGATTTTGATGAAATTAGCAGGAGTTGTTAGGTACATAACAAAGAGTATATAATCAAATTTTGGTGATGATCCGTCTGTTTGTTCGTTCGTTTGTGGCTGTTTTTAATTTTATGTTTGTTAGCACAATAACTCAAAACATAAAGAATGGGTCTTTATGAAATTTATAGGAAGCTGTTAGTAATGTTAAAAGACATAAATGATGAAATTTTGGTGCAGATCGGTTTGTTCGTTTGTATGTTTGAATTATCTTTGTCATAACGTTTGTTAACACTATAACTCAAAAAGTCATGAACGGATCTTCAAGAAAATTGAACAAGCTATTATTAATATAACAAGGCACAAATGATCAGATTTTGGAGTTTATACAAAGAAAATTATGGTTTCAGAACCAATTTGAATTTTTTGCTACCGTTGCCTCACTTGGCGGAGGTATGCGCTCTCAGAGTGCTCTAGTTATTAATATTATTATTGTGAACATTGTTATAATTATTATATTAACAGCAGCAGTAGTAGGGTGGTGGTTGTTGTAGTAGTAGTAGTAACACTATAGTAACACTAATAGTAGTAGCAGCAGTGGTGGTAGCACTATATATTTCATTGTAACTGCTGTTTTTACTAATGAAAAAAATTATAAAGAGATAAACGAATCACAACCCACTTTATTTAGCGTTGTTAAATCGTCTGGAGTCTCTATGTATTCAACAGATAAATTCTCAATATATCCCGCCCTTACCGCGCTAACCACACCAGCTCCTTGCAAGCTCGCTCTACATCTATATTTCGCTTTCTCAAATGTATCGCGCCTTTTCATACACAACACACTGCGTTCATATATCAAAATTCCGAGTAAATTCCTCCTCAGGGCCTACATTACCTTTCCCTGTAACAAATTGCCGGACTGAAGTCCATTACAGCTCAGGGCTTGTACGGGATTGCCAGTGCAGGGTTTGCGCGGGATTGCCAGCGCAGGGTTTTCGCGGGATTGCCAGTGCAGGGTTTGCGCAGGATTGCCAGTGCAGGGTTTGCGCGGGATTGCCAGTACAGGGTTTGCGCGGGATTGCCAGCGCAGGGTTTGTGAGCGATTGTATCATTTTCAACCATTGGGTCGTAGTAAGTAGCATCCCAAGGATGCGTGCCCCGCACACTATATGTTGTAGAAAAACACTTGTATATTATACGCAGATTTTTGTGATTATGCTCCTCTCATTTTTCCTGAAAAATTACAGCAGTCTATAAAGTGATACTCTAAAAATAAGGGAAAATTTTCTTCCGGCCGTTACGGAACTGCTTTAAATAAACAGGAACAATTTCTTAACTCAGGGAACAACACTAAACTTTACCAGATCTGTTTGATGTGCTTGCTGCTATCATTTTTCCCGTAATATTGATGGTATTTTTTATGCTAAAGTTTTCTGAAGAACGCACCATAAATAAAAAAAATTCGCTTACCACACCAAACGTGGCTCAGTAAAGAAGATCCATAAGAAGCCTATCGCCCTCTGCACCGAATGCGCCCTAAATGGAACAGCAAGGCAGAAAGGGAAGAAATTTACTGCCACATTGCCATGCTGAGTCTCGAGGAAGTAAAGCCGTTGCAATTGGTGGGAGCACATCTCTAGAGCGGCACCCTTGGATCAGAAGCAATATTACCTGTAACATATGACATTACCGGAACAAATGCAGCTACTCCGAACGAAGGGCACATGCAAAATGCTCCAGGAAATGAGATATCGCGTGGGCCCTGCTCTCATCTCTGTGAGGGGATGCCAGGCTTTCCCTGTCTCGAAAGAGACTGCGTGAAGCCGAGGGTTGCTTCTTCGACGCTATTTCCGGGGAAAGAGATTGAGCTAGTCGTCTTGCTAGGTTTGAATTTCGTTTCCCTCTTACAAAGGAATTATTCAAGTACGTAGCCTCATTTCTAGTGTAAGACTAAGCTAGACGTCCTGTTAGTTCAGGATTTCATTTCCCTCGGGGATGGATTATTCAAGTACGTGACATCACTTCTGATGTAAGAAAAAGCTAGAAGTCTTGATGGTTCAAAATTGAATTTCCCCTGCGTAAAGGAAATATTTCAATGAGTGGCATCATTTCTACTGTCAGACTACGCTAGACGTCTTGGTAGTTCTGGTTTTTGTTTCCTCGGCGTAAACGAATTATTTAAGTGGCATCCTTCTTGATTTAAGATTGAACTGACCGACCATTTTATTAGTTCAGGTGTTAGTTTTCTTACGTCAAGCAGCTGGATAATGTGGTAGTGGCTGTTTTAAGATAAGATGAGCTAGACGTTTTAGTGGTTCTAAGTTTTGTTCTCCGTAAATCGAGGAACGGTAATGGACAAGCATCGCTTCTTGTAAAACGTTGAGGTAGAGGTCCTGGAGATTCTCGATTTCGTTTTCCTTACACAAAGAATCTGTTCAAAGACGTTATTTTTTGAGAAAGATTATACTGGCCGTTTTAGTAGATGTAAGTTTCCCGTTTGAGTAAAAGACTCATGTTAATGCCATTTCCGGGAGAAAAAATTCATCTAGAGATGTTTTACGAGCTTGCCTCTAGATTCTGTCTTCAGCAAAACAGTTTGAGTGACGTCATTCCCAAAGGAGACTGAGCTACATGTCTTGTGTTACTAGACTTTCCAGCTTTAGAAAAGGATTAAAGTTGAGTCGTATCTTGAGCTATATTGACTTAAATATCGCTTGTACTAACTTTTCTTGATTGGAAAAAAGGTTTGAGTGCAGAGCTTCATGCTTTCTGAAAGATTCGTTGTTTCTGAATTTTTTCCCAAATGTGAATGGTTCATGGGACATTTTCTGCGTACGATATAAATTTACGTCTTTGTTGCCCCAGATCTGGTGGCTCAAGAATGAACAATTCCTGGAGTAGAAATTAAATGTATCACGTGGAAAATTGTCTATACCACCCGCCGGCATGACTTAAACTATTTCACTATCACCTCAAACTTGACACTGTTTGAGACAATCTTGGGAAGTTGAACAGCATTCTAACGTGAGGAACATGGCCCGCACAGGAGAAAATACTCTGAAAACCTCGGCTTTAAAATCTCGATTCAACCTAATGGCTTTGGTAATCTCATGAGCGATTCTCTATTGTTTACAAAGTGCATGCATTCGATATATGGTCGAGCCGTGAGGAGTGCTGCCTTACTTGTAGCCACGAGGTCGGACATTCTATTCCCAGCCAAGGAGTAAGTTCTGCCCAACTGCAATACAGCGTCAGCATTTCCTCCATTCAAAATCCGCTGCAGCGACACACTCGTCTGATGCGTCGTGTGAACCAGTGTCTTTAGATTTCTTACTTTAGGGATGCCATTAAAAGAATTTTGCCTTTACAATTAGTATAGGTTGGTATCGATGTCTGTCTCGTGTTTACGTGATCTTATTTCATCTTTGTATCACGGTTATTATTGGAGGGATTTCACGACCAAAATTGGATCGGTTGAGCGATGTTCAGCTCTACACTTTGGCGCCGGGTCACATCCCGTGACCTAAGGCTCAGAGCATTTTGCGAATGATTTGCGCTGTTCTAAGCAGAGCGCTCTTCTGAAGGGTTCCTGGGTGGGGTCCCAGGAACCCAGCTCTCGAGCTCTCCCCAGCTCTCGCAGGGCAGTCTTGAGATTCTTTGACATTGCCCCCACAGCTCCGATAACCACTGGAACGACGTCCACCTTCATATGGCACTGTCTCTGGAGTTCGATGGCAAGGTCATGGTACTTTTCCTTCTTCTCCGCTTCCTTGTCCACGATTCTGGAGTCGAAGGGAATTGAAATGTCGGTCAGTTGGGCTGACTTCTCTTGTTTGTCTTCTACGACGATGTCCGGTCGGTTGGCGTGAAGTACTCGATAAGTTTCCATCCTCTTGTCCCAGTAGGTCTGCATGGCTTCGTTTTCAACCACTGGCGTGAGTTCATGCTCGTACTACCTCTCACTGATCGGGAAGTTATGGATCCGCAGGAGGGTCAAGTGAATGTGTCAAGCAACTTTATCGTGCCTGCGCTTGTACTCTTTTTGCGACAGCACTCCACATTCGCTTATCATGTGGTTGATTGTTTCATCTGAACTCCTGCAAGTTCTACAAGTACTAGGGACGTTTATGTTATCAATCTTGTTTTGGATATACCTGGTTCTGAGGGCCTGCTCTTGAGCTGCCAGGATGGTGTCTTCTGTTTCCCGTTTCAGCTCACCCCTCAGAAGCCAGTTTCAAGAGTCTGATACGATTTTATCCTGAGTAGCTTCAAGGTACTGGCCGGACATCTTTATGCTCTTCCATTTGTTTGTCCGATCGAGGCGCCGTCGCTCTTTGAATTGGTCAGCCGTTTCGGTCTCTTTCAGCAACTTCGCCTCGATTAAGCAGCGTGCCCACGGGTCATCGCTCTCTCGGAAGTGTTAGGAGAGAGCGCGTTTTTCCGCTTTGACACGGTCCTCGACGCTGATGAGGCCACGGCCCCCTTCTCTTCTGTTAATGTAGAGTCTGTTTACGCACGATCTTCCGTGTAGTGCTCGATAGATGGCAGTGAGCTTCCTGGTTTTGATGTCCATGTCGGTGCAGTCTTTCTTGGTCCAGTTGATAATGCCACCAGAATATCGGACTACGGGGACGGCCCAGGTGTTGATGGCCTTGATTGTGTTGCCCCCATTCAGGTGTGATTTCAGGATGAGCCGGAGTCGGGTGAGGCACTCGTTTCGAATGAAATATTTCATCTTTTTGTGGAAAATAATTATAACTAGCTGGACTCGTGAAACTTTCACGGCTTTGCAAGGCCTTTCTGACAGACCCGTGAAACTTTCATATTTTAGCATGGTAACACCACACTTGTTTTCCAACACTGGGACTTGATGTGTGATGTATTAAGTCCATCCTCTTGGTTGATAATAATATCCATAATGCCTTGCAGTGGAAGAGCCAAGGGAGAATCGTGAGGACACACTCCCTCCCAAAAAAGTTACACGCACCCTTCACTGGAAATGAGGCCTTGAAAAAAAATTTACTGCTTAGGGCCTAGCTTTTGTGTCTAGCTGACCCCCCCCCCCCTCTCCTTGGATTTTGCAAGTACTCCTAGTGCCCACCTCCACATGGAAATTTTCCAGATCCCAACTCGTTCATTCAGAAGAGCCCAGGGGCATAAAAATTCTTAAAAAGATCTTGCCCAGCTGCACAGGACTGCTGACCTCCACGTGTCATTGGACCCGTGGAATATTTACATAAGTTAGCAGAACTCGTGAAACGTTCACTGTCTGGCTTAAGGCGCTTTTGATAGATCAGTGAAACCTTCACATTGTACCATGGCAATTCCCCGTCAACATCACAAACAATAACGAGATTCGATGTATGATATCTTATACGGCCAGCCTTTTGCTGATAATAATTACTGAAGCTGCCCTTTTCTAAGTGGACGCGTGGATTATATTGATAAGTCACTCTGTCTAACTAGACCCGTGGAATTCCTTTGGCAGTAAACCACGGTACAGGTTCCCCAAGATTTATTCTTAAAATTTTCCAGGGTATAAACAATTAAAAAGACCTGGCCTGTGGCTGAGAGATTAGTCACCAGCCGTACCACAGATACGCTAGCTTCCTGAACTCAATAAAGCGCAAAACAATGAAGAATAAACGACGAAAATCGCCAATATATTGGCCTCTTGCGTTAGCTGTAGCACAGATACCGGATTTCGCACGTAAGGCCAAATGCGAGGTGAACATTGAATTCAGGCGTAACACACGAAGGAACGAAGGAACAACGCTGTTAATATTATACTAGCAGGGCCCGTGGAAATTCCACGGTGGGTAAGGTAATGTCCTCACTTTTTATAATGAAACAGTCTAGCCTTACGCTATTATAACTCACTTTAGTTCACCTAATGCAGTTTCTCAACCTAGCCTGCCGATAAATAGCGCCTGTTCCT
>LQNS02277097.1:21285226-21331147 GCA_001587735.2 Parhyale hawaiensis
CAGAGGACAGCTACCTAAATTGGAGGACAACTGTCCCAATAGGAGGTAAACTACCCCTTAAATTCGAAGGACAACTACCTTCTGGGAAAACAATGACCCCTAGGAGGACAACCCCTGGGAAGTTAACTACCCCCAGGAGGACAACTACCGATTAGCAATAATAAACACGATTAAATTACCTGTGCAACTAATTACTTCAAAATCCTACAACAAGCATACCGGTAAAAGGAAATTTTCCAAACACTGAAAATAAAGTTGGTAAACCGTGAATATTTTCACGGGTCCAGCTAGTTATCTATAATATTAATAGCGTTATTCCCTCGTTCCTTCGTTCGTTCGTTCCTTCCTTCCTTCCTTCGTGTGTTACGCCTGAATTCACTGTTCAACTCGCATTTGGCCTTACATGCGAAATCCGGTATCTGTGCTACAGCTAACACGAGAGGCAAATATATTGGCTATTTTCGTCCTTCATTCTTCATTGTTTTGCGCTTTATTGAGGTCTGGAAGCTGGCGTATCTGTGATACGGCTAGTGACTAATCTCTCGGCCACAGGCCAGGTCTTTTTATTTGTTTATACGCCCGAAAGTTTTAGGAATAAATTTTGGGGAACCTGTACCGTGGTTTACTGCCAAAGGCATTCCACGGGTCCAGTTAGACAGAGGGGCTTATAAATATAATCCACTGGCCACTTAGACATGGGCAGCTTCAGTAATTATCAGCAAAAAGGCTGGTCGTATAAGATATCATACATCGAATCTCGGTGTTGTTTGTGATTTTGACGGGAAATAGCCATGGTACAATGCGAAGTTTCCACTGATCTATCTGAAGCGCCTGAGCGTGGACGTTTCATTGGTGCTGCTAACTTATATAAATATTCCACGGATCCAATCATACGCGAAGGTCAGCAGTTCTGTGCAGCTGGATAAGGTCTTTTTAATAATTTTTATGCCCCTGGGCTCTTCTGAATGAACGGGTAAGGACCTGGAAATTTTACATGTGGGGTGGGCACTAGGAGTGCTAGCAAAATTCAAGTTAGTAGTTATTCGGCAGGGCTCACTTTCTATTCAAATGTCAGCGAAACACAAAAGCTAGGCCCTAAGCAGTACATTTTTTTTCAAGGCCTCATTTCCAGTGAGGGGCGCGTGTAACTTTTTAGGGAGGGAGTGTCTCCCCACGATCCTCCCCTGGCTACTCCATTGCAGGGAATTGGGGATATTAACAACCAAGAGGATGGACTTAATATATCCCACATCAAGTCACATTGTTGAAAGTTTCACGGGTCTGTCTGAAAGGCCTTACAAAGCCGTGAAAGTTTCACGGGTCCAGCTAGTATAGATAGATTAACAACAGGTGCTACAGCGAATCGTCGATTCGTACATTCCAATCAATATAAACACGTTTACATTTAACTTGTTGTGAACTTCAGTCGTAGACGAGTGGCAACGTTTGGCTTTTGGAAACTGATTTCATGCAATAATTGTATATAAATAAGTGACTGAAGTGAGGGATCCCGAACCCTACGACTGAAGTTCCAAATCAATTGATGTCAGCATGTTTTCCTTACATCGATCCCAATACTCGAATTGGTGACGCCTCAACATTGCTGGAATAGCATAATGGAGAAAGGAAAAAACTCTTGTTAGGATCTCTTGCTGGCCATTCCAAGATTAGCATATGTAGCTACGTTTTTTTATGTTCTTTTTTTGTAACTCCGAGTTAGTAGTTATTCGGCAGGGCTCACTTTCTATTCAATAATATTTCTGCACAGCAATGTGGGCTGGAAAGTCAAACAATTATAAAGCTTTGTAGCAAGATATTATAATGACGTCACCATCGTTGAATATGTTAGTGAGGTGACGTAGCTATTTTTTCAATTTGTAAGAAAAGTACAAATAGCTCATGAATGAAATTAATTCAGTGAGAAAAGTTTTACTTTCTAAATATCGTGTTTAATATGACATCCAACGAAAATTATTATCGCATCAGTAAAGCTGACAAGAATCAGATATAGTAGTTATGTACAGTTCTATAGCTCCCAAAGGTCGCTGGTGACCATAAGCCAAACTATTTCAAAAAGAATAGTCATCTGCAGTAGCTTGCTTTTTGTAACAGAAGTTATCTCATATTAATTGCAATGAATTTGATAAGACTGATTTTTTCCATCAATCATAAAGATATAAAATCCCCTGCCGTTACCATTGAAGTGGATATAATGCTAGACCACATATTTCAACAATCGTAAAGATGAAATACCCTGCCGTTACCATTGAAGTGGATATAATGTTAGACCACATATTTCAACAATCGTAAAGATGAAATACCCTGCCATTACCATTGAAGTGGATATAATGCTAGACCACATGTTTTGAAAGTCATTTTAGTCATTTGGTAGGAACAGACCGGTATAATATTAGAGGAAATAGATTCAATTTGGCCACAACTCGATTGGAAATTGAAAAGCAATTTACTGTGTTTCAGCGTGTCACAATTTTTAATCAGCTGCCTGATGAACAGCCAATAAATCACCAGACTTTCAAACGATAATTTAGGAATTATTGTAGGCGTACGTAACTACAGTGACATTTAAATGCTCTGTGCCTAATGAGTATGCGACATTTTTTATGGGTTTCTTTTCAGTTTTAGTTTTGTTGCAATTGTTTTACTGTATAATGTTTGAATTGGAAACAATGAAGGTGTAAAGGGTTGCCTATACATCACTACAGCATGGATGACCTTGAAATTTAGCGCTAAATGTGAAAAATAGGAAAAATAAGCTAATGCAATTACAGTAAGCGTTGTATATACTTGGTGCCTATCGAGTACAACTATAACATTATTCATTATGATTCCAATCTTACTTCGCCGAGTGTCAGCGCTGCATGACTCACCATACGACTAGATTCCAAAAGTACAAATTTATCGAGCGCTTAGAGTACCCGCGTGATCCACTGCAGAGCGCTTCACAGACTAAAAATGGAAGTTGCTCTGTTTTTCCACGGAATTTCCAGGTCCCTTGCCATGCATTTTCCGGTAAGATTTGCCTTTTCCGGTCTATCCAGCTATGCGATAGCTGAACCTTTGGAACGGGTAATATTTTTATCGTTTGTTCCTCATACCTTGCTCTAGCACAGCTCTGCTCTCTCACTCACTAAAAGCAACAAATATTGCTCCGAATAAACGTGCGGGAGATACGGGACGATCCTCTCAGAACTTTGTGCATGCCATCCTCCAATAACAACTACTAGCCTGGACCCGAGGAAATTACGCGCGACATCCTCCACGAATATCTACTACATAGCAGGGACCCAAGGAAACTGTACAGGTCATCCTCCACTAAAAGCTACTAGCAGGGACCTGAGGAAATTTGTGTACGCCATCCTCCAATAACAGCTATCAGTTGGGATTTGAAGGAATTGTTCATGACGTCCTCCAATAACAGCTACTAAGTAGATGAGACCTGAGCAAATTCCTAGAAAAAAAAATTTGTTCTTTCTGTATGCTGATTAGCGACAAGGAAAATATACTCTAGCGGGTAAAATAAGAGAACCATGTAGCTGGAGATGCTGATGCCCAGCTCGGTGATTTTTGTTAACCGCTTAGGCCGCCTTCGATTTAGTGATACACATTCAATTCGTCTAAACATATTCTGTGGAAACACTGCTCTGAGGTCAATGTGCGTTCAAGCGCAAATTACCGGAGTTCTTACGCGTTATATATGTTGGTCTTTTCCACTATTTACTAATGAGTATACCAGTAGTAATTATAGATGCTATACCAGACTTTCCATCATGGACAAGAGAACAGTTGATCTCTAGTGCAGCTGCAATAATCCTCACATGCGATCGGTCACATTTTCTTTGCTGTCTTGGTTTTAAAGTCACTATCTATTTCTGACTGATAAGTATAGTGGGAGACATGAAGTTAGACCAGATTGACGGTGATGCCATGGCTTCATCTGTTTCACAGACAACCGTTAGTTAGGTTCGCCAGTTAGTCGCACGCATGCTAGACTGGGTTTCTGCTGTTGTAGGAACGTCATACTGTTAAGCAGCACTTACGTTTCTTGCTACCAAATTTGTTTTCCGTGTTCACTGGTGGGTTGGTACCTTCGTATCATCTGGTCCGCCTTTCGTCCTACCAGTCCCACTTCGCTTGGAAGCTTGGTGCCATCTCAGTCTCCACGCACATTGGTTGAGCCGATTAACGGCTGTGAGCGCCATTTTTTTTTTTTTTTGTCAAGTGGTGATTGTGGACGTGTGCCACAGTCCTGGGACTATTAGCGAGCGGATGACTAATGTTGTAATAGCACGGGGTGATACCATAGTCGTATTTAGTGCCTCGGGTTGCGTAAACTACTGATAGCGCTCTGGTAGTTTGTAATCTAAGCGACTCATGAAATGGTAGCAAGTTGTACTATATTTTTTATAGGAATCATTCAGGGTTTATCATTGTATCCGGGAAATAATGCTCTTGTTTCATTATTCCTTCTTGAAGTCGTGTTGGACTGCGTGCCGGCCGGGACCCTATTCACTTGGTGTGCGACTGTGCACCAGGTGCTATTTGGGTTATTGTGTGTGGCCGTCTCCCGCTACAATGATTTTCATTTTTTGGCAATAAAAGTTAACCATGTAGAGTAGGTTAATGAATGTTTTGATGGGGCCCTAAAGAATGAATTTAACATATTTCTAGAAGACAAACATAAATACATTTAATATATTAGAGTAATCTAACAAACAATAACAAAAATTGAACAGTGTAAAATAAGAGAACGATCGTCTCTAAATACAACTTTACAAACAAATAACATGGAACAATGGTCAATTTTAGGGTTAGAACAATTAGTATGGAGTACGTAAACCTTTATTTTCAATAACTGTAGCACAGCGACGATTACACATCACAAGTTTCTTACAAAACTCTGGAGTTATTTTTTTTTTTTTCATTCCTCTTCAATTTTAGTCCACAAATCCTTTACTGTTGATGGTTGTCGTTCTCTTACATTATCACCTATAATTTTCCATATATTTTCAATAGGATTAAGGTCCTGGCTTTGGACAGGCCACTTCATGACTTCGATATTCTCTTCCGCAAAATTCCTTCACTTTCTTTGCAGTACGGCACGGGGCATTATCCTGCATAAGAATTACTGGCTGATTTGGTGATGATCGTAGAGATGGGATAACATATTGTTGTGCAAGACTGAGATACACATTAGCTGTGGCAGTTTCTTTAATGGCCACCAACGGTCCAACTCCTTCAGATGAAAACATGCCCCACACCATTACGTTACCTCCCCCATGCTTTACAGATGTTTTGACACACTTCGGGTTCAGTCTGTCATCTGTTGCACGTGTAACATACCGTCTGCCATCAAATCCAACCAACTTAAATTTAATTTCGTCGCTGAAATGCACTCTTTCCCAATCTTCATCTCTCCAAACGATGCGCCTTTCCGCATATTCAAGTCTTGCTTTCTTATTCTTCTTACTGATAAGTTGTTTAGTGGCAGGACTGTGTGCCTTTCCCCCAAATGCATTGAGGCGACGAGAAACTGTATAGAGAGACACTTCTATGTTGTTATTGACCTTCAGCTTTCCGGAAATTCCCGCTACAGTTTTAAAAGGATCCTTCTGGGCATAGCGTTTCATAATCCTATCAATTCGTACGGTGGTTTTTCGAGGGCGGCCTGCAGATACCGGTGATTCCACCTGTTTCTTTTCATCATAGAGCTTCAAAGCACGAGGAACAACGCTCTTGGATCCGTTTACCTCTCTTGATATGGCCGAAAGAGTCATTCCTGAGGACCTGAGCTTAACAATTTCTTCCCACAGCTCAGGAGTAACTTTCACGTGAGGTGCCATGTTTCTAGAATGGTGTGATCGTAAGAGTGGCAGTTCTAGAAGTCATGTACACGAAATTGAATGTTGCCAGATGACCGGGGTTAAATGTGAGAATGTTTTAGAGACGATCGTTCTCTTATTTTGCACTGTTCAATTTTTGTTATTGTTTGCTAGATTGCTCTAATGTATTAAATATAGTTATGTTTGTCCTGTTTTTTTGTAGAAATATGTTAAATTCATTCCTTAAGGCCCCATCAAAAGATTCATTAACCTACTCTACATGATTAAACTTATGTTCAAATAATGAAAAAACGTTCTCTTATTTTGCCCGCTAGTGTATTTCATTTTGCATCAGACAGCACATGTATGACTGGTGGGGATCGAGTGCTGAATATGGATATTTGTTGTTTCCGAACTCGTTCCATTGACACACTAATTCCCCTATACAAAACTGGAAGTGCCATGTGCAGACGAACGGATGCATCGAAGGAACCGTAAATAGAGAATTAATAACAACATTAGTACGGATATGCATGTCTAATAAATATATAGATAAGTTCGTATTGCAGCAACCGACAATAACCAGCTCGTCATAGATAAAAGATCAATGAGTGTAGATATTGCGCCCACGCTTAACCCACCAAGTACACATGTAAATTTAGTTCGCCAAATCTTCATCGAACTTAATGCACATGAGTTGCATCTTCATTCTTTACCGTCACTGGTGGATTTCGGAATTAAAATTCAGTTCAGTTGGCAATGAGCTGGAAGCCGAAGCAAGCCTGTGATACACAAAAACTGCTTTGAACTTGACTAGAAATACGAACCGTTTCTGCTAGAATAATATTAGTGACAGCCGAATGCACCTGTTTACTTGTCGCTAATCTGATAGCATGTGCAATGCTTCAATAATATTAGATCCATAATATTACTCAGGCAAATCTAAGGGTGGCGATATATTTTTCTCTTGCATTCGTGCCGAGTGACCTTGTGACCTTCGATATCTACGATTATTTTATAAGAAGATAGGACGTTTTGGGCATTTGTTATTTTGGGAATAAGTTTATATCGTCAGGATCAAGATTTACTGACTTAAGCATTCGTTTTAGTGTACCAAAAATATTTTTCATGGACGAAGTATTTAAGCGGCGAGCGAACAGATGCTCTCTTGATTCGTATCTTCTATACAGAGACGTGTGGGGCATCGTTATCTTTTTTATATGAAAATAATGGCATGGACGCTGAGAGTAAAGCACAGAATAAAACTAAAAATAGGTTTCAGATTCGACAGACAGTCATAATTACGAAAGTTATCTGACGATAGAAAAATATACTTCAAAGAGCCCGACGTACTGTATCTGTTTATGCAGTTATAAAATATGTCGAATATCTATACTCGGCTGTTCGTCTAGAATTATCATTTTGTTTTAATCAAGTTGTATGACTTCTTGAAAATTGAAACTGTGGCCAAACTGTGCGTGCTAAGAAACTTTCCATTATTATCTATAAATCTTAATGCTTAGTGGTGTCCTTGTATCAGTGTATTACTTACTCGTCATTTTAGCCAGGGTATGTATTCGGCCTCGCAGCCAATGCACGGTATTCCATTTCTTACATTAGTTTTATCGGCTACTATTAGTTGATTTGTAGCTAACATTGATATCACGGGCCTTTAGTATGCGACCAATACCTTCTAATGTGCCTCGTAGTTATGGGCTTTGTGGGCTAGATACGTGCCATAGACGTATAGCTGCTTTATGTGCGGTAGAATATTTGGGAAGCTTTTAGCTGTCTCTTCGTGCATCACTTTGTTCTTAACGCTGAAGTGCTTAGGGTAGCCGCTATTTCTTAGGGCGCTGGCACACCAAAAGCAGTTCAGCGAAAAGCTGGCAGGCAGGCTAGCAATTTTTGAGAAGCACGGAATGTACTGAAGCTCCCACACCGAACAGCGGCAGTTGAGCAGGTCGCTGCCGTTGTTCGGTGTGCACGCTCCATTGCATTCCGTGCTTCTCAAAAACTGCCTGCCAGCTTCTCGCTGCACTGCTTTTACTGTGCAGCGCTCATAAGATATTTGGTACTTTATGCTATTCGTTGGACAGTTCTTCTGGACAGCAGATGCTACCCCATCTTCGATCTAAAGCAGTCACTACTGATCTTTTTTTATTCATTTATTTATTACTGATTAACTTCAAGCAATCGTTGGTGTTCGTTGATTTTCTATAGACTCTATAATTTAGTTGTCTTGACTATTTGTTCTGCATTAGTTATTAGAGTAAAATAATGCAGACATTGGTATTGCTCGGTCTCTATCATAAAGTTGTGGGTGGTTAATTGTTGATGCATTGCGGTATTTCGCTCTCAGAATTTCCTGTAATGAAAGCTATGGTGTCAGCCTTTACATAGAAGTACTGGTTATGGTGTACCAGTCAGATTTCATTTTTAACATTATGCTTTGTTATTCTTGGTAATATTAAAAATTTGAAATTTGTGCATAACGATTTGTTGATTATGCATTACTTTATGTAGTCGTGTGTGCATAACTAAAACAGTAATCTTTAAATCGGTTCTACCGATATAAAGTGCTCTTCCAGCCATAAAAACTCAAAACACCCGCCAGAGTTTCTACTGAAATAAAATAATTCTAACACGTGCCTTGAAAACTCATTACATCGCCCAAAATATCCCCTTTACTCCAAAGTCGAGCAAGCTCTTAACGTTACTCTTTCTATTCTACGAAAATTGAAAAGATTTCACCTAATTTTTTGAGAAAATCATGCAACTGCCTAACGTAGTGTTGCTAAAATGGAGAAAACTTCTAACGCGACCCCCACTATTTCATGAAAACTTAAAACATTTCCCCGAAGTTACAGCTTTTCTATAAAAGAAAGCATATATCTACTATTACTCTCTATTCCCTGAAAGGTTGCAATTGCACGCTTTACTAAACTAAAGCATGCACCTAACATTACTCTCTTTTGCGAAAAGTTAAAGCATTTCCGTGAATCTGCCGCTCTGCTAAAATAAAGCAAGTGCCTAACACCGCGATTCGCTCTGCTCTATGATTTCCCTAACCTCGAGCAATTCTCCGCACTCTCGTCCATCGTTCATTCCATGGAGCGCAGAACACATATATCATTTTAGTGTCAGTGTTCTAAGATTTCTAGAAAGCTCACCAAGCGTTCCAACATTCTGGCAGCGGCAGCATTCGTCAATGGTATTAGCTGCAATAGAATCTGCAAATCCGCACCAGACTAGGCGGGTCGAGTACCGAGAGGCAATGTAAAGTGTACTGCTGGTGTGTGTACTGTAAAATACACGTGTCAGGGTACTGCAGACAAATTGAGGAAATGGGAATTTGTGTGAAATTAGGACTTTACAAACTGAATAGCATGGAATACAATGAAGGGTGCTAGTTTGTGTACTACAAAGAACTTGCGTTAAAGCATTGCTCACAATAAGGGGATTCGTGAATTTTGTGTAAGATTTTGGGTTGCCAAGTTACATACCATGTCAGAAACTGAAGTGTGCTGGTTCGAGTGCCTAATGAACAGGCGTCAAAGTACTGTACACTGCATGAAGAAATCTGTGCTGTTTGCGTAAGTTAACACTTGTCAGATTAGGACCAAAGAATAGACAGATGTAAAGATAAAGTCAACTTGCCCGCACCCTCAACTGAGAAACTCACTCACACTGGTTTGTGCTCCAGATATAGGCCCGCTGGCCCCAGAAGAGTAAGTGCAGCTGCATTC
Organism: Parhyale hawaiensis; assembly: GCA_001587735.2. NCBI lineage: Eukaryota > Metazoa > Arthropoda > Malacostraca > Amphipoda > Hyalidae > Parhyale > Parhyale hawaiensis. The sequence continues at coordinate 21,294,816 of LQNS02277097.1, forward strand.
AATCACGGGTCATCAAAACCTATGACGCCAAATTGACAGAAGGTTCAAATGACCCGCGAACCCCCCTACCCTCATCTCTGAGAAAGCAAGTACCCCCACGGCGTTCTGCACGACCACCGCTGAGGCAGTTTGAGTTCGGTGAAGGACATGTAACAAAGTACGGAAGACCAATCAAGAAATGCAAAATTTGTGTAAAAATCAGAGCGCGTCAGGTTCGATAACGCGCAACGATATGAATTGTGCTGGTTTCTGCTCTTGAACTTACAACTAGTAGTTAAAACACTGAACACAAAATAACGAAATGTACATTTGGTGTAAAATTGTTTCTTCGCGGTTTTCATATCGTGAACAATGTGTAGCTCACTGATTTGGGTATTATAAAGTATCTACCAACGAGCAATTTACAGTACTTATTGCAAGCGAACCTTTAGCTACTGCAAAAGTTAAATTCCTCGATTTCGTCAGTGTATTTCTAGGAACGCATGAGAAATAAATAAAACGAAGCTGTTTGTCTCAGCAAATGGGAAACATATATTACCTGTATATGAACCTACAAAATTAGTATATAATTACATTAAATATGCAAAAACTGTGGTGCAAAAGTTAGGTTTCTTAGTTTCGCTTGGCCAGCAACAACAATGCTGAAAATACTGTTCTGCCTAAGCACTGTGAAGAACAGTTGTAAGAGTTTTCAAAGCTCATTTTCTCATCGTCAGAAAAGTTTCAAAAATTGCTAACATTGATTGTGAAGTGCATAATGTACTTTGTAAAAAGTAGAACAACGTAAAACTGAAATAAATGCAAATGTGTAAATGTCAGAAATGTTTGTATTCGAGTTCTTACGACGATCCATGCAGTTAAGCCCGAAATTTTTCATACTTTTAAAGTTATTTATTGAAGACTCAAACTCTTGTTGAAAACATTAACATGAAACGTCTTTGGGTAATTGGTGATTTCAAGTTAACAACAAAGTAACTAAAAATAAATTATATAAACTAATATTTAAGAATAATTCGAATATGACACAGTTCAGCTATATTCATACCCTGCTCATCATCCACTTATAAATGCATGATAATTATTTAAATAACTTTCAATGGGAGTTTCTTTATATAGCTCGGTGTTCCTAGATTATTCTGGAATATTCGCACGTCTGTTACGAGGTTGCACTTGTAAACGTTGAAATTCCTCTTTCTTCAACATTGGAGTCAACATAGCGACAGGAAAAGAGCTCAGCGTGGGCCTGAGAACGCGGATTGTTGATGCTCACAACAATGCTACAGATTATAAGGCAATATCCGAGCAGTTTTTGGTTCCTGTCTCCACTGTTCAGAGCATAGTGAAGAAAACCGAGAGTTTCAGATGGTTGAGAACCGTGAATTACGAAGGAGGAAACAGAAACTTTCACCAAGGGACGTCAGAAAAGTAGTGCGAGAGGTTTTTACCAATCCAGTAATCACTTCTAAAGCCATTTTAAATCATCTCCGTATCTTGGACATCGGAATTTTCAAGTCAACGTTACAGAGGACATTGAAGAAGGAAGGCCTCGGAGGTTACAAACCTAGGAAGGCACCTCTCCTCTTCTTCACGATAGGCCCATCAAAGCTCGTCTATCTTTTGCTATGCCAATGAACATCTGCATAAAGCTGTAAGCTTCTGGTCATCAGGGCTTTGGTCGGACGAGACAAAAGCTTGAGCTGTTTGGTCACACGGACGTTGCCTTCGTTTGGCGTGAAGAAGGTGAAGCTTTTAAGCCCAAAAACCCTGTTCCAAGTGTTAAGTGTGGAGGTGGAAATTTAATGTTTTGGGGTTGTTTCTCGGCCAATGGAACAGAAGACGTCGTGAAGATTAATGGCATCATGAAACAAGACCAGTACACCAAAATTCGAAGTGAAAGCTTGAAGCAGTCAGCGGAAGCTCTCAACCTGGGCCCAAATATGACCTTTCAAAACGACAACGATCCACTGCCAAATCAATGAAAAAATGGTTTGTTGACAACAATGTAAGTATTCTGGATTGGTCAAGCCAAAGCCCGGATGTGGATCCAGTTGAAAACTTATGGGCGATCTTCAAGAAATGTGAATACGAGAAAACCCAAAAATCTTAAACATTTGTAACAAATTGCAGGAGAGGAATGGGCTAACATCTCTAAAGATGCTTGTAAGAACTTAGTAGTTAACTACCATGAACGTCTGGCTGCTGCTATTGCAAATAAAGGCTTTGTAATTAATTATTAGGCTTGGTGTGAAGATTTTTCAACCCTGTAAATTTCTAATTTTTTATAATTATTTACAATGAGTACATTTATTTCTAATGATTTGTTATTATTTTACCTTTTGAATAACCCTAACAGTTTTACAGTTAACAGTTGTTTGAATTTGATTATTAATGAACGAGTAATTTAAATATTTTTCAAAAATACAATGGGTATGAACAATTTCGAGCTTAACTTTATATCCTTTTAACAAGGAGGATTACATTCACCATCTCAAGTATGTTTGTCTCAGTAATGATTACCGGTGTGGTTTGCATCGGTGCCCTGTGCCTATAATTGGTAGCTTTGGGAGAATGGAAGTTGAAAGAGCGTTATGTTTAAATAAGTACCAAGTGACGAACTTAATGTTTTAAATGTAAAGCTTTAAACTAATGTGAAGTTAATTAACCAGACTTACCGATATTTTAACAATATGCTGGGAAATATCCCGCGTGGAATACTATTAAATGTCCATTCAATAGTTTTAGGAAGATAAAGAAATTATGTTATAATATTGTAGAAGTCTATGATTCAAAGTATCAAATACTATGTGAGGCAAAAGGGTAATGAAATTTGCACTAATATTAAGTTTTCACACGTGAATCACTCATAAGTGTAGAACTATAAGGCTGGTACCTAAAGGCGTGTTCACACAACAGTGTTTTGGTGCCCTTTCGTGCTACTCGGCATCCATATGTTTTCTTGTGTTCTTGGTAACAAAACTGTGTGTGTGTGTGTTGGTGTGTGTGTGTGTGTGTAGGTGTGTGTGTGTGTGTGTGTGTGTGTAGGTGCGTGTAGCGTGTAGATGTGTGTGTGTGCGTGTGTGTGTGCGTAGGTGCGTGTAGATGTGTGTGTGTGTGTGTGTGTGTAGGTGCGTGTAGATGTGTGTGTGTCTACCGAAATGTTTACTACAGTATTCAAAATGTTAGCGGTCAAATTTTGTGGCTTATAGTAAGAGTCATGAGTGACGTTTTAATAGCTCTTCAAATTCGGCTCAACGCCGTGCACCTCCTGTTGATTAACGTACACAGCAACGCATTAGGACGCTCAACAGTACGTATGGAGATAAAAAAAAAACCTGCGTAAACCCTCTTAAATATTTTATGCTCCGTACTAGATATTTCTTAGACATACGGGGAAAACGTGCTTTCCAGTTTATTTACCAGACTCGATTAGACTTTCTTTAAATCCAGCCAGGTAATTTAAAAGCGCTTGCTTCTGGTACAGTCGACAGTAAAAGGATTTATATTAGTTTTGTTATTTCCGCCAACAATTAGATACATAATTTATGCTTCTTACGTGCAATTAATTAAACATGACCGAAAGGCCTTCTCGTGCTGAACCTTTGGCTCTGGCGTCATTCGCTGATTTAATTTGGTCAAGTGACTGTACAAACTATGACTATTATATTAACTTTAGTAATTATGTGCAGTTCTGCTAAAAGAGAGACGAGCTTATGAGTTTAAGGACTTCTCAGCTTCTACTTACACGGGAAGAAACTGAAGAACCCTAAAAGGCAAACTTTCCTTAGGTCCTCTCAAATTCAAACTATTTACTTCCGTTAACTGCTTTGCTGAACGTCATCTGACCACACTTTCCTTTTCACTGCATGGCTAATCGTACGTGATGCGTACCAATTTAGGGTTATTCCTACGGGAAACGATAATATTAATGCCATAATTTTTCCGCGTCTGTAGAAATAACCCTGTATGCATGCATATCATATTTGGTCAAATATACAGCGAACTCTGACTTTTTAAAGCATTTCTTAACGCCGACTGTCTCCCTTTGCTCTGTCGGAGATCGGAAACCAACTGTCCCTATTAGCGTTCCAGTAGATAGCGCATAGACCATAGCACTCACCTGTTAAGTGCTAGATTGTCGGCGAGATTCTATAAGTCAGACTCGCGTTATTTCTTGCACAAAATAGGAAGAACTCTACTTTCCAGGTTTTCATTATTTCGTGGATAAGATCTGAAGAATTGTTCTAGTCAAACGCCTATTATCTCATATACTAAAATATGAAAAATTTAATTAGTCTGGCTCATATTATTTCCCGAACAAAATGTGAATAATTTTATTGGTCAGACGTATATTGTACAGTGAAATATATGTTGTAAGTTTCATTAGTCAGGTTTATATATTATTGCTTGAAGAAAATGAAAAGGATTCTCTGTAAAAGAAGCCTTGAAAGCTTGCTCATGAGACGCATGAATCATGCGTAAGCGCTTGGGTGTGGGCGCATGCGCGTGACGAATCTCCGTGCTCAGCGATGCGCGCTTCCATGCGACGCGTGCGTGATACGCGGGTTGTTCTTCTTCTGTGGTTGTCGGGAGAAGCTATTGCGCTGTTACTGTTCTTGTTTTGGACATAACCATAAAGTTACTATTGATAAGGAATAGTCTTGATAGCACTAACATTGGGAGCTGCTATAAAATAACCGTAATGTTATTATTGATAGGAAACACGATCATAACAATACTGGTATTGAGAGCTTTTAAAAACAACCGTATGGTCATTGTTGATAGGAAACACGGTCAAAATGACACTGGTATGACAGCTGCGGTATAAACAACAGGAAGGTCGTTGATGATAGGAAATACGGTGAAAACAACACGGGTATTGAGAGCTGCGGTGATATCACTGTATTGAGAACAGTGCTAGTCGTGCTGCTCCTGAGTGAAGACCTTACAATACCGTACAGAAAATAGCCTTGACGCTGCTACTTTCGACAGCTACTAAGACTATTGTTCACGTGGCTGTCAGGTGGAAGTTCAGCTAAATACGGCACAAAGCTGCTGGAGTTAATAATACCGCCGTTGGTAGCTGCATCAACATCATAGCTATTCAGATCATTGTTTACATCACTGCTACGAGGTAGTACAGATATTGCCTCAGAAAGCTGCGGGCATTAATAATGCTGCTAGTGATACGGTGTCACTCTCATTGACACTCCATAGAAACTCCATAGAAATTTATTTGTCAGAGCAATTAAAAACTATCATGGTCATAATTGAGACTTACAATTGGTGACAAATGGGGTCGCTATAAGCCCATTAGCTTCTTGGACCTAAAAAAAGGGGGGATAACAAAATTTCAAGGGACTACGGCGAGGAAACAAATCTTCCAATATAAAAAAGACGTAATATCGTCTCCCGAGTAAAATTAGAAAACAATTGGAAACAAAAGATCGAACTAATACTATTCTTAATCTAATAACGCTGGGTTGACACAGAACAATAGCATGAATTGACGTACCATATGTACGCCTACACAGTTCGCCTGCAGGAATCACAAGTGCGAACAACAAAGAAAAATAAAAAAAGAAGGTGAAAAGACGATGCTAACGGCACTGAAGCAGTCACGAGAAACAGGTGAAAGAGCAGCATCACTGGGGTTTCAGCTGCACACCCGTTAAGGTGACCGAACCCGCGCTGGAACCCCAGACAGGTGGCAGTGCGGCGTCCTCGGTCACCTCAAGTTCCGCAAAGTTATCAAGGAAACGTCTGCTGTGATCGAAAAACTAAAAGAAAATTAGAGAATTTAAGAAGCACGTTTGGGGTTTCAGCTGCCCACCCGAGCTCCTAGCCCGCGCTGAAACCCCTGACAGGTGGCAACGCGGAGCGCCCGGCCACATCAAGATTCTCTGCTAGGACTAAAAAAAAATTAGTATTGTTCAAAACAATTTCGTCAATATGTCGGGAAAAAAGAATCAGCAAGTGGAACATATAACAATTGGTGTAACTAATAATCAGTACGAGTGGCTAACAATTCGTAAAACTAACAATAAATTAAACAGTACACAAATTGCATTTGGGGTCCACTGCAAGCATATCATCCTGGGTAAAAACTCTATTCTTAAAGGGCTTTCTTAAAGCGTATGTGGGCATTTTTAACAACAATTCATCATGGGTATTATTAATTAGCTTTACTAGCTGGAATGTTGTGCCTTGTTTTTCAACGTTTAATCTTACAGAGAGCAACATAAATTTACTTCTTCTCATGGCATAATTGTGCTGCGGTAGCAGAGGCAACAATTACTTATCATAAGAAATTGGGTCATCATATAAAATTTTTGTGCTAATTTGAGTAAAAAATATCGAAAGATATAGTCATATTGTAAGAGTTCGAGTGTTTTGTACATATCCGTTCATGATAGTCTGTCTTGAACGGCTTCTGTACTCTACAGCCCAGTTTTTTTGAGCCTTGCAAAAAGACTTTTTTTTTTATTGATGACGGTCTTCCGGCCAACAGCCCTTTTATTGATCATAATCGTTGTATAATTTTTTGCAATGGCTGCAAGCCGTTAGTTCCCAAAACTGCTTGTACTAATTATGTAACACAGTAGTTAAAAGAGCAGCAGTAGATTAAGGCTGGAATTTTATTAGTCCATGCGCCCCCACCCAAGCCCTTACGCCTGTCTTTCTTCAACCAATGTCATTCCTATGCGAAACCGGCAGTTTATTTGGTCCTCGTAGGGCTACGTGTTTATGAGGAACATTAAGACATCATGTGGAACAAAATTGGATGTTTAACTTATCAATTAGATTATTATTAAAGTTAGATTATTAACAAGTCAAAAAATCAGTACATTTGCAGATACCATCCTGGCAAGAATAAAATTTAGTTCCAACAAGACCTAGACCGCCTCATGGCATGGTCCCAAACTTGACGGATGAGCTTTAATGTCGACAAATGTTCAGTCATGTACGTTGGGCTGGAGCCAGAGAACCCCTCTACCCAGTTGGAGATGAACGGGATAAAACTAGCAGGTGCCACCCAACAACGTGACCTGGAAATAAATATCACAAATAATCTACAACACAGTCAGCCAGTCGACAAGAGTGTGAAAAGGGCAAACGAAGTATTGGGATTCATTACCAGGAAGTATGAGTAGCAATTTAAGGACATAATCATTCCTTTGTACAAAGCACTAGTTCGCGAATATTTAGAATTTGCTGTTCAATTTTGGTCACCACATAAGTGCAACGATATTGATAAAATGGAATAATCCAAAGCAACACAAGAAAGTTTATACCTCAGCCAACGGAAAGTGGGACTAATCTCCCTCGAACAAAGACAACTGAGGGCGCAACTAATAGAAACATTCAAGTACTCGAATGTCTTCAGCGACATGCCTACAATGAAACTCTTGGAAAGAAACGTTAATGATCGCCTGTCCTGAACTACAACGGGCAGCAACTCAAGCATAAAGATTGACGAACTACTTTCAGCCAGCAGTTTTTCTCTTACTTCATAGTGAACATTTGAAATAGACTTCCCTCCGAAGTAGTCGATAGAGAGTCAGACAATGCGATTCAAAATTATCTTGAGAAACATTGGGAGCAACATCCTTCACAGTTACGAACTCCGCCTCCAGGAGTACCAAACTCCTAACGGCCAAAGCTTCTACTCCACCGTGATCCATTATGTTCCATGCCACAATAATATTAACGGCGTCTTCGAGTTCCCAAGATCTGTCGCAATTAGTTGTGCTTACACGATCAACTCCTTGCGTGATTTTATTTTTCTTCCTCTGCTTTTCTTCCTCAGATCGAAGTCTCCATGAGGGCCGGGGTGTAAGTCTCGTCTGCTCTCTGGGCTTGGGCCAGTTGGTCCGTCTACTGCCAGCTATCTATTCTATTCTAATTTTATCATTATAATTATCCAAGTCTGCATTGCGGCCCATTGTTTGGCCTCTGTCTGGAAATAGTATGCTGTATTATCGGGTTTGAATGTTGGATAACACGAACTGAAGCAGTTGACGTTGAGAAATATCATTCGGACATGCATGGAGTCTTCCCGCTGCATTCTTGACTGACCTTTGCAGACCCAAAATATTCTAACCCCTTAAGTCAAACTCCTCTCATCTAAAAACAAGACTGTCCAGCAGTTCTTAACTGACCAAAGCAAACCCAACATGTCCCGAGCCCTTACGACAAACTCTTCTCATCTAAAAACAAGACTACTCGCCAGTCTTTCTTCATTACCTTGGCTTATACCACGGAGCTGGCTGTGCGCACAGCTCTGCCTCTCTCTCAATTATTCTTCTCATTAATCTGAGAAATAAGCTACAAGGACCAACATCCTTGCAGGAATGGCTGCAGAATGAGAGCCTTCCGGAAATGACCAATGGTTTCTGTGGAGCAAATGAGCGGGTGCATTATTGGAACAGTATTTTAAGGGACGCCCAGATTATGATGAGCTATAGGCTTTATTTTGGGTCTCGGTAGGCGCAGTAAACATGCCAAAAACGTCGCAAAATACAATGGCGACGGAGGTTATTGTGTCCAGAAATTATGGCTCGAGCTTCTTCCATTAGCCACAATGGAATTGAAATTGGGAACGCCGAGTGTAGTTATACTTACTTACGGCGGTGGTGCATGGACCCTTGGCTAAATGAAGAAGATTTGTTGAACAATGTATGTAGTTAGGTATATAGGTGGGGCAGTTTTCCAGTAGTATTTGACATACCTGCAAAGCATTTGTTTAGAAACTTGGAATGTAGTTACACTTACTCACGGCTGTCGTGCGTGGAGCTTTGGGTAATTGAAGAAGATTTATTGAAGAATAACAGGATGTTATTATATAAGAGGTAGGACAGTCTTGTGTTCGCATCAGATATGTAAAGGATTTGTTCAGAATGAACAGATGTAATTTTAGAAAGGACAGAGCTGTACTGCTGTTCTGCATTTTTTTTTAAATTGAGATAACAATGATAATTAACGCCGGTAAAAAATATTTGCTAAATTAGGCTTATAGTAGTATAGTTAAGGAACATCTGTGATACATTTTGTTAGGAATAAAAAAAATTGCTTAATTATGAATGTATTAAGCACTTTACGAAAATAACCATCTCACACCAGCTCAACAGAATAGCTGTTTTCCAAATTCATAAAATCAGCATTATCAATGTACCTAATTATAATGTATAACGGTCCTGGTTCCACATGTAGCATTACGTTAAGCCAAAAAGGTTCAAGTTGTGTACATAGATGTGCTTCTGGATAATCATATGCAGCAATTAGCTTAGAAAAGATAACACCGCCTAACAAAATGAATAAAAATTGTGGGTTTGAGTGGTTTTCTTGTTCTTTATCTTTTATTAAGGCGTAAAAGCGAAGAAGAAGCCTATCTTTTATATCGCTAATTGTTATGAACGAAATGACCCTGTTTTTTATTTAAAAAATGTATATTTACATAAGAAAATTGGAGCAAAATGTCTTTGAACATTACTGAAACTGTACAGCAGCGTTGAAACATACAGGCATATGCTAATCAGAAGTATAATATAGCATACATTTGATTGTCATGTTGTTTAGAAAGTATTTCGAAACTTTTCGAAAGTAGAACGCCTCATGGCGCAAGACCATCACCCGCGGTGCCAGAAAATTTCATGACCGTCATATTTCATGGCCAGCTAAACCTAGGATTTTGGCGTGGGTCACATTAAGGACAGCCCACCTGACTCCCTACAAAAACTATGAACATTGCTCAAATCCTTCGACTTCTTATTGCGTGGACAGACAAACAAACAAATATACTTGTATACAAACTTAAATCTTCAACGGAAACATAATCATAACTCTTCACTTCGCTTGTGGGTGACAAAAATATGATTTATTCAAGTAGGTTATTGAAGTGTCATTTATATTATTTATTCAAGTAGGTTATTGAAGTATGAATTATATTATTTATTCAAGTAGTCATTTGATATAAGCTACATTTTGTTTTCGTCTTTTCCCTTTAACTCGTCTTATTATTGATTTGTTATTCGCTTTTTTCCATTTCTGTATACATTCATTTTTTTTGTTATTTGACAAAACTGTGTTTTTTCCTTCATTGCAATTAACCATAAGAAAGATGTGCTTTTTCTTCATTCCTAGGACCTAATAAACATAAACATGAAAATATTCCCTCATACAAATTCTTTGTTACATTGTGTAATAGCTTTACTGCTAAAAATACTTCAAGACAGACGTGCAACATCCGACTGGTCGTAGTCTTACGTCAGTGAGGATAATACGTCAAATTTTACATTACAATCGATTTATAGCTCAGAACGGCGTATGCAATATTTGATTTGACTTAGTAAAAATATTATTTCAAACCATGAATATGATTGTAGTTCTTGTCTTCATTTGGTTAGATAAAGAAATACTGTGAAGATAACAGAGTTATGCTTGCAGTAATACATATTGTTCGTTTGGCACTCCTTCACTATGGAGGATGTTGGATGTCGAACTAATCAGTTCTGTCGGTGCTTCGTGCCCTGGTCGGCTAAGGTTTGGAATTTGTTGCCGGCATCGGCTTTTGGTCGTATTGGCCTGCAGGCGTTTAAGTCAGCTGTTAATGGTTTTTTGTTGGATTTCCTTTAGCAGCGTTTTGGGCTTTCCGGTGTTGCAAGATGCTTCATTTGGGTTGTATTACCTGTCCGTGGGAGCTCAAGCGGGAAGTTTTAATAATAATAATAATATAGATATGAGTTGAAGTTCGCGTTATGAGATCCAGCTGTGGCATAAATTCATGTATTTCTACCGCATCGCTTCTGTATCGCACTAGCGTTTAGGGAAAGACTGTAGAAATTTCACAATTTCACATATATTTATTTATATCACTGTTGCTATAGTTACTTCAAAGGTAATAAAAAGGCACTCAGTGCAATAATAAGAAATGTTTTGAAAATAAAAGTAATGCCTGCTCATCTACGGCTTCGGCGTTGCAAGCGACATGATGAAGCTCTTGGATTATTGTATATTAAAATATGTTATATAAAAAAATATATTCAAAACCAATGATAATCTAACATTGAGAGATATTTTCATTATAGCTGCATATGGTGACTTGTAGTGAAAGCAGCGTTAACTACTTTATAAAAAATATTTTAGCCTTGCGTTTCATGATGCATATAAGAAAACATCACGAACTCGCATTAAGAATTTTGAATTTTTACTTGTCCAAATTGCAGGCAAAATTCGGCTTAATAAAAGCTAAGAAAAAAAACCGGCTTCTCTCTTCTGTGTTAGACACACGATAGCGAGAGATATGAGGTACGTTTGTCAAATAGTTTCCAGACTTAATTGGACAAGTGCTCTCGTCCTTTTAGAATTAGCTCTTTCAAGGGATGGTAATAGCAAATTTATTATTGTAATTTATAGAGAATAAATATTATAAAAACTCATCCATACACATCCTATCAATTTGTTTTTCCTATTTATACAAACATATGCTACTGAAGATCGTTGGATACTCGCATAGCGAAACTTTATTCAAAGGGAACGTAGCAATGACGAAACGACCTATGATACCTTAAGATAGTTATGAGATGAATCACATACCATATTAATAATATTTACAATGTTTCAATTAAATATAACGTATTTAAAAATAATTGTGTTTTTCCCGCATATACAGGATTTGTTTTGTATTATTTTTTCTGCGGACAAATTTCAACCATAGGTAGAAAAACTCAAAATAAATTGATTTTCATGAATACTAAAATGCTCAACACTGCTTAGTTTTGAAGTTATAATTACTTAAAGTAATTTAAGGCTTTAAGTAGGCCACTACGTGCGCGCCAATGTTAGCGCTAAATTTGATCATTCAGCTCGTTTCCCGAACACAGTCCTGCCCACGCTTTTACAATGAATCGATGTTGATGATTATTTGGACGAATGACATGATCGAGGATTATTAAGCTTGAGCCCAATGATGATTATTGTGAATGTTAAAAACACCATCGCGAGGAAGATACGCTTCATCTGAGAACACAATCAGCTTGGAGAAATTGGAATCCCTTGTTCCCTGCTGCATGAACCAGACTGAAAATGGTACGCTAGGTCCAAAATCTGGTGGCAGCAACCCTTGCATTTCTTTTTTTTTTTAACGACACGGAAGTAAACTCTGACGCCGTAGTGTCCGCCATACAGTAGTGTGATTAAGTTAAATGCCAAGTTTGAAACTGCTGATCTTTCCTAGCCATAAAATACTTGCAGTTTTTGTAGTTAAAATAATGTAAACTGCTTCGGTGGGGTCGGAAACGTGTTGAACTATCAGAATTAATGTTAACATTGGCGCGCTCGTAGTATCCTACTTAAAACTTTAAGTTTCTTTCAGTCATTATAACTCGAAAAGTAAGGGGTTTGGGGCATTTTACTATTCATGAAAATCAATTTATTTCAACTTTTTACCTATGGTTGAAATTTGTTTGCACAAAAAACACCCTGTATACCGAATATTTTCACTTGTCGTAGCAAAGCCAATCACCGAGTAGTACCCATGTATTGCGTCCTTAATAAAAGGTGGGGGTGCAAAAGTCTGGATTCGTTCAAACGTGTGTTTACATTCATAACTGAAGTATAAATATATTTCTAAGTCTTTTTTGATAATGAAATGATCGTCAAAACTTAGCCGATAATATTTTCTTACTTTCAGGAATTTTTAGAAATTGGGCTATCTTGGTGACAGACCAACAGTTAGATATCGACAAAAACACAACCGCCATGGCGGAGGTAATTAGAGGCAGACAGGATGGTCAAATCAACGGACGTCCGGATCATTGCAAAAACCCGCTTGCTACGGACTGTTTGCGAACATCAAGTGGTTTCTTAAAAAATTAATTGAAGAAAATGCTTTACAGCTTTAACCCTATATTCTGTAAGGAGTACCACTTGCCGGGACCGCACTGTACAGTCACCTTTTCAACTTATGTCCCTTTCCAGCGACATCTCAAATAGCTACCATCACCAAAATCTGGGGTCATCGGGACACCGTCCGAGCTTAAAATCCGCTCACATGTTGAGCTAGCGATTGCATAGTGAGACCCATGCATTAGTGCCTCGTTGTGAGTTACAAGCAGATTCCACAGTTTATTGTGGTGGCTCGGACCGCGTGGTCCATAAACCGTGAATAGGGAACGGTTGTAGTGGCATCCGCACGGGGGCAGTGCGGAACTGTAGCGTCTTTGTGACAATCTAAATTAGATAGCGGGCAGTAGACGGGCCAACAGGCCCATCCTCAGAGAGAGGCCGGCACTCAGGCTCCGGGCCTCTATGAGCTATTAACGTATCATCGTGAAACATTTCTAAATTGCTAAGAACCTTTCTGTTAATTTATTACATATGTATGAAATATATAGACCATTTACATATCAGGACGTGAATAGAGAGCAACTATATCTGTATGCGTTGACAAATGTGCGTAGCAATAGTTTTTATTAGTGAAAATCTATTACTTCTAATACAAAAACTTACTGATTAAAATGATCACTGTGACCACATTAAAATGCTGAAAAAATCATTTTTAGTGCATAAATTATTGTGTTTATAAGCCATAGCTTGAAGTTAACAAAATAACACTAAACTTCATTGTGCTATTAACAATAAATTAATATTCATAGAGTTTAAGACTTTTAGATAATAAATTGTAGCAATGAATAGAGTGCCAGCGTGATTATTTTGACTTTTATTTTTGTACCATATTACACGGAGTTATTTACTGTATCATTCAATGAGTTTCGAAAAATATGGAGAATAAGGCGAACTGTGTCGACGATCAGCAATTTCATGTAGTTATCTACTTATTTTTGCAATTGTTTACGACTCTGTTTTCGTTCGCACGTACCCTAACGTGCCTCATTGGTTAATTACCTAATATAATGAATATACGGTTACTGCATGTATATTTGAGTTTATCATGAACCGTCTGAACTCTTAACCTGTAAGCGTCCTTGAACGATTGAGACTATCAAACGCAGACGTTTAATCCCCAATAATATATTGCCCCAAAGATATTACGAGCACAGCGTCTTTGGGACACTTTTGTGGAAAAATCCCCAAAAGAACAAACGTAATACATGTGACTAGTTTTGCTAATTTTCGTTAAGCCAGTTAAAAAAAATAGTTTCTCCCATACGGTACGACACGTGTACGCATTAAAATTTATACAATCTTTTATTTTAAAGGCTCCCGTTTTTTTTTTTTTTTTTTGATAGATGCCACAATTGGTTTCTGTGTAGATAATAGCATCCTCAATTTTCCTTTTATTTAATTCCACTTCATAGTATTAGAATTGCATCATAGCGCAATGCTTTCACGTGTTTCACAGCCGACGTCTTCGCCCTCGCTTCAGTGACAGCAGTGTTTCTTCAGTATTGCACGACCCTTGGGATCGGTCCTCAGGCTGGCACAGTCTTCGGAATTGGTCTTCAAGCTTACGAATTCTTCGGGATCGTTTGTTGGCCGATACGGTTCTCGTGATTGGTCCTCAGGCTTGCGTAGTCCTCGGAATCGGTCTTCCTGATCAGTCGTCAGTCCAGCACGGTCCTCGGGATCAGTGGTCAGGGTGGCACGGTCCTCGGGATCGCTTCTCAGGCTTGCATGTTCCTCCGGATCGGTCTTTAGACTTGCACGGTTCTCAGGTTCGGTCCTCAAGCTTGCACACTCTTCGGGATCGATCGTCAGGCTTGCACTATCCTCTGAATCAACTATTAGGCGGCTTGTATGTTCTTCAGAATAGGTCCTCAGGTTTCCACAGTCCTCGGAATCGGCCCTCAGACTTGCACATTCTTTGGGATCGGTCGTGAGGCTCACACGGTCCTCGGGATCGCAAAATATAGATTGCCGATTGCCGAGCAATGGCTGCCTATTTCAATTAAACCTTGGGAATTCCATCTAACGTCAGATTCGTACTCTAATATAACCTTGGGAATGCCATCTAACGTCAGATTCGTTCTCTACTAATATTGTAATGGTTTCTGTAACTGTGTTGTCACTAAAGTATTATACTGTGTTGCCACAAAAACAGTTAAATATTCATATGTTTCCTCTAAGAAAATTGTAAAGTTAGATATAATAGCTCCTAACATTGGCTCATCGCTATAAGATCTGTGACTGAAACTTTCAGCATCTGAGTGGTGAAACCTCCCCATTATTTTCTTCAGAACCCGCATATTTAAAGTAAAAATCGACAAACCGCAAGTAGTAAAAACCGAGCACCCGGTGCACCTCTTAAAAATCAAGCCGTCGAATGCAGATAACCTTTACTGAAAAAAATCCTTTCGAAGTAAAGAGCTAAGAAATATGAATATTGGCCAAGTCAGCAAGCACGTATGACTTTTATATTTCCAGAAGACCGGGTATTCTTGCTCGATGTCAATAGCGGTCGTCCATCAGCAGGACGCCGTCTGGCTTCTGCGATATTGAGGTCCATTGTCAAAGGCAGATTTCACGGCAATTCCATTGACGCCGGACTGCAATGTACGGCTGATTTACTGGGTTAGTTGGACTATTTTTACGAGCCTGGTAGCCTACCGAAATGTCTGATGTATTACCTGGGTATTGTAGCCGGAGAGCGACTGTGTTTTAGTGAAATATGAGCCGCATTTCTTGGCTAAATCAGCAGCCGTTGAGCGTTACCGCAGCTCGTAGAGGAGTGTATTATTTGTGTGCTCACTAGCTTTGTGTCTCAGTGTTGTTATTCTGTTTCTGCATGCGTCTGTCCAGTCATGAGTCGCTCTGTGCGTTGCACTTTCACAGATCTGATAGGAAATAAATAAAGTGCCAATGGTGCATGCGGGCTCGGGGACAGTAGAAGTCTCTTTCCAGCTGCTTTGCTCCTGAGGAGATCAGTGATGTTGTACGTTATGTATGTCGCTCTTGCAGTTAATCAGAGTTGATATTTGGAATTAAATTAAACTTAATAAATATAACTGGAATTGCAGAGATTTGAAAGGCTTTATTGTGTCTTATATGGCGGCATGGAGTTTAGTGGAGCCTTGTACAGTCAAACGGAGTTGTATGGCCTTTTATTGAGTTAATCGCATTCAAGTATAGTTAAATGCATCTCAGTTGAGTTAAATGGAGTTGAATGGAACTATATGGAGTTCAACAGAGTTAAATGAGATAAAGAAAAGAAGTAATCTCTTATGGAATTAAATGGCGTACAAAATATTAACTGGAGTTGTAGAAAACTAATTGTAGGTGTTGAATGGAATGGTTTGAATGGATTAAACTGAAATGAAGTTGAAGTCAATTGAATTGACGTTGAGTCCGCTACAATTAAAACTGTGCAATGGGTTGAAATATAGATAAATGAACTGAAATGAAGTTAAACAGGATTGCCTAGTTTTGAAAGAAGAGCAATATGCAGCTCGATAGATTTGTAGGGAATTGAATCGAATTGAATCGGTTAGAGCTAAATGTAAATGGAAGAAGTTTAATTTAAGAATTATAAATACTTTGAACTAATCGCAGATAAGTTGATGTGAATGGCAAGAGTCGAAATAAGTTGAAATAAATTAAATTTTATTAATTGTCTAACTGATAACGATTATAAATTTCAACTTTTTACTCCTCAATTTCCAGCAACAACTCATACTGTGAGCACATAGATATTAATTGAAAGTTTTAATTTAGAATATGGTATAAGCCGAGGACAGGAGTCCAGTAAATTACCTGGATGTTCCATTACCATTTCCGATTACTTATTATTTCGCAGTAAACAACGGTAATGTTTGAGCTCATTATTAGATATGGTAAAAACGTGAGTGCTTTACCTTTGCTTCCGTTGCTTGTTTACGGGCGAAGTTCAGGCTCTCTTAGCAATTCCGCACTTAGAAAGTTTTTGAACTTTATTAACAGGTTAGCGCATACTGTGCTTTTCTTTGGACAATGTTAATAGTGCTATTGGTACGGAAAATAATATTTACTATATGCGTTAATGGATTAATTGTTTACAAGTAGACATGATTGGTTCGTTATATGACGGCCTATTTTGTTGAAGCACCTCGTGCCCAGCGCGGCAAAGCTATTGAGTACTGAAAAAAAAAGTATTTCTCTTTATTGCAGGCAGGACATGCAGCTTACCAATAGAGAGCCCTTTCGATGCTCTGGTACTGGGACTGTTTAGAATGTCATTCTATGAGAGAGCTCTTTGTGAATGGCACTCTAATGATTTATTTCTGTGCCACTTCGCTCATGCAGAGCTTGTTGCCAGAATTATCTGCATTGGAAAAAAATTGAACCTATGGGTTTTACGAAGTGGCTCATAGCGCGAAGCAAAAGTGATGCTCACTTTATGAAAGCAATTAGAGTTAGATTGACCAGTACAAGCGAAAAAACAAGAACAACTTGAAGCTATTATGTGATCATTCACTACTATATACATACACTCAAGGCATGACAGAACTCGACTTCACAAATGATTCGGCTGCGTCCATTTGTATTTATTCCAGCGAAAATTTTAAATTATTTACTGTCGTGGATGCTTTTAAAATTCCGGAGAAAATTAGCGTGAAAGTGAATGAACCGATTTTGTATGACACTCAGAAGGACTTTCAACATTTTTAACTTCTGACAGCATTTCTAAATTAAAGAAAGTGCATTAAAGTGCCTCTAGATATTGAATCGCTAAGTAGGATTGAGTTGAAGTTTGCTTAAGCGTAATCGTTTTGTGTTCAATACGTGGACGTTGTTTCACAATGATGAATTGATCATTCAGGAGTGAAAACTCTGGTCAATTTCAGCTTAACTCAATCAGGGAAAATCGAATTGTTCTTTGAATAAACGAGTAAGTTCACTTTTCTTTAGCCGAATAAAATGAATTTTTCGATGTCATATTTGTCTGTCTTCTACCTTGCCTATCACCCACCCATGTTGGAAATTAATCTGCACGTCTTGACAACCCGCCTGCAGCGAAGTAAAAGCGAGGATGTGTAAGCGACAGAGTTGCGAGTTTGTCACCACCTCCGGGGTAATATCCGTTCGGGGCTCAGTGTCTCGCAGAGTGTTATTGAGTTAGGTTGTGCTACGCTGCTGGCTGCCAGTTACGGCAAGGGCTGTAATTTCTATCTTCTAAAACCATGATTTTGTAGCACCGCCTAGTGTACACATTTTTGGTTACACTAATAGCTTTACTTACAAAATTTCTATGCTTATCCGCTTTTTCACTTGAGCATTTCTTCACATACCTTGTATCCTTCACTTGCTTAAAATTCTGCTGACGTCTGCAATTTTTCGCCTAAGACGATAACGTTGACTTCACTTTTCTGCCTATGAGCGCAGATATTATCCTTCCATCGCAAAGTATTGCTAAGTATTTTGCCTACCTCTGGTTATTTTATTCCATCTAAGACAATAAAATACCCAACATCCGGTCTTGTGCATCCTTCTGTCTGTCAGCATCCTTATCAATCACACGTACACATTTATTATTTTGGTTATAGCCTTAACTTTTCTTCCACCCCAAAGCCATGTAGTTTATAGCTCCTTTTCAGGGGACACCCTCTTACAGATCAGAGTACCTATTCATCTACACATCCTTAATATTCTATCTACACCCCTAACTTTCTTCCACCTGAATTAGTCTAGTTATCAGCTCTTCGTCAATGGTACCCTCCTACCTATCAGTGTACCTATCATCCACGCTTGCATACCTGTCCAATCACTCTCCGTCCCTAGGTGTACAACAAGGATCCTTGATTACATCACTACACTTCACCACCCTCGCTACCTCATCTTCTCTCTTCCTGCCTACACGATCCTCATCGAGACAAAGCAAGGCTCAAATTAAACCTGGAGTCTTGCATTTATACTGAGAGAGTTTGATGCTGCTGGGCCCCAAATAATGAAACTTTAAAACAGTTTCAGCGGAACGGGGAAACTTGTTCTTTTTTTCGCCTGCGAAAGTCTTTTCAGCGCAACTGAAGCGAAAATTTTTCTTTAGTATTTGGCGAAATTTTTCCTTCAGAGAGAGAAGCCAACGACTCGAGGCATCCTAAGAATGTTAAGATTATTTCCATTTTAATTCAAAACAGGAAAGTTTTATTGTGAGGGAGGACTTCGTGAGAGTACATAAGTTTGAACGAATTTTTTGGTTATTTCGAGTTGTGCAAACATGTGAACGTGACATGGGAGCCGAACTTGTACGTTTAGAGAGGCCACGCCATCTTCTATTTTCCCCTAAGATTTTTGGCTAGAATGTAAAGATTACTTAAGTCTGCCACTAGTAGGACTTGATATTTCCAAGAATCGAGTGCAGAATGTGACATGGAAGCCGAACTTGTAAGTTTAGAGAGGCCACGCCATTTTCGATTTTCCCTTGAGAATTTTGGCTAGAATGTAAAGATTACTAGTTGGCGCCAACGAATGCATGTGATTTTTCTATATATCTATTTCGAATCGAGGAGGCTCAAGTTCTTTAGAATAATAAGTGACCCTATATTATTGCAATCTTCTGTATGTATAATTCCTCCTGTAGTCAGGGAAATTTTTTACATAAATCCTCTGATGCTGAAAGATCAGTTGAAATATTATTCACGGGATCCCCAAATTCGCTCTCGGTACTGGCTACTACCCCCACTGCTGCCCACAATAAACAGTCAAAATCCTGGATTTACGAAGATATTAAAACGTCACTAGTGAACTATCCTTTAATTAAGCTGGGCGAAGTGTTTTACAGCCGTCTACCCACCGTAGCAGCAGGCCTTGCGTGCTGAGCTGATGTACTACAATCGTTACAATATTTTTCCTGCGACTATTAAATAAATTGAAATACACAAATCAAAATAACTTGTTGATTAACTATTATTATTCTCTCCAAATATGTATAATTTATTCAATGCGCCTCCTGTCGGCATCGACAACCTGCTGCAAACGCTCTTCGAACGCTATGCAAGAATAACGAGCGATAACTTGGGGAAAATTTTGCCCATTCCTTCAAGAGTGTTGCCTTCAAAGCCTCCACATTTATGTGATGGGAAGCTGAGATCTTGCTCTGCAATGTGAACCAAATGCTGAAATCGAGGGGATTAAGGTCTACAGATAAAGGAATATTAAATAAAAAATGTGCCTAAATAAAAATGTTGTTACGATAATTATTAAACACCCTGTACATGAGGCGGCAAACTATAGCACTTGTGAAGATTTTCAGCTTAAAAATCTAATTTTTGTTGTATCGTAAACGGTGTCAGGGGCACCGTATTTTCTCTCTATCTAAATAGTGAGGGCGCTACGTACAGGCGACGAATCTACTCAGGTATAGCGGGAACCATAACTAAAATAATCATAGAGTAAGGGCGTGTTCGATTGGGCATTCAAAGTTGATGTAAGCCAAGCCCAATTGACTTGGCTTGTCCGGAAATGCAGGCGGGAACTTTGGCTTTGTTACGTGCAATCGTGTTGCAGGTGCTATAGAAGCTGCCCAATCAATTTGAGCCAACTTAAATAACAATTTTACAGAGTAACGCTAAGTTCATGGCAGTCTCACAGGTAACTGATTAAGAGTCAACACCTCAAACTTGATTCAACAAGTAGAAGCCGGGGCACCTGTCTGAAAATCCGGACAAGTGAAGCCTCAAAGGCTTAGTTTCCCTACCCGATCGAACGCTTCCGTGTTCATTGTGTCACTCGCATGCACAGAGATCCTTGCGTTATTGCAGGGACTTTACCGTGGGGGCCACAAGCTCCACTGTATAGTTTAAAACACAGTTTGTTGTTTGGTTGCTTGGTTGGGCTTTCCGTCCCGATCTCAAGCATTAGAAAGGAGAAAATTCATCTCCTATTATACTATCCGTGAATGTTGCTTCCTTATTTATTTACTTGTGTCTGGTTTGCACACAGTTTCTTTGCTTTTAGATAGAAAGAAATCCGAGCGTCAATTGTGGAGCTACACCCCTGGAGGATATTTTAGAGTCCGCCATACAACGAGTCATCGTTCAGGAGCCAGGGCCACGGGTATTTAAGAAGCTTGGTAACCTAGATACCGGTGTGTCAAATGCACGAAAGATTGAAATTCTGGATTTTTGATCCCCTGGCCAGTAACAGTAGTTAAGACGATCGAAGAATAGCATCAGTCTACTACTTTCAGAGCTAAAATATCAGTATTTGCGTTCCTTTGGTAATTTCTTGTATTACACTAAAAGTCTGTGAACTTCGCTTCGGGAGGGGAAGACATTTAAGGGATGAAAATTAAATTCGATTGTATCTGCAATACGGAAATCAAGCCTGGACTCGGCTGCGTGAACGGGGCACGTTAAATTCGAAAGTGCTACGGGAAATACAACTAGCACACGTAACATCTACATTGATATTCCTAACAGGCTGTGTGTTGAATATTCATCAGAGCAGCAAAGAAGCTGAGTGGACGGACGAATAGCCTGTGGTCAATAACCAGCTGAATAACACCTGTTTCTTGCGGAAGCAAAGACGATCGTGATGACGACCCAACGGGTCGCCGGCCGTCTAGTTTATTTTGAATTTAAGCTGTGAAGGCTCTGGAGTACCTCTAAGTGGTAGCATAGATACTGGGCTGGCCTTCTTTCTCGCAACGAATATCTTTTTTAGCTCGTAATGTTCAAATTTAGGATGTAGAAATTCAGATATTCCTGAGAACCGAACTATGAAGAAATGGGACGGAAAGGGCGGATTCGCTGAAGCATTTCCTTTCAACCCTCATCAATTTTTTTATGACGGCGTGGGCCACTGATTAACTATTTAAATAATTACCTCCTCCAAAGAGGTTATGTTTTCGTTGGGTTTCGACGAAACTTACAGGGATTGTTATGTAAGTTAGAAGAAACAGATGATTAACTTTTGGTGAGGATCCGTCCACCCGTTTGTTTGTTTGTTTGTTTGTTTGCCTCATTTTTCTTAATGCCATAACTCAAAAAGCTATGGACGGATTTTGATGAAATTTACACGAGTTGTTAGGTATATTACGAAAAGTAAATGACTAATTTTTTGTGATGATCTGTTCGTTCGTTAGTCACTGTTTCTAATTCTATGCCTGTTAGCATAATAACTCAAAAAATTATGAATGGATTTTTATGAAATTTATAGGAGTTGTTAATAATGTTAAAAGAAATGATTCATTAAATTTTGATGCAGATCAGGTGGTTCGTTTGTATGTTTGACCTTGTTTGTCATAATGTTTGTTAGCAGCATAACTCAAAAAGTTATGAACGGTTTTTCACGAAGATTATTTATGCTGTTAATACCATCAGAGGGCACAAATGATTAGAATTTGGAGTTGATACAAAGAACATTATGGTTTTTAAGGCCAAATTGAATTTTTCGTTACCGTTGCCTCGCTTGGCGGAAGTATGCGCTCTCAGAGTGCTCTAGTTTATTCCATTGTTTCTGTCCGTCCGTCTTCTAATGACTCACAATGCCAAGCACTTGCTAATGCGCCCCCCCCCCGCTCAGCTTCAACTGTTGGCAAGTTAAGCTCCGGCATACCATTGCAAAAATGGAAAAGGAAACCGATCATCAGTACGTCCAACTTTCAGTCCCCAAAAAAGCCCAGGCCACATCACGCCTTCGCTTCAGCCTAACGAGAAACTGAAAGCTACTGTAAAACAGAGGCTCGCCAGCGCAGTCATCGGAAAGCAATCTGCGTCCTATTTTTAGAAATTTTATTGCCGTAAATTCCGGCACCCCCATTACCCTTCTCATCTCATCTCCCAGCCATTTCTCCTGATTTCCCTATTAATTACCTCCTGGATTCCGCCCAGATTTCAGCAAATGGAGCGATTTTTCGCCAGTAATGCCAGTATTTCGACGCGGCTCGTCTGCAGTTTTCTATCAGGAGGACGAAATGACGAAAGTTTTCTTCGCGGGGCGAATATTGTTTGCTCCCCACACTGAAGGACGAGAACTTTTATTGTAATGTTTCAAAAGTTCAATCTTCAGAAAGAGTTTTTTTAGCCCATTACGCAAAACTTCCTTTCCAATATTATGCGTAGAAGCGCTCTGTTGCCGGAACCTCATACTGGTGCTATATTTATATGCCAGGGCTGGAAACATTAGAAGAAATTAATGGTGTTTGCAAGGAAAATGTGCAATATACAGTATGTACTTAAGAGTAGGCACTGTGTGCCTTTCTATTACGGCACCTTTTGAAATTCAGTCTTATGGTCGGAACGTTTCTTTTTAAAAAATAAACAGCGAAGTGTGAAGTGAGTCATACTAATGGTACCTTTTGAAATTTAGTTTTATTGTCTGCATGTTTGTATTAAAATATAGGTATATATATATATCACCAAATGAAGTGGTGCACATTTACGGGACTTTTTCAAAATCAGTTTTAAAGTCTGCACAACCTTCCGCAACAACAAACAAACAGACACTGAACTCCAAAGAGGCAGCGCACGGACACACTCCATACTGTTGCCAACATAGCCCTAGCTTTCCCTTCTTCTCTGCAGAAGGCTGTAAATACATTATAACGTACGGACTTTACAGTAATGTGTCCTAAGTGCGGGGCGTAACTTACAAGTATTCCAACATTGTGTGCGATCTTCTGCAGCACTGTGATATACTGTGTCGTGGGCTAACGTTATGCATTATGTCTCAAAAAAGCTTAGTGCATTTTCAGAAGACATGCTTTATGAAATGGTGTAATATTTTCCAACTTAGTGTCACATATTAAAACATGATATTAATATAGCCTTGATTGAAATGGTGCAATGTTTTTCATCTTTTTCTAACATGAAAGAAAATGTAATTAGGTGGCGTAATGTGTTTTAATTTAATTGAATATTAAAACATTTAATGTGTTTTACCGTAGTACCCACGATAGCTGCTGCCTAAAGTACTAAGTTCATGACACTGAACGCTGCGGGTTCGAATGCCAACACCTGCCCTAGAAATGAGAAGAGTAGGGGGTGCGATGCCTTTCATCGATGACGCCATAGCTCTTGTTCATCAGTGCTCGACTACAGCCGCACACTCTTCTGGGGCCAGTTTGCCTATATCTGCTGTACGAACCAGTTCAAGTTGGTGTCCCGGCAGAGGTTCAGCCAAGTTGATATTACCTTTACAGTATATGGTTTACCATGGTGACCAGGTGTGCTAAACTAATGTAATGCCCTACAACTTCCGGTGTCTATATATGAGAATGGACCTGTTGATCCGTCTACTGCCGCCTATCTAACCTAAAATCTACCTTGACTTACGTGGTATAATGTACAGACATTTTTCTGACAGCTTTTACGTCAGTGGCAATGTTCTAAGAGACTAAACTTCTTATTGTTTAAGACATTGTTCTGTTATGGTGTACTATACTAGAACTTATTACCTCCGCCAAGGAGGTTATGTTTTCGTCGTGTTTGTCTATCTGTCTGTCTGTCTGTCTGTCTGCTTGTCGGTCATCAAGATAACGCAAAAGTTATGAACCGATTTAGATGAAATTTGCAAAGATTGTTAGGTATCTTAGAAGAAACAGTTGATTAACTTTTGGTGAAGATATGTCCATCCGTTAGTTTGTTTGATTGTCTGCCTCATTTTTCTCGACGCTATAACTCAAAGAGTTATGGATGGATTTTGATGAAATTAACATGAGTTGTTAGGTATATAACAAAGAGTGAATGACCAAATTTTTGTAATGATTCGCCGGTTCGTTTGTCACTGCTTTTAATTTTATGCTTGTTAGCACAATAACTCAAAATATAATGAATGGATCTTTATGAAATTATATAGAAGTTGTTAGTAATGTTAAAAGACACGAATGATCAAATTTTGGTTCAGATCGGTTTGTGCGTTTGTATGTTTGACTCATGTTTGTCATAACGTTTGTTAACAGTATAACTCAAAAAGTTATGAACGGATCTTCAAGAAAATTGAGCAAGCTGTTAATAATATAAAAATGCACAAATGATTAGATTTTGGAGTTTATACGAAGGAAATTATGGTTTCAGAGCCAATTTGAATTTTTTGTTACCGTTGCTTCACTTTGCGGAGGTATGCGCTCTCAGAGTGCTCTAGTTCTAAATGCATTCGTGCGGCTGAAAGACTTCACAGAGTCCGTAAGGGAACGGAGTCTAAAATGTGAGACCATTAGCTCATCAAAATGTACTTAAACTGCACAAGAACTTTGTTGTAACGCTTGAAAATTTCAGTTCCGTGAAAGAAACCTTTATATATTATGTAGACTCGCACGAGTCCTGTTTGAATTAATGATGCGCTCTAAAAGCATTCGTTTCCAGGAATTACTGATGAGGCCGTCGACTAGCAGGTAATAGATGATAAATTTTTGATTGCCAGCATAATTTTATTCATCCAAGTATATACTTTCATATTATTCCGAGGCTACACTACACAACCTCACGCACAACTTCATTCGAGGATGTGCAGATCGTCCCGATATGATACAAATTTAAGATCGGTAGAACAGATACGGTAGCATAAACAACGCGCTAGCTACACGTCCTCGCATCAAGTTGTGTAAGCGAGTGCATAGTGTGCCTCTGGTGTAGGCATAACTAGTGCTCCCCGCTCCATAGAATTAACTCCACATAATTTGAAACAATACCACGAACTCGCTGGCGGTGAATATTCAATTGTGGTGGTCGTCAGAGAAGAACTAAAGGCTGGTACACACGCTAGTCAAATGAACGAGTTGCCCCTGCTAATCTTTCGTACGTTTTGATGATCCCTCGTAAACACAGCTTTGAGCTTACCAAAAAAAAAAGCGTAAGCATGATCTGCGTTATTTCAGTTACCTCAGCAAGGGCCTTAGTTAAGTTTCGGACATAACTTCAAACTTGCAAGGAATTATGACTTAATTTTTTTTTTTGCAATTGGGTGCTAGTTAGATGGACACGTCAATGCATTCAAACGCGGAGATGACGATACTACTCGTTCTTTTGACCAGCGTGTGTACAGGCTCGAAGCCAAGCCCACTCGACCTGACTTGTCCCGAACACCAGGCAGGTGCGCTGGCTTCGAAATGTTGCTTCGACAGTTAGGCGTTGACCTTTAATCATACAGTATACATGTGAGACATCCAAAAACCCATTCTTACTCCGTAAAATGGGGTTTTTAGTCAGGTCAACATAATTGGATTGCTTCTAACACCTAAAACAGGACTCAGACTGACGAAGTCACAGTTCTTGGATGTACATAGCTCCGGACATGTCGACTCGAGCGGGCTTAGCTTATCTCGATCGACTTTGACGACTCATTCGAACGAGTCTTTCTTTCTTCTCGTCAGAACTTGACCATCCTCCTTCCCGCACTGCCGAAAATTATGACACACTAGCCTATACATACATGAGACGAGTGAATACTGGAAGTAAGATTCCGTTTTCAATGATCCCTAGCGTACTCCGGTCGTGATGAATGACTAGCGAATAAAACGCCCAAGATTGAAGTTCTGTGCAAGTTAAAGCTAAACGAATTAGACCATTTTAACCCCAGTGAGCGAATAGCAGGCAGAATAAAAGAACAACCACTAACATGACAACAATATAGCATGGCCTATTGAGCACAATAAATAAAAGAACAATAAGAAATTGAAGAACAATCTATCATAGTCGGCACGCAGAATAAAAAAAAAAAACGCAGTAAATAATTGGAAGAACAATATATCATAGCTTGGTGGACATGAAATAAAAGTGTAATAACTAACGGGAAAACAACAGAGCAGGACCTGTTGAATGCAATAATAGAAAAATAACAATTAGAAGAACAACATATCATGGCCCTGTAAGTATAATAATCAAATAAAAACAAATAGAAGAAAAACATATTATGGCACTGTAAATACCATAATAGAACAATAACAAATGATATAACAACATATCATGGCCCTTTAAATACCATAATAGAACAATAACAAATGATATAGCAACAGATTATGGCCCTGTAAATACCATAGTAGAACAATAACAAATGGCAGAACAACATATCATACCCCGGCAGTAAGAACAATAGCAAGAATGACAAACAGCAGGAAGCGAGGCAGTGCCTACAGACGACCCCAGTACCCCCACTCTTATTTTTCCCTGATGACCGCCTTAAGTGGCGCGCCCAGCCGCTTGCCTTGCTTCATTTGTCCCCTCGGAACCATCTCAACTTAATTGCTTAATGAATAAATTACTTGTGCTCCTTCTGAGCCATGGGGGCCGCCCTCCTCCGACAGAGGTGCTCTGCACGTCCAGCCGGACTGGGCTACTTGCAGGGAGTTTGGATATCTTTGAATGATTTTTTAGTATTTTTTCCCGAGTGGCGTCCCTGTGTCATACCTTTCTTCACGTCTAGCCACCCTGGACTATGAGCACTGCATGGTTATCTTTGATGGGTAACCTTAGCTGTTCTGCTTACTACATTAATGTATTAATGTGCTCTTAATTCCATAAAGCTTTATTCGAAATTTTTACCTCCGCCAAGGAGGATATGTTTTCGTCGTGTTTCTCTGTCTGTCTGTCTGTCTGTCTGTCTCTTTGTTTGTCTGTCTGGCTGTTTGTCTGTCTGTCTGTCTATCTGTCTGTCTGTCTGTCTGTCACCAAGATAACTCAAAAAGTTATGAACTGAGTTGGATGAAATTTACAGGGATTGTTAGGTATGTTAGGAGGAACAGATGATTAATTTTTGGTGAAGAAATGTCCATCCGTTTGTTTGTTTGTTTTTCTGCGTCATTTTTCTTCATGCCATAACTCAAAAAGTTACGGATGGATTTTGATGAAATTAACATGAGTTGTTAGGTATATAACAAAGAGTAAATAAACAAATTTAGGTAATGGTCTGTTAGTTCGTTCGTTTGTGACTGTTTTTATGTTTATGCTTGTTAGCACAATAACTCAAAAAATAATGAATGGATCTTTATGTAATTCAAAGGAGTTGTTAGTAATGGTAAAAGACATAAATGATCAAATTTTGGTGCAGATCGGTGGGTTCCTTTGTATGTTTGACTCATATTTGTCATAACGTTTGTTAACAGTATAACTCAAAAAGTTATAAACTGATCTTCAAAAAAAATGAACAAGCTGTTATTAATAATAAAAGGCACAAATGATTAGATTTTGGGGTTTATGCAAAAGAAAATTATGGTTTCAGAGCCAATTTGAATTTTTGCTACCGTTGCATCACTTGGCGGAGGTATGCGCTCTCAGAGTGCTCTAGTTTATTATTATTTTTATTATTATTTTACCTTTTCATTGTCACTACGCTTTGCTCCCGGTATTATTACAGTGCGACCGAATTTTGAATGTGTCACCTTACTGCGCCGAAGGCTAAAGTTGTCTCTATGCTAAAGGTGAGTTCACACTTTAATATTAATAATAATAAGAGGTTTTCTTAAGAACACAGTACGTTCACAAATACGACTACGAGTACATTATTATTATTATTCAAACTTCACGCTTGAGATCCCACGGATAGCTAATACAACCCAAATGAAGCATCTTGCAACACAGGGAAGCCCAAAACGCTGCTAAAGGAAATTCAGCAAAAAACCATTAACAGCTGACTTAAACGCCTGCAGGCCAATACGACCAAAAGCCGATGCCGGCAACAANACCCAAATGAAGCATCTTGCAACACAGGGAAGCCCAAAACGCTGCTAAAGGAAATTCAGCAAAAAACCATTAACAGCTGACTTAAACGCCTGCAGGCCAATACGACCAAAAGCCGATGCCGGCAACAAACTCCAAATCTGCAGGTTATCATCTGCATCTAACCTGTCTTGCCCTTTTTGTAATTTGTTTTACACTGCATTGTAAACGATGTAATCCTTTTTCCAATAAACTATTCTCTCAGAGTGCTCAAGTTAATGTTAGTGTTATTTTAATACGAGTTTAGCAGTCTGTTATTAGTCACCATAGAACTCATTGCACTTGTTCTCTCGGCATTTATTCGTTTCGGTATGTGGCAGCTGAACAATCAAAACAATAAACCACAACGACCGATGACTAAACAGATAAAGTAAAGCACAGAGAATATGCATAATGTGAACTAGTTTGGAAAGCTGTTGCAGGGGTACTGACCCTACCCAGAAATATTTAGTGTCGATGAGGCACAGATCGTTGCATAAGAGTCTTCAGCCGGTGGCGTCATAGCTCTTGACGATCTTTGGTTAACTGCAGCTGAACATTCATCTGGAGCCATTTGGCCTCTATCGACAGCACGAACCAGTGCTTGTGGGTTTCCTAGTAGGATTCTGTCGAGTTGACTTTGCCTTTAAATTTGTTAAATGAAAAATAGCTGTAAAACAGTAAGCGATGCGGGAATAGTGAAACAGTTGAATAAGGAAAAAATGTTTAAGTATTATTGGAATGCCTAAAACAAAACAGGAATACATTTAATGATACAGCAAATTATTACTTACTCACTGGAAATCGTACCCCCATGCATAGCGAAACAAATCAAGGAAGGCATTTGCCGAGCACTACATACACAGGTGACGGTTGAAAAGGACCATAAGCTCAAGTTCCTGCAAGTTGCGCCATCCTTTTTCTACAGCTATAACCATGCTGTTCTTTTTTTCGAATGTAATAGGTTACAGATATGGAAAAGTGGACGGAATAAGAATCCCATTTTTATAAAACAGTCGAAGCCTATGTATGTTCGCCTCTGGTCTACTGCCAGTCTAAAACGCGGAGTATATAATTGAATTTTTGGTGAATGGAGCGAAGGATAAGCTAACAGTTGTGATGAATTCTGGAACATAATCCATAAGTTTGCTAATTTGTAGTGATGATAATACAGTACCTTTATTAAAAACCCAATAGCCAATGTATGTTTAAACATTTACCTACAAAGCGCAATAATGCCCATATTGCGTATAGTACGACAGATGCTGATGCCCGCGCTTGCGACACGTGTCACCTAGATCAGGGGTGGGCATACTTTTTGACTCAGGGACCACATAGATTCTTAAAAATTGACAGAGGGGCCGGACCCACACCCGATGCATACATTTAAAGCATAAACTAAAAAAAGAACTACAGTGTCAATGCTTTCACTCACTTTCGAGCAAAAAAATAAATAAAATTTTTGCTGCATATATGCATTTTTGGAATAAATCTTCTGATAAGCTTCTAAAATGAGTTAATATGTATATCGAAGACCCCTAAATTTCTGCGGGCAGATTAAAAACATTAACGGGCTGAATGTGGCCCGCGGTCCGTAGTTTATCCACCCATGTTCTAGATTCCACCCAAATCCTGCATCGGCGACTGCCCTATAGCACTTGCCTTATGCATCGACGTGAGCGGAGTTTACTGCGATGCAAAAGACAAGTGCTGTAGTGCCGCCGCCAACGCAAAAATGGGTGGAATCTAGGGGAGAGACGTGTCGCAAGCACGGCCATCAGCAGCTGCCACACTATGCCTAATATGGCTGAAGCGATATCACTTCACTAGGTGTAGGATCTAAACAGACACAACACAATTCCATGTATAGCAGTGAAAATGGATTATTTTTGTTTGACGCTAAAAAATTAGCTGGCACAACCAATAAGAATGTATCTCCTACAGGCGTATAGAAATAAAATCCTGCCACACCGAGCTAATGTAGCCAGCGGGTCCAACAGCACGCAAATTTCTGAATGTATTCGGTCAGATTATTCTAAATTCAGATCTCGTTTGAGGCTCATGTTTTGGCAGCCTTACATCAACACCAGTGTCTGTTAGGGCGTCATTAGCTCCCTGAGCGAGTTAATGCTACACAGATGCGAGCCGGTATTTTTCTACAGACATTAATGGTAATACCGGAGCTGTGTCTGCTGCTTAGTTAACAGTTCTATCTCCGTGTTGATGATGAATGTCTGGTGAGCAGACGGCTCGAAATGGAGCATTGAGACGGGATGTTCAGTGTTGGACTAACACCAGTGACACTGGATGGATCATAAATAAGATACTATACAAGGGAAAACGTTTCTTGATCTTCTCATCATAGTGCTACTGCATCAGTGATATTTTACTCTATATTATACAGTGAATTGGAGAAATGCGTTGGGATATTCAATACTGAATTTTTGCAGCTGTTAATTGAGGAAGAAACTGAATTCTCGATTGAGTTCCATGCAATAATGCTGCTGCTGCATCAGCTTCGATTAGAGATTGCTGGCAGGAGACGGACCCACTGACCCATTCCCAGAGAGGAACCATACCTAATCTACTTGGCTGCAAGACGGTGTTGGCAGTCAGTTGCATTATTTTATGACATAATCCCGTAAATTATCTTATAACAGCCATGTGAGCAACACTTCTTTGTAGTAAACTACTATTATTGTTCTAAAAAAAGTTGGCAAAAATTAATTAATTCATGCTGATGCCTGAAACACTGAAGAAAGATGACACATGCTTCCAAGAGTCTTGACTTATGTAACACAGCTAGTAGTGTTACATACCTGACACCCTTTCCGTTAACACTACTTTTCTTTCCTTCACTCTCTTTTAAATCTGCTTTACTTTAAAATTTGATTTAACGTATTTTGGGAGCAGCTAGATAGATATGCTTCTCTGTATCCTCTCTACACCTAGCAAGCAAGCAGGCAAGTAAATAACCCACAAACCGTGCATTATTGTACAGTGCAACTGACTACAATAAATTATATTCGATAGTTGGCAGTAAACGAACCAAAAGGCCCCTTCCTAGAGAGCAGCCTGGACTTACGCTCCGACCCTCTATGAGCTATTGCTATTATGTCACAATCATTTGGATATTTGAAGAAGAAATGAAAATGAAGAGAATAAACTCTGCCATGTAGTTGATCGTGCGACCACGATTATAATTACTGCTGATCCGCGAAACTCGGAGACATTAAAAGTGATAGGGCATGAAATATAATGGATTACAGTGTCCTCTGAAGTTCGAACGTTAAGAGTTTGTGTCTCTTGGAGGAGGAATTCGTAGCTGTGGAGAGTATTGCTCCCAATGCACGTCAAGACGATTATTAAATGAATTTGCTCTCTTGCGCAGATGATTTTAAAGAGAAGTCTATTCTAGATGTTCACTATGAAGAAAGGAAAAACTGCTGACTTAGAGTAGTTCTTCGACCTTTATGTTTGTGTTTCGGACCATTGTTTCACCGGCGATCATTAACGTCTCTGTCAAAAAGCTCCGCTGTAGGCACGTCGTTGAAGCCATTCAACTACTTGCTTGTTTCTATTAGTTGCCCCCTGAGCCGTGTTTCTCGAGAGAGAGATGAGTCCCACTTCATATAACGACAATCGTAATGGCTTGTTTCGCACCTGAGGTATCAATTTTGTTGCTCTGCGTTGGATTCTTTCTATGTTATCGATATCTTTACACTGATGCGGTGATCCGAATCGAACAGCAAATTCTAAATGCGGACGCACTAGTTTTTTGTGCAAATGAATGATTATGTCCTTGGATTTATTTTCAATATTTTTGGTAATGAATCCTAGTATTCTAATTGCCCTTTGGATGCTTTTGTCAACTTGCTAAGTGTGTTGTAATTTGTTTGTGATAGTTGTACTCAAGATACGTTCTTGGGTGACGGCTGTTAATTCTGTCCCATTCATTTTCAGTCTGATTGAGGGGATCTCCAGGCCTATGGGCTTTACCGAACATTCGTTTGAATTAATGCTCATCTGCCTCGATACGGTCCATTCCATGAGGCGATTAAGGTCTTGTTGAAGCCCAGTTCTATCCAGGGCAAGATGAAATAGTTTAGTGTCCTCTGCAAATTTACTGATTTTACTGAGGATGTTTAGATCAAGATCACTGTTGTAAATTATGATCAGGAGTGGGCCAACCACGCGCCCTTGTGGAACCCCTACCCCTCGCTCGTCCTCTCATTACAGCTTCACTCGTTGCTGCGACCAGTGAGCCATGCTCGGATCTAACGAGAATAGTCTCCCTGAATACCACAGGCTCTCAATTTTTTAGTACTGGCATGTCACATTAGACCGTGTTCAGGATATACCTTGGACACTGTGCCTCCGTATAATACAGCAGCAGATTTTACTTTATGATGATCAGTCGCAAGAGAGGCCATGTTTTATGACATTTAAGCTCCTACGGAAGTCTGACAAGGGCGCCACTGGTCTCTGAGCAATTGATTATTGCAGGCATGTGGAAATGCCACGTACATGGCCGAGGCAAGGAATACTTAAAAACTGAGTATATTTCCTGTGAAAAGAACATTTCTGTTGTATATTTGATGCCTAGCTGATTATTCTATCCCTTCGAGTTTATTTCATCAGGAATGATAATGCTAACAGTCTGTGATGAACTACGCTGTGTAATTATTCGCCCTAATTGTGAATTTATTGTCCATTTTTCTTCACATCAGGACTATACAATCGCATAGTGTACTCTTGGTTCTCGTTACATGAGAGTTCGGAATATGTGAGTTCCTTATATGTCAGCGGACAATGCTGACCACTGATTTTCTTGTGCGAGAAAAAGGTTGTTTTGTGAGGTTGGTGAGCTCCGTTGGGAATGCGAGTTGAACGCGGAAGGCAATATGCGAGATGCTTGGCTGGTGA
This sequence comes from Parhyale hawaiensis, assembly GCA_001587735.2. Lineage (NCBI taxonomy): Eukaryota > Metazoa > Arthropoda > Malacostraca > Amphipoda > Hyalidae > Parhyale > Parhyale hawaiensis. The sequence goes on from LQNS02277097.1 coordinate 21,328,304, forward strand.
CTCGCAGGCCGACCCGCACCGAGTGAGACGGACTAGCAGCCAGAAGCAAAGTGTTTTTATTTTTTCATAAATATTGTCATAATATACCATTAATGCTGCGTATTTGGTTTGCTTTGGTGCATTTTCATTATAAAAAAAGGACCTTATAGTTAGGGGCAAAAAGTGAGTCATGGAACTTAACCCCCTTTATATAATGCAGAGGTTGATTCGATATATGCGAATTAACCTTATTTCCACGAACGTAACTTTCTCAATTGACGAGAACCAAGTGTAATTTCATAAATAAATATATATGTATATATATATTGAGTATGTAGGTATATATATTTTTAAATTAGTGTCCAGCGCCGACATAAAATGAAGGCAGAAAATAAGAGCTTCAACGAGCCCTCCATGTTCTTCCTTCCTAACTCTGTAGCAAATAATAATTCAGTAGCTCAGTTACTTCCTGTAAGGAGATTATGTTTTTGTCGAAGTTTGTCTGTCTATCTGTCTCCCAACAAGGCTACTCAAAAACATATGGACGGATCTTCATTAAATTTACAGGATATGTAATGTATATTTTGAGGAACATACGATTAACTTTTAGAGAATATCCGTCCAATTGTTTGTTTGTTCTGCTGCTTATTTTTTCTTGATATTTAACTCAAAAAGTTATGAACAGATCCTCATGAATTTGTAGGAATTGTTAATGATATTATAAAGAGTAAATGACTAAAGTTTTGTTACGACTCATTCGTTCGTCCGCTTGTCCGCTTATGTCTACGAGCATGTTTATCTGTTATTCAGTAGCACAACTCAAAAAGTTATGAACGAATCTTCAAAGAATTTGCAGGGACTGTTAACAATGTTACGATTAGCAGCTGTTCAAATTTTGATGCTGATCAAATGAATTACAGGATTCAGGACTAATTTGAGTTCTTTGTGAACAAATGCGTCACTCGGCGGAGGTATGCGCTCTCAGAGTGCTTCTCTAGTTCAGTTATTGTTTATTATAAGTCCTTGGAAAGATCTTTGCGAACTTCTAGAACTGTTGTCTCTGGTACGGCCGCAGCTGGGCAGATGTACTTCTCTCTATACTGTGTCAAGACATGGGATAAAAAAGCAAGCATGCATTCAACCAATCATCTAGAGAACACTGTATGATATATATAAGTATATCTATATTATATGTATCCGAAAATACAGTTTGGCATGCGACAGGGAAATTCAAGCTTCGAAATAACGCAAGTAGCTATGAGCAGATGCCACTTGACTACTAAATTTCAATTGTACAAACAGTATGTCTTATTTGTGTTGGAAAATTCTGCTTGCATTTTATGGTTGCCCGACCCATTAATTTCTCCATATAGATGGCAAAGCTGAGCTAACTGTTGAGCATGCACTTTGCTTCCAGGTCATCTCCAGGAAGCACGAGAGGACGTTAAATGAGCTAGAAAATTTTCGGACACAGCTTAAGCGTTGAAACAAGACGTTGCTTTTGGTATGATAACTCAACTTGAAAAGACGCGTGTGGCTCTCACGTGGCCAAAGTACAGGCATGCGTGACGTCATAACCAATGAGAGCAGTCCACCATATTATTGTGAGGAACCCGCCGAAGCGCCATTGGGGCCCGCTTTAACGTAACTTACGGCATTGTTTTGATCATGTAAAAGCGCAGTGTTCTGTGCCTAAGGGAAAGCGTATTGTCCCAAAACTAGCAAGTTTTCCTGGTAACCAAGGGAAATAAGTGCAGCCTTGCTAGCCGAGCTCCTTAGTGAAGGCATTTCCCGTTGGTGGACGTTCAGGTTACTGCAAGTACAGGTAACAACGGTCGTATCCAGACCACAATTCCGCACACCGTTCCAAGAACCAGGATATATTAGTTCAAACCCAAATAATAATCCAAAATTGTGTTCCACATGTATCCGAATACAAGGAAATCGCTCGCTGACTCTTAATGACGCCTGTCATATTCCAGAAATTTTATTTTATGCCCCACGCCTTGCGTCCAGTTAGAAAAGAGCCGCTGCCTGTACTCAGTTGCTTGTGGTTTTAAACGATGCTGAAGTTGCAAGAATCAATCCGCTCAGAGAAACGTCCCGCGTGGAAGGTCAATGCATTTACAAGATCTCTACGAAATTTACAGTTCAGGCAATATTTTTTCGACGTTTTGGAAGTTTTTCGTCTTCTCCTTGAATGTATTGGTTCCGAAAAGTCGCACCTCGACTAATCGAAAAATTATTATGGTGGTCCATTCATAAGCATTATGGGGAAACTTTTAGAATACAATCGAACTTTCATAACGGGATTTACTTCTTCTCTGATGCACTGACACATATGTATAGTACTTCTCCCTGCACCTACACTCACAAATAAACACACCTACCCACCCACCCACAGAAGCACCAACACACGCACACACCTAGAAGACGCACCTACACGTACACACCTATACACATCAGACCACAATAACACCTCCGTTATAGGCGTTACTGCCACCAGCTCCCAAGCTCCGTGACGGAGCCGACGGTACCGTCATCACGTCACGCACTGTACCGCTGCGAAGTCACGTGTTATATTCAAATGCAGCGTTACTCTGCGCAGGCCGTTACTGCGTCCGGTTACATGTGTATTCATGCCTGTGGCATGTTACGCAGCGCAATGCGTCGCGTTGTACTCCTGGTTCTCGTTATGCGCGAATGGAAAATTATGACCACTGCGTTTCTTTATGCGAGTAAATTCGCTCTTGTACTAGTGGGAAATTATGGCCACGGAGTCTCTTTATGCGAGAAAACTCGCTCCTGTGCGAGTGGGAAAATATGGCCACGGAGTCTCTTTATGCGAGAAAACTCGCTCCTGTG
>LQNS02277097.1:21345378-21359649 GCA_001587735.2 Parhyale hawaiensis
AGTTACCGGAGCATTTAAAGCACTTATAGGATCATTTGGAGCAGTTACTGTAGCATTTAAAGCACTTATAGGATCATTTGGAGCAGTTACCGGAGCATTAAGAGCACTTATATGAGCGTCTGGAGCATTTACCGGAGCATTTAAAGCACTTATAGGAGCGTTTGTAGCAGTTACCGGAGCATCTAAAGCACTTATAGGATCATTTGGAGCAGTTACCGGAGCATTAAAAGCACTTATATGAGCGTCTGGAGCATTTACCGGAGCATTTAAAGCACTTATAGGAGCGTTTGGAGCAGTTACCGGAGCATCTAAAGCACTTATAGGAGCATTTGGAGCAGTTACCGGAGCATTTAGAGCACTTATAGGAGCGTCTGGAGCAGTTACCGGAGCATTTAAAGCTCTTATAGGAGCGTCTGGAGCTGTTACCGGAGCATCTAAAGCACTTATAGGAGCATTTGGAGCAGTTACCGGAGCATTTAGAGCACTTATAGGAGCGTTTGGAGTAGTTGCCGGAGCGTTTCTGAGCGATTCGTGCACCAAATTATGATTTACACACCTATCGGAGTAAGAATTTAGATGAGGTTTTGCTTTTAAAAATATTTTGCAGGTAAAAATGAGAGGTGCAAAGATTGAAAAAATCATCAAAATTTTTAAAAGATAAAGCAGAACAAAATTCGACCTTAGCCCAGTACAATGTCAACAGTTGATAAGGTGTATCGGTACCTAACTACGAGGTACTGAATGCACTGACTCTGTATGGCTGCGTCTACACGATCCATCTTTTCGTCGAACTTAGTGATCGCGGAACGATTTTGATCGACAAACACACGCGGCGAGCCTTCGAAGTTCGTGATTTTTGATCGACAGAAGTGCTGGAAATCTTTGAGCCCGATCACAAAATGTTTGCAAATTATATTTCGCCCTGTAAATAGATGTATCTATTTTAACTATATTATTTAGTAATTAAAGCATAATTTTTTATTAAAATCTACCCGTATAGCGAATTTTGTTTATGTTTGATTCGAACTTTCGTACAGCGGGGAACATTTCGATGAAGTGATGGATCGTGTAGACGAAGCTTATTGCACCTTCATCTACTGTTGTTGTGCCTAGGGTAAATATACTTACCCTAAATACGTTGCAAACAGTTTAGAAGAACCTAGTTCAATTATAAAATTACAAAAACCACAGCTCAAAAATTACAAGTATTTTTGTGATCATGTATATCTCATTCATCTATCAATTATGCTATATTGTTCGTTGGTGTGTCATATCATGGAGGAACTCAGAAGAAAATTACCCCACCCTGAAGAAGTTCCCTACTTCAACCATTTTACCACCTTCAAACTAGAAGAAGTCTCATCAATGGGTATTGACAAATTACTGTTGTCGTTTATTTATGCTTGAATCAACCTCGTTGATATTCAATACACTTGAAAGTACGGGTGACCACCTGCTAAGAATGCTCCATTTATTTGAGATTACTCCAACTGTGTGCGTAGTTGGAGTCAAATGGAGCACTAGGGAGCCCTTTGGAGCATTTATAGCGTTTGGAGCATTATGGAGCATTAAGAGCGTTAGTAGCATTTTGCGTATAAATGCTCCAATGTCCGAGCTCTACTAATGACTAAACAGACTAAGTGAAGCAGAGAGAAAATGTATAATGTGAACTAATCTGCAAAGCTGTTGCTGGGGTACTGACCCTACCCAGAAATATTGAGAGTTGAGGCACAGGGCGTATTTCGTTGCATAAAAGTCTTCAGTCAGTGGCGCCATAGCTGTTCACGATCTTTGGTTGACTTCAGCCGGACATTCATCTGAGGCCATATGGCCTATGTCAGCAGCACGAGCCAGTGCTTGTGGGTTTCCAAGTAGGAGATACTGCCGAGTTGACTTTACCTTTAAATTTAATAAATGTAAATAGCTGTAAAACAGTAAGTGATACTTGAATGGTGAAACAGTTGAATAATGAAAAACAAATAAGTATTATTGGATTGTTTAAAACAAAACAGGAATACATTTAATGATACATCAAATTATGACGTACGCACTGGAAATCGTACACTCATGCATAGCGAAACAAATCAATGAAGACATGAGCCGAGCACTACCTACACAGGTGACGGTGGAAAGGACCATAAGCTCAAGTTCCTGCAACTTGTGCCATCCTTTTTTCTTTTATAGAGAAAGGTCACAGAACTACAGCTATAGCCACGCTGTTCCTTTTTTTCGAATATAATAGTTTACATTAGATATGGAATAGGGGACGGAATAAGCGTCCCATTTTAATAAAACAGACGAAGCCTATGTCCGTTCGCCTCTGATCTACTGCCAGTCTCAAAGGCGGAGTATATTATTGAATTTCCGTGAGTGGAACGAAGGATAAGCTAACAGTTATGATGAGTTCTGGAAGATAATCCATAAGTTTGCTAATTTGTAGTGATGATAATACAGTACCTTTATTAAAAACCCAATAGCCAATGTATGTTCTAACATTTACCTACACAGCGCAATAATGCCCATATTACTTATAGTACGACAGATGCTGGTGCCCGCGCTTGCGATACGTACGTCTGTCCCCTAGATGGGGGGCGGGCAAACTTTTTGACTCAGGGGCAAACATGGGTTTTTAAAAATTGACAGAGGGACCGGACCCAAATCAGATTCATGCATATCCAGCATAAACTAAAAAAAAAAGAACTACAGTGTTAGTGTTTTCACTCACTTTCGAGCAAAAAGAAAAGAACATTTTTGCTGCATATATGCATTTTTGGAATAAATCTTCTGATAAGCTCCTAAAATGAGTTAATATGTATATCGAAGATCCCAAAATTTTGCGGGCAGATTAAAAACACTAACGGGCCGAATGTGGCCCGCGGTCCGTAGTTTACCCACCCCTGCCCTAGATTCCACCCAATCCTGTATCGGCGACTGCCCCATAGCAAATGCCTTATGCATCAACGTGAGCAGAGTTTACTGCGATACAAAAGACAATTGCTGTAGTGCCGCCGCCAACGCAAAAATGGGTGGAATGTGGGGGAATACATGTCGCAAGCACGGCCATCACCAGCTGCCACACTATGCATAATATGACTGAAGCGATATCACTTCCTAGTCAAGTGTAGGATCTACTGTAAACAGACACAACATAATACCATGTAATGGAGTGAAAATGAATAATTTCTGTTTGACGCTAAAAAAATTAGCTGGTACGACCAATAAGAAAGTATCTCCTACAGGCGTATAGAAATAAAATCCTGCCATACCGAGCTAATGTGGCCAGCGGGTCCATCAGCACACAAATTTCTGAATGTATTCGGGCAGATTATTCTAAATTCAGATCTCGTTTGAGGCTCATGTTTTGGCAGCCTTACATCAACACCGGTGTCTGTTAGGGCATCATTAGCTCCCTGAGCGAGTTAATGCTGTACAGCTGCGAGCCGGTATTTTTCTACAGACATTAATGGTAATACCGGAGCTGTGTCTGCTGTTTATTTCTATCTCCGTGTTGATGATGAATGTCTAGTGAGCAGACGGTTCGGAATGGAGCATTGAGACGAGATGTTCAGTGTTGGATTGGCACCAGTGTCACTGGATGGATCATAAATACGATGCTATGTAAAAGAACACGTTTCTTGATCTTTTCATCATAATGCGACTGCATCAGTGATATTTTATTCTATATTAAGCTGTGAAATAGAGAAATGCGTTGGAATGTTCAATACTGAATTTTTGCGGCTGTCAGTTGAATTCTTGATTGAGTTCCATGCGATAATGCTGCTGCATCAGCTTCGATTAGAGATAGCTGGCAGGAGACGGACCCACAGGATATCTGAAGAAGAAATGAAAATGAGAAAGGACTCTGTTATGGAGTTGATCGTGCGATCACGATTATAATTACTGTTGATCTACAGAACTCTGAGACATTAAATTAGTTAGGGCATGAAATATAATGGATTACAGTGTCCTCTGAAGTTCGAACGTTAAGAGTTTGTGTCTCTTGGAGGAGGAATTCGTAGCTGTGGAGAGTATTACTCCAAATGCACGTCAAGACGATTATTAAATGAATTTGCTGTCTCCGCGCTGACAATTTTAAAGGGAAGTCTATTCTAGATGTTCACTCTGAAGAAAGGAAAAACTTCTGGCTTAGAGTAGTTCTTCGACCTCTTTGTTTGTGTTTTGGACCATTGGTTTACCGGCGATCATTAACGGCTCTGTCAAAAAGTACGCGCTGTAGGCACGTCGTTGAAGCCATTCAACTACTTGCTCGTTTCATTTAGTTGCCCCCGAGTTGTGTTTCTCGAAAGAGAGACGAGTCCCACTTCATATAACGACAGTCGGAATGGCTTGTTTCGCAGCTGAGGTGCTCTGCGTTGGATTCTTTCTATGTTTTCGATATCTTTGCACTGATACGGTGATTAGAATTGAAGTGCAAATTCTAAATTCTAAAGTTTTTTGTGCAATTAAATGATTATGTCCTTGGATTTGTTTTCAATATTGCTGGTAATGAATCCTAGTATTCTGCTTGCCCTTTGGACACTTTTGTCAACTTGCTAACTGTGCTGTAATTTGTTTTTGGTAGTTGTACTCAAGTTACATTCTTGGGTGACGGCTGTAAATTATGTCCCATTCATTTTCAATCTGATTGAAGGGAACTCCAAGCCTATGGGCTTTACTGAACATTCGTGTAAATTAGGGCTCATCTGCCTCCATACGGTCCATTCCATGAGGCGATGAAGGTCTTGTTGAAACCAAATTCCATCCAGGGCGGGATGACGTAGTTTAGTGTCCTCTGCAAATTTACTGATATTACTGCCGATGTTTAGATCAAGATCATTGTTGTAAATTATGATCAGGAGTGGGCCAACCACGCCTCCTTGTGGAACTCTTACCCCTCGCACGTCCTCTCCTTACAGCTTCACTCGTTGCTGCGACCAGTAAGCCATGCTCGGATCTAACGAGAATAGTCTCCCTGAATACCACGGGCTTTCAATTTTTTAGTACTGGCATGTCACATTAGACCATGTTCAGGATATACCTCGGACACAGTGCCTCCTTATAATACAGCAGTAGATTTTACTTCATGATGATCAATCGCCAGAGAGGCCATGTTTTATGACATTTAAGCTCCTACGGAAGTCTGACAAGGGCGCCACTGGTCTCTGAGCAATTGATTATTGCAGGCCTTTAGAAATGCCACGTACAGGGCCGAGGAAAGGAAGACTTAAAAACTGAGTATATTTCCTGTGAAAAGAACACCGCTATTGTATCTTTAATGCCTAACTGAATATTCTATCCGTTCGAGTTTATTTCATCACGATTGATAATGTTGGCAGTCTGTGATGAACTATGATGTGTAGTTATTCGCCCTTATTGTGTATTTATTACCCATTTTTCTTCACTTCAGGACTATATAATCGCATTGTGTACACTTGGTTCTCGTTATATGAGAGTTCGGAATATGTGAGTTCCTTATATGTCAGCGGACAATAATGACCACTGATTTTTTTGTGCGAGAAAATGTTTGTTTTGTGAGCTTCGTTGGGAGTGCGAGAGTTGAACGCGGAAGGTAAAGCGAGATGTGTGGCTGGTGACTAGAGCGGGCCGACCCTAGCCAAGTGAGACGGACTAGCAGCCAGAAGCAAAGTGTTTTTTCATATGTATTGTCGTAATATACCCTTAATGCTGCGTATTAGGTTTGCATTGGTGCATTTTCATTACAAAAAAGGACCTTATGGCTAAGGGGGAAATAGTGGGTCATGGAACGTAACCCCTTTTATTTCATACGGAGATAGATTCGATATACAGTATGCGAATTATCCTTATGCGAGCATTTCCACTAAATTAACCTTCTCAATCGACGAGAACCAAGTGTAATTGTATAAATAAATATATTTGTATATACCGGGTGTTGCAAAAAAACTCTGCCAAACTTTCACAGGGACACTCAAAGCAAATACTTTTTCACGAATACCAAAAATTCCAAAACTTGCTCGTTTCCGAGATATTGACATGTGTAATTTGTAACAAAACCTTACCTAAAACTGCAACTAAATGAAGGCCTACCTACATACAACTCCAGTTGCAAATAGGTAGAGTGGAAACTGAAAGAATATTGTGTAAAGAAATGTAATACATTAATTTTACAACCAATTACATTAACTGTTCAAAATGTCCATCATTTACTTCAGTGCAGGCGTGACACCTCCTCTGAAAGGACTGTTGAACACGAGATAACATTTGTCGATCTTCAGCGATGTTGCCTGCTGCGACNCAACAAGATCAAATTCTGACTGCAGAGGAGTGCCGTACACCAAAGTTTTCATGTGGCCCCAGAAAAAGAAATCCAGTGGATTGAGGTCGGGAGATCTAGCAGGCCATGTCACTGGACCATTTCACCGGTCCGGTAAAGTAATTTGTAAACGCAGTGTTGCCATAACGTAGGCAACTGCTGTATTGCCGGATTCAAAGGTATAACTAGGATTAACGTAAAGACTTATTTGCTATTTGTAAGATTACCCTAAACGTTACACATGCCAATATCTCGGAAACGAACAAATTTTGAAGTTTTTGGTATTCATGAAAAAGTGTTTGTTTTGAGTGTCCCTAACACTTGTGAAAGTTTGGCAGAGTTTTTGCAACACCCGGTATACAGTATGTATATATACTTTTAAATAGTGTCCAGCGCGGACATTAACTGAAGGCAGAAAATAAGGGCTTCAACTAGCCCTCCATTTTCTTCCTTCCAAACTCAGTAGTAAAGAATAATTCAGTCACTCAGTTACTTCCTGGAGGGTCTGTCGAAGCTTGTCTGTCTTTCTGTCTCTCAACAAAGTTGCTCAAAGACATATGGACGGATCTTCATTAAATTTGCAGGAATAGTTATGTATATTTTGAGGAACATAAGATTAACTCTAAGAGAAGATCAGTTCAATTGTTTGTTTGTTCTGCTGCTTATTTTTTTTTTCTTGGCATTTAACTCAAAAGTTAGGAACAGATCCTCATGAATTTGTGGGGATTGTTAATGATATTATTAAGAGCAAATGACTAAATTTTTGTTATGATTCATTCGTTCGTCCGCTTGTCCACTTATACCTACGAGTATGTTTTTTTTATTATTCAGTAGCACAACTCAGAAAGCTATGAACAAATCTTCATGGAATTTGCAGGAACTGTTCACAATATTACGATTAACAGTTGTTCAAATTTTGGTGATGATCAAAATGAATTACAGGATTCAGGACTACTCTGAATTCTTTGTGAACAATGCGTCACTTGGCGGAGGTATGCGCTCTCAGAGTGCTTCTCTAGTTGAGTTATTGTTAATTAAAAATCCTTAGAAAGATCTTTGCGAACTTCTAGAACCGTTGTTTCTGGTATGGGAGCAGCGCGGCAGATGTAATTTACTTCTCTGTATACTGTGTCAAGACATGGGATAAAAAAAACAAGCATGCATTCGACCAATCAACTAGAAAACAGTGTATGAGATATACATATATATAACTATATCTATATCATATATATCCGAAAATACAGTTTGGGATACGACAAGGAAATTCAAACTTCGAAATAACGCAAGTAGCTGTGAGCAGATGCCACCTGACTACTAATTTTCGATTGTACAAACAGCATGCCTTATATGTAGTGGAGAAGTCCATTAAAGAGAAGAGGAGAGTGAAGATGAAGGAAGCTTTGTTGAAGGAATACTTTTCTGCCTTGATCTTATGGATGCGCGACCCATTAATTTCTCCATATAGATGGAAAAGCTGAACTAAATGTAAAACACGCACTTTGGTTCAAAGTCATCTCCAGGAAGCAGCAGGGGAAGTCAAAATATGCTAGAAAATTTTCGGGCACAGCTTAAGCGTCGAACCAAAATCACTGAGCGTTGCTTGGTATGATAACTCAACTTGAAAAGACGCGTGTGGCTCTCACGTGGCCAAAGTACAGGCATGCGTAACGTCACAACCAATGAGAGCAGTCGACCCTCTTGTTGTGAGGAACCCGCCGAACTCCATTGGGGCCCGTTGTGAAGGAACTTACGGCATTGTTTTAATCATGTAAAAGCACAGTGTTCTGTGTCTAAGGGAAAGAGTATTGTCCCAAAAATAGCAAATTGTCCTGGTAAATAAGTGCAGCCTTGCTAGCCGAGCTCCTTAGTGAAGGCATTTCCTGTTGATGGACGTTCTGGTTATTGCAATTTCAGGTAACAACGGTCATATACAGACCACAATTCCGCACAACGTTCCAAGAACCAGGATATATTAGTTCAAACCCAAATAATAATCCAGAATTGTGTTCCACATGTATCCGAACGCAAGGAAATCGCGCGCCGACACCTAATGACGCCTGTGATTATCCGGAAATTTTTTTTAATGCCCTACGCCTTTCGTCCTTTTAAAAAAAGCCACTGCCTGTACTCTTTTACATGTGATTTTAAACGATGCTGAAGTCGCAAGAATCAATCCTGTCAGAGGAACACCATGCGTAGAAGGTCAATGCAATTACAAAATCTCTACGAAATTTATAGTTCAGGTAATTTTTTTTTCTACGTTTTGGAAATTTTTTGTGGCCTCCTTGAATGTATTGGTTCCGAAAAGTCGCACCTCGACTTATCGGACATTATTATGGTGGTCCATTCATAAGCATCTTGGGGAAGCTTTTAGAATACAATCGAACTTTCATAGCGGGATTTACTTCTTCTCTGATGCACTGACACATATGTATAGTACTTCTCCCTGCACCTACCCTCACAAATAAACACACCTACCCACCCACAGAAGCACCAACACACGCACACACCTAGAGTACGCACCTACACGTACACACCTATACACATCAGACCACAATAACACCTCCGTTATAGGCGTTACTGCCACCAGTTCCCAAGCTCCGTGACGGAGCCGACGGTACCGTCATCATGTCACGCACTGCACCGCTGCACCGTCACGTGTTATATTCAAATGCAGCGTTACTCTGTGCAGGCCGTTACTGCGTCCGGCTACATGTGTATTCCAGACTGCAGCATGTTACGCAGCGCAATACGTCACGTTGTACTCCTGGTTCTCGTTATCCGCGAATGGAAAATTATGATCACTGAGTTTCTTTATGCGAGAAAATTCGCTCTTGTGCGAGTGGAAAATTACGGCCATTGAGTTTCTTTATGCGAGAAAATTCGCTCATTTGCGAGTGGAAAATTACGGCTACTGAGTCTCTTTATGTGAGAAAATTCGCTCATGTGCGAGTGGAAAATTATGACCACTAAGTCTCTTTATGCGAGAAAATTCGCTCATTTGCGAGTGGAAAATTACGGCTACTGAGGCTCTTTATGCGAGAAATTCGCTCTTGTGCGAGTGGAAAATTACGGCCATTGAGTTTCTTTATGCGAGAAAATTCGCTCATTTGCGAGTGGAAAATTACGGCCATTGAGTTTCTTTATGCGAGAAAATTCGCTCATTTGCGAGTGGAAAATTACGGCTACTGAGTCTCTTTATGCGAGAAAATTCGCTCATTTGCGAGTGGAAAATTACGGCTACTGAGGCTCTTTATGCGAGAAATTCGCTCTTGTGCGAGTAGAAAATTACGGCCACTGAGTCTCTTTATGTGAGAAAATTCGCTCTTGTGCGAGTGGGAAATTATGGCCACTGAGGCCAAGGAGGTTGTAGAACCTCCTTGACTGAGGCTCTTTATGTGAGAAAATGTGCCAGTTTCTACTGTTGATATTCATTACTCTTATCGTTTGTATGAAATGTTACTCTATGTAGACCATATCCAGCATTGTATTACAAGTTGCTGTGCGGTCGCAAGTTATATATAATGTATTTATATGCCTTGTTAAAAATAACTCCGATTCGAGAGAATTTCTTTATTGATTTTCTCCAACTTTCGTAGCTAAAAAACGGTACTCTTGTCTCCAGTAATGAGGAATAGTTGCCCAGTGTTGAGCGCTCTAATTGCGTATTGCGTAACATTTTTTGGCATCTGATCCTTGTGAAGTTCGCTCCACGCAAATAGATTACGGTGAACGCGCCAGGGGTGGGCTCGTCTGGTATTGGTTTTATATATGTAAATTTTCTTAACATTTCAATTACTCTATTTTCGCACGCACGTGCATGACGAGTTGAGGTACAGCGAAACGCGCGTCGTTGGGTAACAAAATTTCAACTGGCTGTCTTATTTCCCTTTTAATTTTTCATTCTTCGTTAGTTATGCTATCTACAGGTAAAATGTATATATTGGTATATGTGTGTGTGCAAGCAAACGTCACTAACTTCACATTCACAGAGATCTCCTTCCAAGAGGTCAAAATCAATTGCCATACATCAGCAGATAGTATTTACCGCCCGACAATAGAGTTCAATGATATATTGTTATGGATATGTCAAAGTTATGTGAACACCTCTACGACTAGGCAAGTTATTTGGCCTTACGCCCCAATAGTTTTCATCTGTAAATCTCTCCTAAGCTCCTATCTATAGCTAGTCATGCCATAGGTCAAATGTGATGCGTATTCATGTTTGTATAACTTTTATAATTGAAGTAGAACCGGTTTTCTCAGAGCTCTACTTACAAAGAGAACGAATTACTGAAACTTTTGTGAATTTTCAATTAAAATTTGAGAGATTCTTGATGGCAAAAAAAAATTATTTCACTGATTCACATGTCTCTCTTAACAAGCATTTGCTCGCCCCAGCTAAGTATTAGAGCATCAACCAACTTTACTGCCTTACTAAAGTCTTGGACCTGCTCCCGTAACACGTCCCAGATATCCAATCATCAAAACCATGTGTCCTTGATACGGCTCGGTGCAGGCAAGCGATGGCCGTAGCGGGTTTGGATTGACCTAGTGTGTCCGAGAGCTGCGTATAATTTTTGTTGTTGAGGGTGGTTGTTTTGTGTTATCTTGCAGATGCAGATTGTTTGGGTATCTATCGTTTTTGTCTTTACGAGATATTGTTTACTTGTATAAACAACTCATCTATGTGCAATTTAAAAAGAAAACATTCAACGTCGTACCGCCAAAAAAAAAATACGTTCTGGAAAGTCTTGATGGTAAAGGCAGTCGATAAACATCGGCTGAATTCTGAAACACTTCACCAGAGTTGAACGCATAAAAGATGTACCGACACTTTCACCAATACTTGAACTTAGAGGCTAAAGTCTCATATTTTTCCTCCCGAATGTAACTCTTGCGTCTCATTTGCATTTTTAACAATAAAGTCAAGATGCGCAACTTTTGATCGCAATTTTGTAAAATTCAGTACGGCGAAGGGACAAAATATGAGTCCTAATAACAGTGAATTTCTTAGGAACTATTCTAAACTTTCCAAGATATTTTGAAAATCCATGCACCGCTGATTGGCCGCTGCGCCTTATCAATAAACATTCTCTGCACAGTTCAATCATTTTTAGTATCGCATCTTAATTCTTTGCGATACATTTCTTTGGCCATTTTTAGAGGAATTCTAGTCAGTTTTAAAATTTCTGAGAAGTGTGCAATGGGTGTTTAGGGTGTTTAGGATATCATTATTATTAGTATTATAATTGAACTACACTAGACTGGCGACGTGAGAACGGAGAAACTCCATGAAGTTGACAAACCCCCACTCAACCAGCCCAGCGAGTGAAGAAAAAAAAACAAGAGCAGATCCGAGATCACAGAATAGCTCTGTGCACAGATCGCTTAAAGCTGCCAATACCAGCACCAGCAAAGACTGAGCCATCAAGAGCAATCCAAACATCCACCCATGGTGGAAAAAAGGAACGAGAATACTGGCCCGTATGCCATCGTAACTGTTCCAAGGCAAACTCATTTAGGGTATTTAGGTATTAGAAGAAATATTTACCGTGTCAAAGCGACAATAGTTACAGTCTTGTCAGTCATTTTGTTCGTCTGTGGACATTGCCTCAGCGGTCTGGGAGTGTCCGGGTGGTTTCGACTCGTTCATCTGGTCGTTTGTGTCAACCACGGTTAGTTTTAAACACTATCACCTAATGAAGAAAACTAGTCGAGATCTGTAGAAATGCCACAGAAGAGATGTGCCAGTCTCCCTTAATGCCTGGACCGGCCCCAATAATACGAACTATGAAGAAATATTATAAGTCGAACGGCTCGTCTATGAGCTGTGAGCCGAAGCAGCTCACACACCCCCCCCCCTTCTCGGCGGCAGTTTTCCTTTAGACATTTGATTGGTTCTTGACATGACGGCAATAGCGCACAAAGGGCTGGAGCGTAAGTCTCAGATACTCTTTGAGAATAGGCCTCTTAGTCCTAATACGGCCAGCTATCTAACCTAACTAATACCCATATTAAATACAGTGCAATAGATGCTGGTGCCCGTGCTCGCAACACGTCTCTCCTATAGATGCCACCCGTTTTCCTGTCGACGGTCCCCCTATAGCACGTTTCTTTTGCATAAACGTGAGCGGAGTTTACAGTCATTAAAAAGACAAGTGCTAAAGGTGGAATCTAGGAGATGTGTCGCAAGCACGTGCATCAACATCTGTTGCACTCAATGTAATATGGGCAGAACACGGTACTTTAAATGCTTAGCTATTTCATCTATCCGTGTCTCCAACGGTGTACCTGACTGTTATATGATCCACTCGTATGCTTCTATAAAGCTTATTAGCCTAACTTTTTCTAAGCTGCCGAAGCCCCTGCCATAACTTTTCCATCGTTTTCAGAATCTATTTAACTGTCTTGCCTAAGGTTGATGTTCTTTTAGCTTTCCCAGTATTTTCAACCACTTAAATTTTCATTTAAAATCTTTCCATCCATTCACGCGTCCTCAACGCAACTTCCTCCAGGCTTTCCAACCAAAGCACCGGTCAGTACTCGTCTAACGTCTCATGCGCTTACCTAAACCACGTGCCTCGGTGATTTCCTTGCACTTAACTACTTCCCCCAACCGTTTCCAACCACCTAAAGCACCTATCAAAACTCTTGTAAGATTTTATGCATCTACCTCAACTTCTTGTTCCAGCCTTTTCCTTGTATTAAACTGCTTATGCCCAGTCTTGTCAACCACGCGCCAAAGCTCTTCCATCTATCTCAACCACCTGACCCATTCTCTGCCACCTGTCTACAAGCAGTCCAGGTCTTTGCCGCATGTCAGTTAAGTATGAAGCTGTCTCTCTCCTTTCGGCCCCAAACCAGCGATGGTGAGCCATGGCTTCCGTCATAATTAAGTCGGCTGAGCGTGTCAACACAGATCTGCTTTGGCTAACTGTTCCTCTTAATAAAGTGCCGAGTCAATATGGCCTCCAGTTATCATTTAAACTATTGAGCGCTGGCCGTCCGGCCTGTCGCTCTGCGCCGTTCATAGGGACACTCCACCAAACGTCACCGAGCCAGAACTGGAACAGGAACAATCTTAATTAAGACGGAAATAAAAGTCTCGTTCCCGGAAATGAAGATGGTCTATTATAATGGAGGAAATAAAAGTCGCGGACCTGGATCCGAAATTGAGAAATGTTCGCCCTAATTCAAAATTTACTTAGGTGAAATCTTAGAAAATTCAAGGGTCTTGAATCGAACTGGGAAATTAAGAAAAATATAGCCGAAATCCGGGCGTCTCAGCCGATAAAGAAACAATATTAGACGGGCTACTTGCGCTTTCTTCTGTTGAAATGACAGAGAGAATTATTAAGGTTGGAATTAATAATTGAATTACAACCCTAGAAGATTTCTTGGCTACCTCAAATGCAGATTTACGGTTTTAGCTTCTGAAGTGGCCGATAAATCTGTCTAAGATGCATACTCGTAAGTTCAGCGGTCAAGAATGATGCCATAGAATTAATATTGGCAATACTTTATTGATCTTGTTAGGGGTAGTGAGATACAGCGCCTCTAGCTGGGTCTTCAAATTTATTTTCAAAATAGGACAGGCTGACAATTCCATTCTTCTGCCTGTGCTGCAGAAAAAAATACCAGTAAAATATCTATTAACCAATTTCTCAAATTTGCCAGCTACTGTTGTCCATATAATAAGTTGATGGCACGTTCTTCAGTGGTATCCAAGATACCAAGAAGCAGTTAGACTGGTTATTAGCACTGGCAGTACGTACGAAGCGCTACAAAAATAGTTTATATCTATAGCAGTGTCTTTTATTAATATCATCTTGTTACTTAACCCTTTAACGGGCAAAGTCCCGGACGGGATTCAGTCAACAAGGCTTATTTTCCTTTACTACCTCTAAAATTAAAGTTCTATTGATACTTTCTATCATGTCATCCATCAAAAACCAATCGTCGATCTGCATATTATT
>LQNS02277097.1:21362846-21384251 GCA_001587735.2 Parhyale hawaiensis
CAATGCAATTCCCGGAGCGTTGCACGACGTTTCGGATCACGAATAACCCTCACTTGCGGCGCAAACTATTCTCACCCTTGCTGCACTCGCGGCGGGAAGGAAGTTGCCCGCTAAAGGGTTAAAAGCTGCTCAGTTTGCATTACTCTTGTTATTCTGGAGCAATGAAGATTTCAACATGGAAGAGTTGCGCAAATGTTGCAGTTGGTTTAGCGAACCATCATAGCTTATCATAGGTTAAAAAAGATATGAAGACTTGCATGCCTAAGATGGTAAAGAGCAAATAGATTGCATTACCTCTATTTAAACTAATATTTATGGCTGCACAGCTAAATATATTATTAGGTCCTAACTTCAAGTAGACGCTCAACTTTTTGAATTCAATTCAATTGAAGATTGGAAAAAAACTTCATTTCAGAATAGTTGCAGGTTTTTCCTTGCCGAGCGTTTTACATTATGCACATTCATGTGATTCGTGCGCAAATATAGATATTTCATGCACATACCGTGCAGAAGTGTTCATGAAAGGCATAGGTATCAAAACATTTGTCCTTATTTAAAAATTAAGATATTGAAAGGATTTACCCCATGTATTTTCCCTGTGCCTGGCCGCCAATATATGTAACTGGGCCCCATTGATCATGTAATAATATCAGATACTTTGTACTCGTGTGTGTATTTGTGAACCCATTGTGTTCTTTACAAAAGTCATTTGATTTTTATTTTTTCATAATTATAGAGGAGTTTACTCATATTTTGCCGTAGAAAAAAGAAAATGTAAGTACTATTATTACTTTTGTCTCGGTAGACACTGCTATCCTATACCACACTTGCCTGATACATACATGTAAACATTTGACAACCACTGCATCACAGTATTAGACCGTCTTCTTTTTTTGTGTTGTCATTGCAAAATTTCATTAGTCGAGATAATAACTCTAGTTGCAATGCCGAAACGTCGACTCAAATTTTAATATTTTCCAAACAGAGCACTCATTGATTTTTATTACAGAATTATTTCAAATATACTTCACGTAAATTATTTATCTATTTTATAAGGGTAGAAAAGAAGTATTACTTTATGCTACAGGAAGTGTACAGCGTAGGTTTATATATTATTCCAAGCAGACTCCAATTTCCAAAGGCAATCCTCCGTTTAATATTAAGGTGCACCATTCATGATGCAGTTACTCATCTCTCTTTCTTCCCTAATGTTAAAGTGCTGCACCTTAGAGCCACGTGACCGCTATTGACCAGTCAAGGCACCGCTCTTGTCCAAGTACTCATGATTATTTTATGCTGGCGATGGGTGCCGCTCTTCTGCGTACGCGCGAGGGACTCAGATATTCCTCAAAATGTTTTCTTGCCTTCATGTAAGGCGTCAATTGCCTCCACTGGTGTAAATAGTTTATTCGTTCGCCGCTTCTGTCAGCAAAATGTGACATTTTCTATCGTAACTCAGTATTTCAGGAGCATTATATTGTGATATTACGGTAAATTTAAGCTAGAGTCCTTGCGGAAACTCGCAGCCTGCATCATGGCACAAAACCAGATGGCTGCGCTCTGACATTCACTATGTTCTCACGAACGAACAGATATTGAGCGGACACACACCAAACTGTCACCAATACAGCACCCCTCCCACATCACTGCGCGCCTGGTGGACTTCGGTTTTTTTGTCCACCTTGAAGGCCAATTCTTGTCCAAAGTTCCATTTTTCCGTAACATGACGTCTCGCGTGGCTGCTTTTGAAATTGTGCCAGGCCGAGCGAGACTTAACCCTTTACTGACTGACGGCTGTGTGAGTGGCCCGTCACATTTCTGTGTAATTTAAAGTCGCTCTGTCATTCATAGAAATGATACATGCGGAAAAAGTGTAGTAATGCGTGCATTTAAACCTCCCACAGATATTTTAATTAGGGAAATTAACGTATGTTGCTGCAGATTTTGTTGAATGCACCTTTAATATTATTTTTCCAAACTGGGAACGTTGTGCTTTGTTACAACTAAAGTAAAGAAACGATAGAGTTTGATTTACAGAACTTTTTACGCTACATAAATATTGGTAAGTCACAGAAATAAAAACAATTTCAGATTGGATGAGTATTAGCGAAATTATTCGTTTTACCTTCGAGCCCCAACTTCTTGGCTACTCCTTATGGCCCAAACTTCAGTGGCTCCAAAGTTGCTAATCTCTGCTTGACAGCTTCCTCTGTTTCTTTACTGATCAGCATGATGTGTTACCTGCTGGTAGCAACGTGTTGTGTTACCTGCTGGTTGTAACGTGTTGTGTTACCTGCTGGTTGCAACGTGTTGTGTTACCTGCTGGTTGCAACGTGTTGTGTTACCTGCTGGTTGCAACATGATGAGTTACCTGCTGGTTGCAACAAGATGTGTTACCTGCTGGTTGCAACGTGTTGTGTTACCTGCTGGTTGCAACGTGTTGTGTTACCTGCTGGTTGCAACATGATGAGTTACCTGCTGGTTGTAACATGGTGTGTTACCTTCTGGTGTCGCTATTTTTTTTTTTTTTTTCTTCTTTTTCTTTTTTACTTGGTTTCTCATTTTTAACTTCCTGTCTTTTTTAACTTGATGTCTCTTTTTTTTTTTCTTTTTTTTTGCTTGGTAGCTTCTGTTTTAAAACTTTTGTCTCGTTTTTCACAACTCAAGTTCAGCGTTATTTTTTCTCTGTCTGCATTTCTCTTTTGCAGCCCTGTGTAGCAGAGCGAAAGCTGTGCAGTATTGTCGACGCATGGGCTCTAATTTCATGTCCGCGCTTATCAGTGCGTCTTCAAAGCTCAGTGCCTCTCAGATCTTGTCGTGGAAGTTGTGCTATGGTGCGGGCTGGGGATTTCCTTGAGGACTCTTTTCCTTCGTATATGCCCAACATCAGCAATATAATAGGCCAACGGCTTCTAAATATGCGACGGCTAATTCTCATGGTATGCAGGTTTGCTATGCCAAATATGTTTATACGAGCGTGTTTACTGACATAGCTGATAATTCATTTTTTAAGATTCTATACTGATTTTTTTCAGGTTATTTCACTAGTTATTTCATCAACAGGGAATGAAAGGTGCTGTCGTAAAACAACACCTCGACACAATACGGTTTTAAACTTTGCGCTGTCCGTTGTGTCACGCGCCCGCAGAATTAGAGACCGAAGACGTGATCTGTAACGCAAGGGTTGTGATGTTCCACATTTTGATGGAAAAAAATATTGATGTCAGTTACATCAATAAATCTATTTTATATGCTTATTTACTAGCATAATTAGTGGGATAGCTACTATAATTCTTACAATAATTGTTGTATGTACGTCCGTCAGCAGCCTAAGTCAACCGCGCCCTTGTATTCTATGGTTACTTTTATGTTCTATATCAATACTGTATAATTTCAGTGCTTCCCCCACTTTCTAACACGGTTTATATTATAGACTTACCACATATACGCACAGCATCGACGGCATAAACCAAAGGGTATAATTAATGGCATGTTCATTTTATTTGCAGCTGGACTACCTAAATTTATATCAAAATGAGTATATCACCAACGTGTATGTATATACATGTATATCACCAACGTGTTATCAAATACGTAGTTTTAATTAAGGCTGAAATAAACTTGGTTCCTCTTTTCCTTAACAACTCCATTTCATTTCTTTCCCCAGTTTACGTAATTGCCTAATTTAATCAGTAATAGGAGCATAAGACGATGTGTATGACTGACGGCAAGTTCTCTTTCTTTACAGCTAAGCCATGTCACCGAGGACAGTCCTGATGGTGCTGCGCGTGATGTTGCTGGCAGGCGCAGCATCAGCAGCCATGTGTCCGTCTCAGTGCCGCTGCTCAGTTGACCATCATGGCCGCAGCAGGGTAACGTGCCAGCAGGGCAACATGAGGGATGTAATTCCCATATTTGACATGGCTGACAACACCAAGGTTCTTATTGTCACAGCGCCGCCATTCAGAGAGAATTACCTCAGTTTAGGACCGATATTCCAGGGGCTTAGAAGGCTCGAGGAAATTCATATCACTTGGTCTGGAATCCCTAACTTGGGAGAGCACAGTTTCTGGGGGCTGCACCACCTCGAAATTCTAAACTTGACTTGGAATCACCTAACAAGTTTACGAGATACAAATTTCAAAGGAGCGAAGGCTCTGAAAAGTTTGGATTTGAGCCACAATCGCATAGAGTCGGTTCCTTCGGCAGCATTTCGACACATCAGGCAGTTGCGATACTTAAATTTAGCCTACAATTTCATACCGGAATTGGTGCCTAGGATATTTTTTGGGCTAACTCGTCTGGACTTTTTGGACCTGTCACACAATCCGTTAAAGCATCTCGAGGCTGATATATTCACCGATATTCCACTTTTGAAAACTTTTAAATGCGCCAAGTGTGACCTGCAGTCCTTCAGCAAGAATATACTGGCTATGATCAGCGATGTCAGAGTTATTGATCTACGAAACAACAAACTTACGAAAGTACCTGATTTGAAAAATACAGCTCCTTATCTTGTGTCTCTGCAGCTGGACGGCAATCTTATAGCTTTCCTTCACAAATTTACGCTTGTAAATTCCAGACTGACCCACCTACATTTGGCTCATAATAGAATTATTAGAATCGAGTCGGAAGCTTTCCATAACTCAACACTGTCCCATTTAGATTTGATGTACAACAGGCTAACAAGCCTAAATCCACTCGGAATTAAATTGACTCTTAACGAGCTGAAAGTTTTAAAGCTGTCTGGAAACGCATTGAATCTGTTAGAGCTTAACCAGATCCTGTTTGAATCGAAAAAGTTGCACGATTTAGGCCTTGGCGATGTTGGTCTCACTAGTCTTCCTCCTGACTTGCTGTTGTACAACTCAAATTTACGTCACTTAAATCTATCTGCCAATTACTTGACAAGTCTTCCAGTAGAGCTATTCATCACTTGCCCCAACTTGCAAGTGCTAGACCTGAGTTCGAACAGTTACAAAGGCCTTGGAAGTGAAATCCTAGAAGGGCTTTCAGATGCAGAGCACTTGCGAGTTGTGCGCCTGGAAGGCAATCCCTGGATCTGCGATCAGTGTCATGTTTCTCCCTTACTTCATTGGCTTCATGACGCTCCAGATCAAGAGTCTGGATGCCGTGAGCCTAAAGTTTGGACTTGCTTGAAATGTTTAGGCCCTCCTAGATTTGCCGGCCTGGAATTAGCTCTCCTGCCTCCAGGAGATCTGCCACTTTGTTCGGTGCCGTCTCCTCCGACCTTTGCTACTCCTTCTTTCATTCACGAGGCCACGGAAATGAATAATTTCTCCCTAGCTGATCAGCCAGTGTTCCCTCGAGGAGAACTAACTCGACAGAACACAGCTAATATTGACCGTTCTGATCCTGAGTTAATTGAATTGGAACCTGACTGGACTTTTGGTGACCTAATCCGCAACAGATTGTACACCATCATCATTGCGAGCTGCGTGTTCGCTGTGTGCCTGCTGGCCCTACTTCTCATTGCCATTTACGCTTATCACAGACAGAGCGCGTTTTATTACACGAATGAACACGAAATGTCCTGTCGAGGCACTTCTTTGGAACCCCAGCCTAAACTTGTCAAGAATAACAATAACAAAAGTCCTAAGAAGTTGCAAAAGAAAGCCTCTATCGCCACAATCGAAGAAGTTCAAGACATTGCAGGATCGACGCAGATTGTAGTGGAAGAGTTGGCCGAACTAACAGAAGATGCGACTGACAATAGAAACAATTCTAAAGAGGACGATGGACACATAAGTGTATCTCAGTCCACCAGAGACACTTATCAAACTGTCGTCGATGAGTTAGGTCGGACTAAACTTTGTAAAACCAATAATCCTGTCATAGAGATTAATCTGTCGCTCGGGTCTGGACCATTTCCTACTTTCAATTGAAAAAAGAAATCTATTATATTATTAACACTAAACAAATTGCGTTCTTGACGCCCTGCACGTTACCTCAGAATATCATGTTGCAAAATATAATTGAGGAAATTGAACATGATGTATAGTATCAGTACTATCAGTAGTGCATGGATTTCTGAGCTTGATTTTACAGCATTGCCGTTCTTAGCTCTTCTTTCCTGACTGTCGGTGTGGTTCAATGTATAATTACGCTTTTGAGCATTTAACCACGGCATTTTTTATACATTCGGTATTACATTATTTACGTTCTTAGCTCTTCATTACTGAAGGTCGGTGTGGTAAACTGTATTAAGTGGGTAATTTGAGCATTACGCTTGACCTAATTCACACCACTGCTGATTACAATTCTTCATTGCTGACTGTTGCCCGGTTTCTTCGTCGACGAAAAGAATCGTAAACGTAGAACTACGTCCACGAATGAAATGTCATAATGAAGTTCCATCAATTTATTTTTAATGAAATGAAGTGATAAAATCTGTACATCTTCACGGACCGGCACATTTTACGTTTCCTTATCTGCACAATAATTTTGATAAACCGGGCCATCATCTGTAGATACCACAACATTTTTTGTTTTCAACCTCATGGCGCTGTTTCTTGCCCATCAAATTTTTTATAACATTTTTAAAAACTCAATGCCGTTGTAGCCTATTTGAGGAAGTTTGCTGCATTTTTAATTTAAAACCAACAGTTGTTAGTCATTTCTAGTTATCAACAATCGGTATTTCTATGAGCAAATATAATATAATCTTGTTAAAAGGGAATTTAAGCAACTAAAAGATTAAAAATTAACAATTCAAAAATTAACCGGCGTCGATCGCTGAAGCTTTTACTTGTGTGATAGTGTAGCATCTGAACCTCAACATTATCTTAGTTATTTCGTATGTTCGGAACAACGACAAATATTTCTTGTTAATTGGTATAACTAAAATGGGGTGGTTAACATCTTGGGCTAATTTGTAAGAAAAATTATATGGGTCCATGGAGGGTAAAAACCACGTGGGGGCCAAATGGGTCTCCATCCCCTTTGGCTAATAACGAATGGATAAAAAAATGCCCATGTCCATCGGAGGAAGTAAAACAATATAATTCCCGCAGTTCTTGTCTTTCACAAATATGGTTCACGGTGTTAATAGATATAGCAAAGTAAAACACTTAGGATTTCCTAATCTCAATAGAAACCTGTACATATCGTTTGATTACATTTCAAAATATAACTATAAATAAAAAAGGAGAAATTCTTTATTTTTGTGAAGTAGAGCTTATGGAAGTTTGTAGCTAGTTTGATATTAACTTTTGCTGTTTGAGTCCCTTTAATGTCATTAGTGTTTTTTATTAGATTGTAAGATGTCAATATAGGTTACTCTATATATGGACCTGCCAAGTTATATTTAATGAATTATAGGTATGTATATCTTAAGAATATAAGCTGCTAATAATTACCTCATGAATGTAAAGTAGATCAGCCAGGAAAGATGGCTGGAAAGTTCATAGCCATACCAAAAACTCAATAAAATTTTATTTTACTTCATCATGAGTAATAGATTAAAAAAATACTCTAGGATAGCAACATATTTCGAAATTATTACTAAACTAGAAGGCCCGCGCTATCAAAAATATCAGCGAGGAATTTGTGATGACCTTTCTTCACTGATCATACATTCGTTCCTGATATGCTTCTGATGGATGACCTACAATGGCCAGCTCATGTTGTTTGTCTGTTCCAATTCCTCAGAGCAGCAAACTCCCTCTTTCTCTCAGATGACATGGGAAAATATTGTGCGTAAATCTGCAGGCAGTGAAGCCCTGAAATTTAATTAAATTCCTTGCTGGTATCTTGTACAACCCAGGGTAGATGTTCTGAAGCTACATCGGAATTTTTGCGCTCAAGCGTTAACGGCCTCGTTAAAGGAATAAATCAAGCTAAAAAAAATTAATTGCTGCACCTTGCTGCACCTTGAAAAATGCTACTTCTATGCTTCGTTGATCATCTACTCTATTTGTATTTCGTGCGCTGCGAGCAATTATTGCTGCAATGTATGGATAAAGCAATGAAAATCAGAATCCATGGCAACGTGCCCTTAATTTTCGCTACTATACACAGAGAATAGACTAAAACGATCTCGGAGCTTTCAGAATAATAATGCTTCAATTTGTTATTTCAATTCATCGATAATATGAAAAATTTTTGTGACCACTGCATCCTGGATACGACTCGGAAGTATTTTTGCTTCAGAAAACTATTAGTCTATCTATATTTTGGTGCTCAACGCTGACTAAGAAACGAGTATATTATTCAATTCACTGGACAGGAATTCCAACTCAGGTCATTTTCTGCAATCTAATCGAATTATTAGTTTAGATAGGCGGCAGTAGACGAACCAATTGGCCCCTTCCCAAAGAGACACCGGAACATACGCCCCGGCACTCTATGAGCTATTGCCATAGTAGTGCAACATGATTGCAAAATCTGTAACCTGGACTATTTTTTGCCTATCTCTTGCGTCAAGAGCGGGACACCAAACATACAATTATAAATCAACATGTAAACACAAGACGGTGTTTATTATTCTTTTGATTACAACAGTGTTCGTCTTGTGTCTGTATCTTTATCCATTGTTGCTTTCTTATTTAGTTAGTAGAACCCATGGTACCATATCGTAAAGGTAGCCCCAAGCGCATCCCGGACTCCACCCCCTTTGCTTGCTAGCTGTGACGTCATCTGGAGAACCAAACTCGGTCGTTCACTGTTGTCTAAATTTTCCATTTTCGTTTTCTCACTTAATTAAACGGTCTTTCTCTATCACAACATATAACCAACTTAAATAGAATGTTGCAGAGCAAATATATTCACTAACACGAATAGTTTCGCAATAAATGTTCTAACTGTCAAAAATTTCATTAATAGGTAACTCTATAAACCAACTGCAGGGCAGAATAGGAAGGGACAGTTGAAACACTTGTTGGCCCAAAACACGTAAATAAAGTTAGTAGGGTCACCGCAAAAAGATAATCTCATTTTATTTTTTTTACTAAGTGGGGAGTACTACGCTAAACTTCATGCCCGAACTTGTGTTTTCATCCGGTGATCAGGTAGTGCACAGACAAGACGTAATGCCGAGGACACGTAAGCATTTCTACTCTCAACTGGTGGCTCGGATGTCCAGCTCGTGAGCCGTTCCGATACATATTTCAAATCGGTAGCATAGATACCGCGGCGTAAAGGATGTCCGAGTCGCATCCTTACATCAAGTTGTCTGTGTAAATGCCTCGTGTGTCCCCAGCGTAAAAGAATCTCGTTGGTGTAAATATACACGTTGTAGAGTTGAAAACGATAATGCTATTTCTTGTAGAAATAATTTATTGCCAACCAATGTCATGCTAGCTATCAGTGCTTCAATTTAGGAAAGTTAGACTGATAAGCAGGTATTTCTCGTTGCACTCGCGTTACATCACTGTACACTAGTATGCTGCAGATGCTAAGACACAAAGTTATTAATCTGAATATACTCGTATGTAGCTCCAGAGAATAGAATTTTAATGTATTGCTGTTCTACACGCAGCCAATCTTTACCCATACTGCATACGAAAATGTCGAGGACAGAAGCAGCCAATGTGCTACAAAATTATGCCGATTTATTATGTTTGTGCATTGATTTCCATATTCAAGATATCGTAGAAGAGCCTGTTGGTACTTCTTCCGTATCTTTTGCGCAATAATTGCCTCTTTGCTTACATTCCTTTCATAAATTCACGCACAATAACAGCATCAGCCGAGTTTGAAGTCTCCCGGTGACATTGCAGAGCGAGATGCGCAGAACAGTCGCAATCTGGACAAGCGGCGGGGCTATTTTTACGTTTTATACCATGGTAGAACCTCGGGGTAGAACCTTTAGCTTGCAGCATTAAATAAGGAAAATTAGGGTATGCTTGATTCGAAGGGAATTTGCGCAACAGGGGTCAGTGTAAATCTAAGCTGATAGTTACTGCTCGCTGGTCATAACTGCAGAACAAAATTGCTTTTTGTTTCTTTAAAATGATTCAACAGAGCCTCATAAATTGAGTGGATCTGGTGCAGATTTTCAGTTCCAGACGGGCTTCCCATTCTCGAATTTAAAGTGATCATATCTTCACACAATTTAATGGATGTGAGCACTTTTCAAAAGTGGTTTTCATAAGTGCGGTGGATGATACCTCGTAAAGCGATGTGCTAAGAGAGTAAAACAAGCTCTTCAGAAAGTTTCAGCTATATAATGCTAAGCGATACCCTGTACACAGATCTTTTTGCATTTATGTAGCGCATGTACTACTATTTTTGAATGACATATATAATACAGTGTAAAAGGTACTTATCAAATGGCATTGCTCCTTTTGTCGCATTTCCTGTAATTATTCTAAGTTATAAAGAATGTGATGAGATTTTATGGCATATAAATTATAATAATCAGTAGTATCCCACAAGCACAATTAAATCCATGATTATGAAAAGCGTTTACACATACAAGTCTTGGAAAATGTATGTCGCTCACTTTAATGCAATTGGACCTGTATTTCACGTATATAAATAGACAATTTTCAAAGAGTGTCCCGCATTAGCATTTAGTGAAACATCACTGAATTGAATTATTATGTTCTCCATTGAGTATCCTGTCTACAGTATGATACAACCTCAATACATTGAATTTTTTGCGCTTAAGCGTCTACTTCTTTACCAAAGAAAGAAATGCTGGAAAAATATTTCTGCGTCTAGTTCATTGTAAAAAAAAATCGCCTTTCCTTTGCTTCGTTGACCATCTATTCAATTTGTAAATACTGAACTGAGAGCAATTACCATAGCTTCAATGTATGGAGAAAGTGACAATAATGCGCGTCTGAGGCAGCTGTAAGAGAAGCTATAAATATCTTCATTGTTTGGATTTTAACGTTGCCTGAGCAAAAAATTTATTCACTTATAAGGATAAAGATTCTCTCGTTGGCTTTCTAGTCTGCCAGCGAAATCTGCCAGCCTGGGCTCCACTGTGCGATGCTGTACGGAAATGTAATGGCGATACAGGAACTTCACTACACAAATCCAAGCTTACAAGCCGAATATTACATAGTCAGTAGAGGAGTCCTAGGAAAAGCAGATGACAGGGAAGGAAACGGGAGTTCGTTGATGTACGAGTTTTCTGCCCTCATTGAATAATGGACCAGGTGCACTAGTTAATCAAACCTAGATAACATACCCCGTCGTGAGTTTGTATGTTTGTATGCTTATATCTTTTTGTCACTCTCATAACAAAATAGGCGCAAAAAATAAGACATGCTGTCGATTATGAAATTATCTTGCGTATTAATTGGGATAGATAAGCGAATATTCGATCAGATTGCAGAAGATGGCCAAAGTGGGAATCTTTTATCTTAAAACTAAAGTCAAGTACCCAGCCGTCGGCCTAATTGCTTCCGAGTGTCGAACACTGAGGCAAAATATATTCAGGAAGCGACAGAAATTTAATGAGAACTTGGAAGCGTATCATAGCTACCGATACTGGCATGCTATAGATCAAGCCCAGAATAGTAGTGAAAATATGAATGTCTGTTCAGTTATGGAAGCTACATGGAAAGCATTACCTTGAGTAAAGACGTTTTATGTAAAGCAACTAGACTTCAGAAAATTTTGTAACTCGAGGATACTCCAGATAACTATATTTTGCTTTCGTTATTTCAGGCTGAAATTTTCACCTATCTCATTCCCTTGGTATTGAGCAAATGAAATTTCTTCTATATTTTCCGTAAGAAGGGACAAAAGTATCAACCAACCACCCAACCAACAAACTGTGTTTTATCATATAGTAGATGTACTGCTTGCTCAGCCAAAGCTGAAATCCAAACAATGAAGTTAGGTATATACAACTACAGCACTCTGAGAGCGCATACTTCCGCCAAGCAAGTTAACGGTAACAAAAAATTCAAATTGATTCTGAAACCGTGATTTTCTTCGTATTAATGCCAAAATCTAATCATTTGTGCCTTTTGACAGTATTAACAATTCTAGTAATTTTCTTGAAGATCCGTTCATAAAGTTTTGATTTATGCTGCTAACAGACATTCTGGTAAACATTAGGCAAGCACACAAAGAGACAAACCGATCATTACCAAAATTTAATCATTTGTCTTTTAGCATTACTAGACACTCCTATAAATTTCAGAAAGATTCATTCATAGCTTGTCGAGTTATTGTGCTAACAAGCATAAAATTAAACACAGCCACAAACGACCGAACGAACAAACAAATCATAACAGAAATTCGATCGTACACTCTTCGTAATATACCTCCGTAACAACTCATGTAAATTTCATTAATATCCGTCCACAGCTTCTAGAGTTATGGCATTACGAATAATGAGGCAGACAAACAAACAAACGGACTGATATTCACCAAAAGTAATCATCTGTTCCTCCCAATATACTTAACCATCCCTGTAAAATTTGCTAAGATCTGTCCATAACTTTTTGAGTTATCTTGGTGACAGACAGAATAATAGACCTACAAACTCGACGTGAAGATAACCTCCTTGGCGGAGGTAACTACTCTTAGTGCTCTCATGGAGTCTGACTTTTACTACTTTTTTCACACATCGAAACTATATTTGTTCTGATTTCACGAAATGCACATTAAGTGGATGGTCAACGAAGCACAGGAGAAGCACTTTTCCAAGGTGCTTGCAGCAGTTATCGCATGAGCACAAAAATATCGATGAACTGATATTTTATCATGGCGTGTACAGAATACGCTGCATGGAATTTGAATAAATTCAGTGATGCTTCACTGTTTGTCAATATGAACTGATTTTTTCACATCATCTAAGGAAAGGAAGGATTGCGCTGTTCCAATGAATTGAAACAGAGTTCATTCATCTTTTGTGACCACTCAAGTTGGGTTTTGAAGTGTAATATGATGGTAAAATTATGACTAACTGTAAAACTATAGCTAGTAATAAGCTGTGCCTTGTGCACTTGTACCATATCCCTATGCGTACCTAATAAAGTGTATCTAATTTATTTTATAATAATAATGAACTGGAACGTATCTTTCAGAGTCATATTAGTAACGAAAGTATGATCAGTGAAGAAAGGGTATCATAAATTCCTCGCTTTAATTTTGATGGCGCGGGCCCACTAGAATGTAGATATAGACGATATCTATGAATAGATAATCTATCATTCTCGTTAATAAACTCCATCACGTACGTCTATAGTTATATATTTATACACTCTTATCTTTTGTGTCACACTGTGAACAAAACAGGCAGGCTCGAGAGCTTGGCCATTCTCTTCCGCTCGGGTGGGAAATAATAGGCACAAATTAGACCAGCCTGCAACAGATGGCCGAAGTGGGAATCATTATACTTAAAATAAAAATTTCATGCAGATCCTAATGCAGCCACGGTAGCTTTGCGAACTGAACTAGTGTACAAAAAATGCTGGGACTGAAAACCGAGGAAGCTGAGCGATCTTTGTGGCGCTCTGTGCTCTGAGTCAGCAAAATTGCTTGGTATGCACAGCTACCGTGGGAGCACTTACCTTGCCCAGATATAGCAGGATAAGGGGCGTGGGTCGTTGAACCTTCTGTCTATAGCTCCAAAGTTCTTATCGACCTGTGTTCGACTGCAGCCGTACTTACTCTTCGAGACCAGTTGACCTACATCTGCGGCACGGACCAGCCAGTGCGTGTGGGTTTCTCAGTCGATGGTGCGGCCAAGTTGACTTCACCTTTTATACCTTTTTGAATACGAACGAGACACACGGTCAAAATCATTCGTTCTTTATTGTTGGTAATAAACTATGTTGAGTGAAGACTATTCAAGCATTTACAAAAATATGGAGTGTATCAAGGATAACGAGCAGCTGTGCATTCTAAGCGCGATGAAGTATTTTTGTACATTTTATTACTCTCACGTTCGAAATTATTAAGTGCAAAATGAAATGATAATTCAAGCATTATTGGAAATAAACAGTGCAGACAAAACAGCGAGACTGAAAAACAATACGTGCAGTTGCATCATAATTCATATCTCTGCTGTATGCCTGCTTTTGGGTTTACTAGCAATCAAAGGAAACTGTGTATATTTTCGTGTGTGTATGAGGAAGTTGGAGAAGCGACAGTACCCTACTGGCGGGTGCACACTAACGCCATATTTGCTCAATCACTCAACTTGTTGCTTTTGCGGTCACTTTGCAGCCCCTACAGCTAACGGCGTTTGAATGTCGCACTAAAACTCTACTCCATTTCCATCGTAAACTAACTCAGAATTTGCAGGTATACTGAAAGCTCGACCACTGTTGAACCTTATAGCGGACAAACGGCAAAAAACGACTCAAATTTCAGATTTTGTTCTTAGTGGGATAGCAATGCGCAAGCCGAAGCCTGGTTTGTAGCAACGTAATCCGATGTAAAATTGTGTGGCAATGCAACTTTTGCGTATGTTTGCACTAGTGGTGGGTCGGATGTCATTTTCTGGACATCCGCGGATGCGGATGCAATAGCAGATGTTGCCATCTTGACATCCGCTGATACAGATGCGGATGTTCCGAGGATGCGAATATTCACCCCACCACAAACACACACACCTCCCACACTTGGGGGAAAAACTTGACATTTTTGCAAAAAACTTAGATGTTGCTTTGTTGACAGGGACAGCGCTTGCACACATTTTAATCCAAATGAGATTTTGCAGTTTTCATCACTCTGGAGGAGTTTAGTGTACAGTAATAAACCTGCGCATCCGTACCTCCTTTGCTGCGGATTTTACAGTTCTGTAATCCCCGGATGCGAGAATGTGATTGCGGATGTTACCATCTTAGCATCCATGGATGCAGATACGGATGTCAAAAAAGGTGCGGATGTTCCGCGGATGTTCCGCGGATGCGAATATTCACCCCATCACTAGTGTGCACCAACCATAATTGAGTTGCAAGTGGTCGACCAAAATCTAACATCAGCAAACGGTGTCTAGGGTAACCTAAAATTCTGTTGGGGTACATAAAACCGGTCTGTAAATCGAGGGTTACCACTTGGAATAACACAGCAGCCAAGGGTGTAGAATGTTCCTTCTAATGGCAACAGTATATTTACTACACATATGGTTATGAACTCTCCAGCTTATCCTCGTCGAATTCTGTTAGAACAAACTTAACCAAAATTAAAAAAGAAAAATACGTTAATTCTGTTCCTTTGTTAAGTTAAGGTTCAGTGACAACGATAGTTGTTACCAAAATTTTTTTGAAAAATTCTCTGTTTATTTCGGTAAAATTTAGTTTTTTTTATTTTACTAGGCCTATTTTTGCTTAGAAAAATAATGAATTATTCTGAAATAATTAAGCACAAAACTTCGCTGCTCACTTATCGTCATTTCAGAAAAATTGTTTATCTTTCCCAGAGAATTTAGCGTTAGCATTGCGTTCAATTGGTTATTGTACTATTAGAAATATTATCTATTCCTCCAGTACAATTCGATACTCAATATTGTCCCTCATTTGCTGTTAATATACACTTTTCTACATTATTTTCAACGTATGTAATATGTATTTACAAAGGTTACGTATGCTTATTATTATTAATATTGTACGTAGTACATATTTATCATTTTATCATCTAAATTAAAACCTAATCTTGGTCTCGCATTAACTATTATTCCTTAAGAATACTTCTTAATCGTTGCCGTAATTTGAATACATGACATGGCTAATCCTTGCACAGGGAACAAGCAATTTGTTACTGGAATCCTTTCAACCATATTTTTGTCAGTTTCACGTTGTGATTAAATCTGAAAGCAGTATTTTGTCTAACACGTCCCACTATCAAGGAATCTTTACCTGTTTCTTGTACTTCATTAACCTATTTCTACGGACCACACACTGGGAACGTTATCCTATAATGCTAATCCTACAAGAAAGTCTAGTACGAATATCTAAAATCCTTAACGAGCCAGAGAAAATCAGTTTACAGATAAATTTGTAAAATCAACGTCCAGTAGCGACGTTTGAAGCAGTTTTTAAATTTGCGGCAACAGGAAAAAATAAAGAATTGCGCTCCAGTGCTGTCGAATGTGCCGGCCGAAATATAAATCTTCAGATTTAAGCTTCTGGTTAAGCAACGACCAAATCGCCTGAAGTTCGATCCCAGCCGGCGAATCGAAAGCTTGAAATTAAAGTCCAAGAGAAGTCAGAGCTAGGTGGATCACAGTGTTCTCGATAGCTCCTAGAGTTTGAATCCCAATGCAATTATTGTGTGCGGATCCTAGGCGCTTGATGAGTACAAAAAAGCATGCGCTTCATCAGTAGAACTAACACAGCAGCTCCTCCCTCAGGAGCTCAGACCCCTTTGTGGCTCGGTGATTAAAGTTGTTGCCTCACTCGCTGCCACGAAGCCGGACGTTCCATCCCTAGCCAGGTTAAAAAAGTCTCGTTTGTCTACATTGTAGCGTCATTTCTGTCGCCCATAGTCTACTGGGTTGTGGTGGACTGCAGCCGCACACTCGTCCTGACCCTACAGGGGATTCACCTCCAGCACGAAGCAGTGCATGTGGGTTTCCTTGTTGAGATATACAGTCACGGCAACGTTACCTTTAACCTTTCGTGTTTTTACTGACATCTGTTGCATGGACTGACACTCCTTTCTAAATAAACATTAAGTACCTCACTGCTTCCGTGCGTATCTCAACCCCTCAATTCGGGTTTGCGTCTGTAAAATTTCACGCTCTTTGTAAGTTCTTAAGAGCTTCATTGTATTCGTGCGCATCTCTGACCCTTAAATCTGCTTCGTGTCTATATTTGTTCACGTCTGTGTAAGTTCATATTAACGTCACTGCTTCAGTGCACAGCTCACCCCTTAATTCTTCTTCGCGTCTGTAAATTAATACTTTTTTTGTAAGTCCTGTAACAAAAATCATATAATGTTCATCAAACCTGAAGAAATTTCATTTCTTGATAGACGTAATGATATCAGCTCATCGTTTTCCTTATAGTCTGGAGTACGATTTTTTTTTTCTTTCTTTTAAAGTATGTAGGATTTCAAGAAGTTCTTGGCGTCTACCAAATATCTTAGTAGATCTCAATGTCCATTCCCGTACATTTCTGGCGACATCTGTCTATCCAGCAGTGGTTAAAGTGTCATCAATAGGTGCAAGTTGTATATTATTAGCATTACTATATTATTCATGAAAGTTTACTATATATTATGAGGTAATCGATCATTTTTAGCTGATGTTATTACCGTTGTACAGCAGAATGTGGCAATGATGTTCAAATTGATCGTTAGATTTTATATGCTGTCGAAGATTTCCATGTCGTTGTCACTTATCTTTTTCTTAAATATAAACTTGTTTAGCTTATATCCTGTGTGTCTTTATTACCCAGTCTTACTTACTGTCCATTTAACGTATCGTGATAATATAAGCCTTCACTAATGATAAAAAAATGCAGATGCCAGTTTTAATTAGAACACAACACGTAATAATTATTTGACTGACATAC
This sequence comes from Parhyale hawaiensis, assembly GCA_001587735.2. Taxonomy (NCBI): domain Eukaryota; kingdom Metazoa; phylum Arthropoda; class Malacostraca; order Amphipoda; family Hyalidae; genus Parhyale; species Parhyale hawaiensis. The sequence goes on from LQNS02277097.1 coordinate 21,380,297, forward strand.
CTATAACTTATCAACGCTAAATTAATTCTGTATGAAAACTAGTTACAGGTATATTGCGCCCGGGAGCATATATAGCATCACCCTCATCCGGTCAGGAAACAACCTCCTCATGTCGCTGCCTGCTTGCAGTTAAAAAATGTGGCAACACAGACACACACGCTATTCACACGCTGTTCTCTTGGCTGTTAGATAACAATTTATCTTAAATCTAAATAGACTCATTACAGAAACCCGCAGCCTAGCACAACTGTCGTTGACGAGAGTATGACGAGCACTGAATCCCGAACAGATTTTACTCCGGTTTGATAGGTTTATTGATAGGTTTATTACACACAGACACATTTGACACATTACAAGTATTTGGTAAAGTAGTAATACACTGTAGAATAATGCATCTACGTAGCCACTGAAGGTTTAACAAACTTTTTGGGTAACACTAAGCAAAAGCTAATACAATTGCATGACGTATTCTTTAAAACGTTTTTTAAAACATAATCGGAAATGGGATCTAATAAATACTCAGGAAGTTTATTGAGAAGCATAGCAATTTGAAATACCGTAGCGCGTTTCTCAACATCAATACGCACAATTGGGAGATTGAGAACAGAACGTCTCATTTCGTAATTTTGTTGGGGTATAAGGGGACTGAAATACTTTCGAAATACTTCAGGATTATAAGATACAAATCGAAAAAATTTAAGTAAAGAATAGTTGTAAGCATCTTGAAATTGCAACGTTTGTAAAAACGAATACATTTCCCTGCAGCTCATCATAACAGGCACATTGTTTTCGTTACGTCTAACACGTAGTATTCTCCTAAGTATATAAATCAATATTACTTCAAGTTTGTGAATGTGGCAACGAGGGGCTCCACCCCAAACGATGATATTTTGGACAAGCACTGAATGAGCCAATGAGTAGTAAACTATTTTTAATGATTCACGATCAACATAACTGGATATTGCATAAATTATGCCGAGAACCCTGCTAAGCTTGCGTCCCACGTCTTCAATATGGGCTTTTTCATCCAGAATCAGTCCAAGATATCTTATGTGGGGCACCCACTCTAATAGATTATTGTTAAAGAAGATAAGTGGCAACTGTTCGTAAGTACAAGGGTAGAAAAGCATTAATTAGGTTTTATTCCCATGGGCAGTTAATCTATTTTGAGTTAACCATTCAGACAACACATTTAAAAAAATTTGAATATCAGTTATAGCAGCTTGAAAATTACTACTATTAGGTTAGAAAATTACGTCATCCGCATACAATAGACAATTCATGCCGAGGGTAGTAATATCATTAACAAATATGTTAAATAATAACTGGCCTAAAATGCATCCTTGTGGAACACCCGAATTAATAGGTAATATATTTGATTTGGCAGCATTACAGAGTACATATTGATCCCTGTTAGACAGGTAACTATTAATCAGTGCATTTACTGCATTCCGAAAGCCATAATGATCAAATATTTTTGTAAAAGTTTTTTATCTACAGTGTCGAACGCCTTTCTGAGATAAAGGAGTAAAGATGTACCATATGTTTTATTGTGGAAGCATTTTAGAAGACCAGTTACAAGATGAAGAATCACAAGCGTTGTATTAGATTTACTTCGAAAGCCCAACTGCTGACCACTAATTACGTTATGTGATGAAAGAAAATTTGATAGCCTAGAATGAACGGCTTTCTCTAAAATTTTATTGAAGATAGATAACGTAGATATGGGTCTATAATTAGCCACATCATTCGGACTACTTGACTTGAAGATACATACAACACAAGCATGTTTTAATTCAGTAGGATAAATGCCGTTCTCCAAGCACAAATTGATGATATGACAGGGAGGATCAGCAATACAATGTATAACTTAAAGCAGTAATGAAGGTTAAATCTCATCTCGATGACAGCGCTTCTTACTGAAAATTTTAAGAATATTAACGATTTCATTTGGACAGGTAGGCCTCAAAAAACAATCTGTAACAACATAATTCTTATTGATTGTAAAATTTCTTTCTTGGGGAGGGAGGGCCTCCACCAATGTCTTTACTACTGAAGTAAAGTGTGTAATAAATAAGTTAGCTAATTGTGCGTCAGGTAGTACCGTACCATTAACACTGAGAGAAACAGACTTACATTTGTTTTTTCTATCAAGAACATCATTCAAAACCAGCCATAATTTACTAAATAAATTTCTGGACTCAATATTTTGGGTTAATAATAGTATTCTTTGCATATTCGTATTAGTCTCTTCAATTCCGATAAGCTGTAAAGCATTTTTTGTAATTATTCTCCGTTTGAATTTCCTGAGCAATCTGAATTTTTTTCCACGGTGACGCGGACACACGAATGTGGAGCCAACACTCTCTCCAACATAGCGCCGCTCTCGTCACAGCAGGCACAACTTCGTGCCGAAGATGGCTTATCCTACCTTATGAACTAAATCTTACAATGCTCATATAATGACCGTATAAAGTCTGATTATTTTCTTCCTGGTGCACTTAACCCTCAAAAATGACTGGACAAAATTAGAAGTAACAGCTCGTCAGAGGCTGTTCTTGTATTTACTGTTATGAGACTACTGCAGCAAACTTACCTGCTTTATGTTCTGTTTCACATACTAGAAGAAATGTCCAAAGTTAGATCGACTTCGGCAGAGTAGTAGTCAGCTCGTGGTTACAAAAAGCACAGAAAAATTTAGCACCAGTTCTCAAAATGAACGACTGCGGTTGAAAAAGCTGCGACCTCAGCTGCATCCAGGAAACCGCTTAACTGGCTATAAATACAGTTTGTGCATATGTGTCACGCGTGACAGAAAATGAGTGGATTAACTGATAAATCAATAACACTTCAAACAGTAATAATAATTGAATACGGAAAGTAGTAATTGTAACGCTTGTTTCATTTGCTTATATTCTCCTTTGCTCATCAGTTTGTTTGTTCAGTTTCTTTCTCGAAGGAAACATTTGAATGATCTGCACCTATAGCCTGCCTAACTGCAATTTGGAAACGGCTAAATAACGAGGCAGTAATGACGGTTAGTTTTCACTTCAAAACTAGGTATTTATTTCGGCTCTTGCTTCTGTTTCCTCAGAACTAAATATCTACCATCTCAATCGCAAACCGGTTTGTGATTACCGCCTGAAACTAAACTCAAAATTATGAATCAAAAGTGCATAAATATTTCGATCATAGTGTACTAATCGAAGGCACCTTATAACTGACCAAAAAAATAGCATATCTATGATTATCCCGATTAAAAAGTGAATCTAAGCCGAATTCAGGTTGGATTTTTCTACCTGTTTGCTGGTAATATGGCAATATGAACAGAAGTTTTTTTCTGTACGTAGTTCGTATAGTAAATCTCAAGTTTTTCGCAGTCTTGTCGTTAGTCGTACCATCCATAGCTTAGACATATGACCCACTTCTGTCCCCATATGACCCACTTCTGTCCCCATATGACTCGCTTCTGTCCCCATATGACTCGCTTCTGTCCCCATATGACCCACTTCTGTCCCCATATGACCCACTTCTGTCTCCATATAACCCACTTCTGTCCCCATATGACCCACTTCTGTCCCCATATGACTCACTTCTGTCCCCATATGACTCATTTCTGTCTCCAAGAACATCAAGCGTACCAGCGCAAGATGGAAATCGCAGTACCCGAAAGTCAGGCTCTAGGAACAATCCTTCAAAGACGAAACCTTGTGAGCCACCACAACCAGAATCACGAGAAGTAAGGCAACCTCGGCGGGAAACGACCTATAGTCCGCCAAATAGCTGCGGACGTAAAACAATTTGACAACTGTCTAGCCGAAACACAAAAATATTCCCTTGCTCACCTACAGACAGGCACTCCCGCCGCCAGTGACAATGCTCTTGCTGATCTCCCAACCCCAATCTTTTCCCAGCAATCAGACGCTCCCAGCATATCAGTGAACAGGAGAAGCAA
>LQNS02277097.1:21402774-21415296 GCA_001587735.2 Parhyale hawaiensis
CAAACAAGATCACAAGACACAAGCAAGACACAAGCAAGATCACAAGCAAGACACAAGCAAGACACAAGCAAGACCGGTTCACAGACTTTTAGTATAATATAGATAGATAGATAGATAGATAAATAGATAGATAGATAGATAGATAGATAGATGAAACAATGCGATTACGTTGAGTCTGCTGCTGCTGAAAACTAGTTTTCACGGTAGAATTTCTGCAAGTCTCAAGAGCAGCCAATAAAGGGTCGGTGACTGAAACTTAACTAAGCGGGTCGAAGGCAGCGCACATATGTGCCTGAAGTTTCAAACAGTCAAGCTTTCCAGGCTTAATTTTGGGCGTCCAAACGAATATACATTTACTGTGAGGCTGACAGAAAAGTAACTAGCTGGTATGAAATAGGGATTATTGTGCCGGGGTCACACATGCAGCTCTACCAAGGCCACCTAGAAAACAGATTGCCTAGGTGGCATTGGCTCTACGCCCAACTGGTTGCTATAGGATGAGCAGCTCGCAGGCCCTTTCGACATGCATTTAAAATCGGTAGCATAGATACCGTGGCATAAATGACGTCCGAGTCTAGCATCCTTGCATGAAGTTTTCTGTGTAAATGCCTAGTGTGTCCCCGGCATAAAGAAGTAGCATGGCACCTTTAAAAAGAAGAACAATAAGAGGTGAATACCAAGGCGCAAATGGTGCAAATTAGTTTGAATTTTGCTGAAAAATGAACTAAGCTGCCTGTTGTAAACAAGCTTAGCCGTTTGTCGATATTTAAAAGGAGAGTTTTAGAATTTTTTTGCATAATCGGAGAACCTTGGATGTTGAGAGGATCTGAAGCATTCAATCTTTATATCAAAAATAACTTTAAAACCCTAACACGTTCAGAGCTTTGAAAGTTTAAGCTATCCACAATAGTGGAAGCTTACGACGTCCAACACATTGGACGTTGCATCGGAAAACATGGGATACTTAAAAAGAGAAATGGTGAAGCCATGAAACATTGGCTGGAGCATCGGAAGTAAATAGCCTGCTGACGATAGAAAATACTGCAAGTCGATCAACAGAAAACGAGCTGTTGGGGAAGAAAGCGCGCACAAGAATTTGATAGAATCAATAAAACAATTTTGTGGCTGGAAAGCATACGAATCTCTCAATAGGAGCAACGTAGAAGCAAGATCAAGGCTTTAAATGTAGATTGTCCCTATCGACAAAAAGTATCGTGTACGTAGTTAGGAACCTACGGGTTTCCCACTAGTTTAGTGCTTCTATGAAAAAGTTATAGTTGTTACTTTCAGAACAGCCTACAACACATGAAAAAGTGAGATACAATAATTATGCTAGCAAGAGCAAATTATGTGATCTTGGCTGGTACTCCAATGGCAAGTAACGACAGCTCGATCCATTGTAGCTTTGCCTGGTGCTTTACAGCAGACAGGAGCTTTTGTTTTGCCCCCATTTAATCAAATTCCCGGCATTAATCGTGCACTGATTACCTTTGAGACAGCAGAGACGTGTTGCAATGAGACGCCGGTGTTACCCTCACAGTGTTACCCAACGTCACGCCGTGTTGCTGTCACTGCAACATGCGATTTTAGCGCCCCTAGAAGTGTTGAGGAATATGAGGCAAGCTCATGTATATAATATGCGTGAAAATTGTTCACAGAGACTTCTTTTGACAGTATTTTAGGTTAAGAAGTTGAGATACATACCTAAAAATGCTTCAAATGCTAGAATTTAAGTAATATTAGGCAGCCACCTAATAAATACCACTCATTTTTGAGACTCGAAAACATTGTTTGTAAACAAAGGCACTGTTACCCAGCTCATGACTCTACAATTTTCATCACTGGCGAACGAAGTGAGAGAGGTGATAATGTTTGCGTTGAAGATTCAAGTATATATGTATAAATATATGTATATTGCCAACGCAGCCATCAGTACCATCATGACCTCTCTACCGCAAGCGTGGAAGGTACCGCACCACCTCCAACAGCACTACCATTCCTCCTGAAGATGACTACAGAAGTAGTCGAAACATTGAGGCCAACATTGGAGAGCTACTACACAGCATCGGCAATGATGATTGTGTCAAATGTTTTGGAGACCTGGAAAGAGTTAAGAAATGTATTATTAACACCGAGTTCTATGTCGCCTTCAATAAAACTTGCATATATACAAATATATTTATATATGTACAACTAAAATGCCTCGTGGCTTAAGACCATCATCGCAAATTTCATCGCCATCATTTTTATTGGCCAGCTAATCCTAGTTTTTTGGCATGGGTCACATCGAGAACAGCCCACTAGACTCCCAGCAAAAAATCATGAACATAGCTCAACTCGTTCTACCTGTTTTTGGGTGGAAAGTAAATTTCAACACCATCATTTTTATGGCCAGCTAATCTTAGTTTTTTGGCATGGGTCACATTGAGAACAGCGCACCAGACTCCCTGCAAAAAAAAACATGAACATAGCTCAACTGTTTCTACCTGTTTTTGGGTGGATAAACAAATATATTTATATATACAGTATATACAAATATATATTATTTGCTTCTGATCTAATTCTTCAATATATACAAATATATATATATATCATATATACTTAAATCTTCAACGAAAACAGCATCACCTCTCTCGATCACCTCGTTTGTGAGTGACAGAGGCACAACAATAATAAGACTAGTCTCCTTGGCAGCCGTTAAATTAAAAAAAAATCGATAACACCTCCTCATGGTCATGCACTTGCCCGAGTACTGATATCGCTACAGTTGTGACGCACCTGCCAGCAGTAGAAATGGAACACTTAGCGTCTGTCAAAAGACATAGCAATGCACTGTTGCATGCGGAAACAAAATTTTATCTCCCGTACGCACCAACAACATGAACTGCGTCAACGAAATAAGGACGGTGTGTGCTTCCATCCATCCAGATATTCCGCGGCAGAGAAAGATTTTACAATTACCGGCAAAGAAACCTAACTGAAGAAAGAAAAAAATGAATGGCTACTGAAGAGCGCCCAATTATTATAATTTTGTTAATGATATCCTCGTGTAGTGGTTGATATCACACCCAATTTTTGCCTTGTTTATAATCCATTTGAAGAAACGTTAGCGTGAGATGAAAACAAATATGCAGATAAATCAACACTAAATACACTTTGTGTATTGATAAATCGTATGTATATATTTACATTAATAATATAGCTATTGCTTCCCTTGATTAGGTAAAGTAAAATCAGTTGTTGGCTGGTATATTGAAAAAGTCAAACTTATCTTAGCTGCTGATGAAGATAAGATTGATTTATTGAATACATCAGTTAGCAATTAATTTTACATGAATATATATAAGGTAAAACTGTGAATATAATAATAAAAATCGATATTTTTTCTCTGACGCTCTGTGCGTACATATGATAGTGATGAATTCGAGCGTCAAAACAGCGGCCCGCAGCTGAAATACTACAGGCTGCTTACTTTTGCTCGCTCGCTTGCTTGGTTCGTTAGTCTATCCGTCCCGACGTGAAGAATTAGCGGGGGGGGGGGGTATTCATCTGCAGAATGATAAGGAAGCCTTTGTTTGCCTTACTTAATTTTTTTTTAAATTCAAAACTCCACGTCTCTGAAGTACACCGCAGCGTAGCATCCTCAATGCGAGCTTGTACGTCCTTGTCACAATTTTTTTTTAGCTCATAAAGTGCAAAATTAATAGAATCGCAACGAAGGCAAAGGGAAATGTGTTCTAGAGCTCAGATCGGCAGCATCTGCTGGTCTTGGTGAATTTTGGATAGCCTGCATAGTAGTGATCGGGCGAAGATTCACATCCGCATCAGTGGAACATCCGCAACTTTTTTGACATCCGCATCTGTATCCGCGGATGCTAAGATGGTAATATCCGCAATCGCATGCGCAGATATCACTTGTAAAATCCGCAGCAAAGGAGGCACGGATCCGCAGGTTTATCACTGTACAATAAACTCATCCATAGTGCTGAAAACTGCAAATTCTCATTTGGATTGAGCTGTGGGAAGTGCTGTCCCTGTCTACAAAGCACCAGCTACGATCCCCCACCCCAAGTGTTGTATAGACTGCCGTCGTGAGAGGGGGTGTGTGCGTTTTGGTGTTCCGTAACCGCGGAACATCCGAATCTTTTTTGACATCCGCATCTGCATCCGCGGATGTCAAGATGGCAAAATCCGCACGTGCATCCGCGGATGTCCAAAAAATGACATCTGACCCATCACTAGTGCATAGATTACCGTTTTAGAATTCTCCTAGTCGTAGTATGTAGTCTGTTGCCAGAGTTTTTAAATCTAGCGACGATTTCGATGAGTTTCCATTTGACATTGGTTGTCTGGTGCCAGTTGCAAAATGTAAATTTGTTGATAGATTGCAGGATTATTGTCAATTGTTCCACTGTATATAATGATGAAAGTCAGGAACAGTTACACATTAATTAATAGCATTATCCGGCCATAGCTAAATGCACAGCACATCACTAAATTCAGTGTTGAATTTCTTTCGCTCCTAGAAACTGTAGAATTGCAACCCACACAAGAACTAGCTTTTTTGGATGTGGAATCATTACTTACCAATATTCCGGTAGAGAAGACGATTGCGATTGTCCCACAATCCGCATACCATCACGAAACGTTGTCGCCACCTAATTTCACAACATCAAACCTTCCTCGATCTGCTACGATCTGCACCAGCGAAACGCCCCTGCAATTTCATCAGCGGCACCTTCCTGCAAAAGAGCGGCGCGTCCAACGGTTCCCCTTCGGGCCCACCTTCGCTGACTGTTATAAGTCAGTGGTGGAAAGTCCGCTTTAATCGCAAAACGGAATCTCCAATCCAAGTTTCTATGTACGCTACGTTGATGACATTTAAATCGTTTTCCATAGAAAGAAACACCTTCATCCATCAGTTTATTAAGAGACTGAATTCAAATTCTGTTTTAATTTCAGTGTAGACTTTATGCAATAGAAGTGTTTCCACTTTCTAAATGTTAAATTCAGTATTCTCAACCGCGGAATCAAAACAGCTGTCTACAGTATATCAACGAACTTTGATTCTTGAACCTTAGATCGATATAAGATCTCTCTTGTTAGAGCCCTGGGCTCAGATTTACATACTAACGTTACACAGTATAGGATTTACTGCCGTGTAACTTCTGCATTTCAAAAAAAAAAACACGAAGAATGCATCTCACGGCTCCAGATGTATGTAGCAGTGAGAATTCGCTTCATGAATCTTGGGTTGTCACATCAAGAGATACTTGAACTTCGTAAACGAACTAGGGGCGAGTTCGATTGGATCATCAAGGTTGATCTAAGCCAAAGCCACTTGACGTGACGTTTCCGGAGATGCAAACAGAAACTTAAGCTCTATCACTTTGAATCGTGTCGTAGTTGTTAAAAACAGCCCCATTATGTGTCACGAAACAGGTCAAATCTGGGAGTTTCATTTAATGCAAAGTAAAACTAGAACGTCTCATGGCGTAAGACCATCACCCGCGAAAAGCGCTGAGTACTACTAAATATCTTAAATTTCCCAGTAAAACGCGTATCGCGCCATAGCCATGACGCCACCTTTCTTTTAGCTTAGGTGAACATTTTACGAGCAGTGCCCAAGAATGAGTCTGTTGCATGCCGTACGTAAAAAAGGAATATTAAGAGAGGTTGGCCCTACAACCTTTCTACACACAAAAGAAGTGCTTAAATATGCAAATTCTTTTTTTTTACAATCGAAATCTTAGTTCAAAATCACTTAGTTTAGGTACTCATATTATAAGGCGAGCCTAACCTAAAATTTCTTCCTTTTGTAAACGACAGCACCTGGATATACGAAGATTTTCCTGGCAGTGGGAGATTTATTAATGATGTAAAATTTATTATTTCGTTTCTGTCGTATTTTTGTAGCCCATGCAGAACATAAACAGACAGAACCCTTTGTTTTATCGTAGCAAAGTATCTGTCGACGACAAGTTGCAGCTGAACTGTTTTCTTTATAGAATTTAAAGTAAACAATATTGTGATTCCATATGTTGGTAGCTGACACTAGTTCACTAGTACCGCTGCAAATTGCGAGCAATTTACGTTGCGAACAAATGGTTATTCTGTAAATTTGTTATGGAGAGCGTTCTACTCAGTAACAGAGCACCATTCACATACACAATCAACTGTGAATCCCAACTAGCCTGTCAACAACATTTTCACAGAACAAAACAATTGATAGGCTTAAGCGAAACGCAAGTTGCTAATGTGAACTCGGCTTTACTCCTTCTGACATGACATTCCTCTGTTCTTCGTCTTCTTTCCCTACTTTTTATTTCCATGAGCGTTGATGTTGTGTGAGAACATCCTCGTGCGTGGCTGCAGCATGGGTTCCACATTTCTGTCGACTTACTACATGTCCCTTCTTTATTCCTCTGTAAGATCGCCATTTTAGTGGAAACGGAGGCTTAAACTACTGAATTTAACTATCTTGTCCAACTTTCTTGGCTTTAACATCTCTTAGCCTATCATACTTTGCGTGTACTGTACATACAGTATGTAACTACTTCGAGTTTTTTATTCGTATATGGCCATCACATCGTCTAATAATTTTTACTATGATTTACTATTGGCTTCTTTTTATCTTATTAAACTTACCTAAAAATGCTCGAGTAATAATACAAGCACTTTAAGGGCCAGTTCATACGTCATTCATATTAACACGTTCAATCACGTAAACGAACATGAGCTGTGCGTCAACTTTTTCTGTCGCAGTCTACGCGTAGATGCGCCTCTCGTTCAATGGAATGATGCCGCGCGTTCAGTTGTGGCATCGTTTCTCTACATTTTTGCTTATATTTTGCATCCGTTTGAAATTATATTCATATCCCATAATCTTATAGCCTAATTTTGAAAGGAACAGCCTATTTGTAGAATATTTAAAACGTGATAAATGGATAGATGAGAAATCAGTGCACAGCAATCAGCTGGACTATGAAAACCAAGATGGCGTCCGTATCCGGACAACATTTTCAGGCTTTCTAGGGTCATAGTGATTCTGATCATTAAAATGATGACGAAAAATCACATGTATCGATTGGCTCATGAGCTCTGAACGCTATAGAGGATATTGTCTGTATTTGTAGGCTTTGCTTTACTGAACCTGACTGACGCAGCGGGGTGAAAAAACGGACATGCTTCATCCATCAGTCGCATGCGTTCGCTAGCTGCAGCTGCTTAATTGTATCCACCAGTTTGAGCGAACGCGTTACGATGGATGACGTGTGAACTCACCTTGTGACGAAACTGTCTTCTCGTATACTTTTAAGAACGCTGAATTATGAAGCTAATGCAAGTTTCTGGCCGATGGAAAGAATTTTTAAAGTGGATGTGTTCTAAACTTGAAGCCGATACAATATTTTTAACATAGTAATTTTTAGCATCTAGTACATTCAGACGGCGCCGTCTATAGCATCAGAAGTGTCTCAACTATGAACTTATGTAACAGCGGGTCGAGCAGTAAATTTGTCACTGGAATAAGTAAAATTCATTAATTAGCTTCTAAAATCAAGCACGTGAAATTGCGCCCCGAAGGTGGAACACCAGCATTCAATAGGTTAACTTATTCGAACTGCGCCGCTCACATGAACTGAAACAGAACGTACCTACTCGATTACTATGACAATTTGAACCAGCTGACGAAGCGTGTCCTTCAGAAGCGTATTAGTCACGAAAGCATCATCAATGAGGAAGGGTCATCACAAATTCCTCGCTGTCATTTTTGACAGCGTGGGCACTCCAATCTAGTAATTAAACGATGCTAGAGCAGTAAAGAATTTTTATTCGTATCTCCTTAGCATAGTTTGCATTGGTGCTAATAATCAGGCGAGAAAAACCGATTTCCTAATAAGATATTAGGTATTTAATTATTTTTTAATGAGAAATTAAGTTGCTAGCACCAATCAATTTATAGTTTCCCTTATTAAACTCGCTAAAGGCGCTGTTTGCTTAATAAATTCCATCTCAAAAATCCTTTTCTGTAAATAAGTCCAGAAAATGTTCTTTTCTTAGTCAAACACTATGATATTAGCTAATTTTCTATTTAGGCCTCAAAGTTGATTTTTGTATTTTTCATCTAGATTCATAAATTTAAAAAAGTTTTGATGCCTAGTTTCTTAACATATATTCATTTCACTTGGAAGTCCAACATAACTTATTTCGCCTCAATGACAATGACATCCCCTTGGAACAGGGAGATTGAACCTTCTCCATGCATGCCGACGATGTACAGATAGCAGCACTTCAGGTCGCACAGAACAAAGAAGGAAGCGTGCGCACGGACGCAGAAAATCTCCTGACAAAGCTAAGACATGGTACGACGTAACTGGGTTGAAACTTAATGCAGGTAAAACCCATTGTATTTGGGACCTTTAATAAAGACGTGTTCGATTGGGACGTCGCTGTCGAATATTTAAGTGCACTTGACTTGGCTTTCCGGACTGATTTAAACGTGTCCTAATCGCACGGATCTATAGAAATTAGGCTGTAATATATTAACCTAAGCTGTGATGTCATAAGCAAAACCTGTCTTACGTTCCTAATCTTTAGCCCTATCCATTACTATTTTTTTTTTTTTTTTCAGGCGCTTGAGCGCGAAGGCGAGACAAATTTGTATCGCCCACTAAAAATGCTAATGACTTTATCAATATCCGAGCTTTTTCCTTCATAGTCTCAAAAGTTACTTAATCAACAATTCTTTCGCCTATTGAATTAAAAAAAAATAATGCCTAAGAGTAGTTTCAATGTCAATTAAATTCAAACATAAGAAAATGTACAGGGTGAATACTCCGGCAGCACATCTGCAACAATTTTCATACTTTCACAAGCTGAACGTATATTCGCATCTAGTTTTCATTTCTAGCCTTGTTGCTGTCTTTTAGTGATAATTTTGAAAGTTCCTCTTGCATAAAAAATCTACACGGAAATGTTATAATTTAACTTTCTGTAATATTTATATATATCTATATTTTTTACTGTAATGTGCAGCTATATTAGCATTTATTGATAGTCATGATCAATTAGGAAAAGTCAGGGAAGTTCAGGCACTGAATATCACTGGGAGCAGAACTGTGAATGAAAAACGGTAGGGCGGTACAATTTTGTACCGCCTTAGAGCAGATAGGGTTAAAATATTAGATAGCTGGCAGTAGACGGACCAACAGGCCCATTCCCAGAGAGACACCGGAACTTACGCCCCAGCCCTTTATTAGCTATTGCCAATAAATGAAAGTTAAGAATCCTTGGAAATAAATCTTTTTGATTTGTCATTCACAAGCTTTAATATGCAGTTCCCTAGAAGTGATTAGATTTATAGACCAGGGTCAGTTTATATTTTGAAAGGTTATTAGGCAAACATCGGCACGACAGTGATAACACTAAGTAAACAGATCACTACACTGGTCAGTGCGAGTGACCGATATGTTTTTGTCATTTTACCCATCCATAGTATAATTCTTCGAGTTCAGCTCGATATACTTAAGTTAACCCTGAAATGGGTTTTCTTATACTGCTATCAAAGTATCAAAGAAAACGAAGTAAAATTTTAAAACAATATTGTTTTACGAGGTTAAAATTGCAAAAGTTCTTCCTTTTTTTAACATTAATTTATCGGAAGGAAAAAAATTTGTTGCCGTGCCACTATCGTTGTTTACATTAAGTTAAACTCAAGTAAAGGCTATTAGCTTAAACAAAAACTTAAACTGCCTACGGAGTAGACTTGAGTTGTCAGCACAAGAGGGTTCCGCTCAAAAGCTTAAACTCAAGTCAAAGTGGCGAAAAGAACGGTCTGAATGGACTTACTTCTCGATTTTTGCTAAGCACATTGAGTTTATGTCTAATTAAACATGCCTTTAACCTTTGCGATGTTATCCAATAGCTCGCGGTATGGATTGATAAACATGTAACATTTGACGTTCACATTCAGAAGTTATGCAGTACCGTAAAACGGTACGTTAATATTTCTCCACAACTTTAAGTATCTGTTAGATCAAAAATCACGCCTACTTCTCATCCAATCGCTTGTTCTCTCTCATTCAACTATGTACTGTAGTCTAATCTGGGGTAAAGCCTCTCAATATTTCATATCAGATATACAAAAAAAAACAGAACTTTGACGCAAAAGTGGTTCTCAACGAAAAATTTATCAAGCGCGATCAATCCAGTCCACTATTAAAAGTCCTTTAATGGCCACGAGTTAGCACGAAATTAAAACTAGACGCAGCCCGAATGTTTCTCGTTCACTGCATGGCCCTCCTGGAAATGCTGAGGTTGTGCAGTTTACACCCAACAATTAAATCAGTGGACGATCTTTTCGGTGAGAACATCTCCAAGTGTGCTACACCCGCACCACGGCTGGTCAACGGCTGGAGCTAAGCTTTGGAATGCTCTTCCTGATTCACTACACGATGTGACTGAATATGATCAGTTCACTAGAATGGTGTTGTCGTACTTCGAGACACCCCAATAACAGTGCTAAAAGTTTCTAAGTGAAAGGAACACTTTCTCCTATCCGTAGTAAAAATCTCGATAAGTTGATATCTTCTAAATTGCTCTTTTCGCTCTCTGATACTCCCAGAACTACCATTAGTCGCAAATAAACAGTTGTCTATCACAAATGGCAGAGTTACGGTTATAGAGTTGCAATAGATCTGTAACGTGCAGCCTGTTTTTAACTGTACCCTGTTTATTTTATAAAATGGAGTGCCCACGCTTCCAAATATGACAGCGAAGAATTTATGATAATCCGCTTTTATTGATCAAAATTTTCCTACTAATGCTAGTGCTGAGCAGCGCCAAGCGCTGTTTCGGTAATATGCTGCAAAGCAATGATTTTTTCCGAGTCGATATTGTCTTCTAATAAATCGGTAGCTCTGTATTACGGATACTGATGCTGACATATAGCTCGGAAACTTTTCCTCGGGTAAATTATTCTGTGAAATAAGAACCTAAATTGGAGAAAATTGTTTGTTGAGAAAAATTCTCATATGCTTTTCCGCTTTCTGACAGCTGAAGAATATCTTTCCAGTTGCATCGATGATTATCCAGCCGGTAAGAGCATCAACGTAAACCCAGGGCACCTGAAGTTTGGATGGAGGAAACCTCAAAAGAGAGTACGAAGCATGATGCAACAGAGTGCTTAGAGAAGCTGTATGTATCTGCAATGTTAGAAAACGTGAATCTCAACGTTGGAAAAGAGTGAAGCGCACCGAGATATACGTTTGCCATCATCTGCAACCTGGCCTATTTTCTACCTAACAGTTTTCAGTGACGCGAACAAAAATATGTTTCGATGTATGAAGTAAAGGTATAAAAAACAGGTTCTATAATCGCGCTAAGAGATGCTCAAAATAGCTTCATTATTTCGATGCCAAGAACTGTTTCAGGTAATGCATTAGGATAAATACAGGAATAAGGATCCCACTTTCGCCATCTTCAAGGAGCTCAATACATCTTCTACAATTGGGTCATCGATGTCCATGAAAACGCAACCTAATTACAAAATCTGCAACCTAGCCTATTTTTGCATATTTCTTTCAGAGCGTGACCCGAAACATACAAATATATAAACAAATAATCACACGACGGTGTTTATCATATTGGGTTGATATGTGTAAATCTCTTCCCTCTCTTCCATAAACGTCATTAAAAAGTTTCACCACATAAACTGCGCACGCCATATTAAATTGTAATATGCATATTTTTATATATTTTTTAGTTCTCAATTTTCTTAATTCATCATTTTTATCATACATTTGAAGAAAATATACCAAACAAATATATCTGTCCAAGACTGTGCTACTTCTATAGTTTCTAACGCCGTAAAACTGACTGCCCATTAGTGTTAATTACAAACTATAGCTTGTCCCAGGTGTTAGCTTCAAGAACGTTATATATAAGAATGAATGCTTCAGTGTGTAGCGCCCCTAATTTATGGGGCACTGCATGCATATGAGCAAATATATGTTATTATTATTATTATTATTATTATTATTATTATTATTATTATTATTATTATTATTATTATTATTATTATTATTATTATTATTATTATTATTATTATTACTATTATTATTATTATTATTTCAATTTTCTTCTCTGATGCCCTCAAACGACCATTATTCACCCATAACTTGTTGTCCCTCACTTGTGTAGTAGAGTCGCAGTCACAGAGTTGAATTAAGTTCGTAACGTGTACCGTATTTTTATTTGTAATACTATGCCTATTTTATTACCTCCGCCAAGGAGGTTATGTTTTCGTCGTGTTTGTCTGTCTGTCTGTCTGTTTGTCTGTTTGTTTGTTTGTCACCAGGATAACTCAAAAAGTTATAAACCGATTTGGATGAAATTTACAGGGATTGTTAGGTATGTTGGGAGGAACAGATGATTAACTTTTGGCGAAGATATGTCCATCCGTTTGTTTGTTTGTTTGTCTGCGTCATTTTTCTCGATGCCATAACTCAAAAAGTTATGAAT
>LQNS02277097.1:21417390-21459697 GCA_001587735.2 Parhyale hawaiensis
ATCACGAGCCACTCCGTTTTCCATTAAATAACACAAACTGCTCCTTTTTCGAAGACTCTCGCAAGCGCGCCATTTTATTCAGGCAAACTCGTCTGCGTTCGTAAATTTTTTCGCTACCTTTGTTTTCTCGCTCAGATGTTATTCGCCGGCCATTGTTCTCACCAGTTGCACTGGTCCATTATGCAGATGCTCAAGATCCTTTTTTTTGGTTTCTCTAAAAGGCCTGCGCCGGTTTTTGAATGTCGATTAAGTGAAAAGCAAAGTGATGCTTGACTTTGTGCTTTGAAGCAATAGTGTAACCGTCAACCAGCGGATATGTGCAGAGTGAGAAGGCGAAAAGTTACCAGTGAATGACACCGTAAAGACTTTATTTCAACCCTATTTTGAACAAGCTGTGTTACTTTCCCTACACGGCTGCTCTGTTCTACTGTATTACAAATGTAAAAAATACTTTGAAGCTGCTTAGCATAGCCTGCTTAAAACAGGATTAACCCATTCCGTAGCGACTTGTGGCTGTTATGGAATTGGTGAGAATAATATGATATGATGATAATAATGATACAATACATACATACATACAATACATACTTGCAGCCTACCATGTGTTCGAAAAAGATAAATTATCGATTTTCGAAAATTGCTAAATTGGTGAAAATTGTAATAAAACAAGGTCAATAACGACTGCAAAAGCTGTAAAATGTTATTCGCCTTGAAAAACTGCAATGTTGGACGAGAGATTGACTGCTCTAGCGAAGACCTCAAATGAAAACAGTATGATGATGATAATAAATGGTAAAGATTAAATACGATAGACTCTGTAAGTGCAACGACATACAAAATTCGCTGTTCCGATATTATGGAACAACTAGTGAGAAATTACGCTGTAGAATTTGCCACGACACTTCTTGATTGTTCAGTTTGAAGTGCTAAGTCTGCTATAAACGTAAGCTAGACTAGAACGCCTCGTGGCGTAAGACCATCACCCGCGGTGGGAGCGAAATTCGTCACCGTTATTTTTTAATGCCAGCTAATCCTAATTTTTTTGGGGGGAGGGGGGGCATGGGTCCCATAGAAAACAACCCACAAGGCTCCATACAAAAATTATGGATACCTATAGCTCAACTTCTTGTACATGTTTTTGGGTGAACGGTAAATTTCATCGCCGTCATTATTTATGGCCAGCTAATCCTAGTTTTTCTTGGTATGGGTGGCATTAATGGCAACCCTCCCGAATCCCTGCAAAAATAATATGAACATTGCTCAACTCCTTCTGCCACTTATTGGGTGGACAGACACACAAATATACTTAAATCTTCAACGAAAACAGTATCACCTCTCTCACTTCGTTCGCAGGTGATATAAATGCACGTGATGAAAAACTGGAAAACGAAGTACAAGCTATCCAGAAGATCAAAGAAAATCGTATTTCTTCTCTTATACATTAATTTACTTGTCAGTGAAAACAAAAACAATGCCATTATTGGACGAAAGATGATCTATGGTTAATGGTGATCATGAGAGCAGCGAAATACTTAGCGTCAATATAAGAAAGTTTTTAACAATGAGACCAGGAACCCCGAAGTTCTCTTATTAGAAGTAACTGGTAACTACTTGACAAACTTTGAATTCACATAACTAAACATTGAATGGTCATTGATGAATTTGTCGGAAACTGTACTTCAGGATCAGATGATGTACCTGCAGAAATTCTCAACATGTGCGAGTTAAGTATTTCTCATCCGCCCGCTTTACCTTATGTGGCTTAAGTCATTAGATGATGGAGCTATACCGAGCACCGATAAGCTTCAACTCATTACTTTAATCCCAAAAACTGGAAAACAGTACGCAGTAGGAATCCAGCTAATAACTATAGGCCTGTCTCATAAACTAGCCACGTAGTGAAAACGTTCGAAATAGTGTTCCGTAAACACCTTGTGCATCAGCTAGAGAGTATTGACCTTCTCACATCAAACCAACGTAGTTTTCTGCATAAATGTTCTACTACTTCATAACTACTGGAACATTATGATTCGGAAACAGAGTTACTGTGTCAAGGGAAGAATGTGGGGGTAATACAGTGGTGGTAAAAACAAAGTTTACCCCTGTGCCGCAGAAGCAAAGTTGTCACATAATTCACCCATAACTTTCTTTTCACATCCCCCGCCATATGAGAAAAGTGAGGAGGGTGGTATTACTTGCGTTGATTCACTTCCGCGCCACACACAAATCCCTGCCATACAGCCAGTTTGTGATCCAACAGAGCTCGAGCAGAGTACACGAACGTTGCGCTGGTCCCCTTGCCTCTACTTTTCTTCCTTCAAGCCATCGAAGACATTTCTGTCCAATAGCACTCGAAGTGCAATCGTGCATTAGAAGGTATCTTTTAGACAGCCGGTACTCGCTAGAGTACCACAAGACACCGTGCTTGGGCCTGTACCTTGTCTTATCGTGGTCAGTGGCATGGGGTACTGATGCAGCTATGCAGTCCCGTCGTCATTTGCTGACGACTCTCAAATATTAGCAGCGGTGCAGTCTGTGGAAGACGTGCTATTTGTCCAACGAGATTTGGAAAGATCCGCCAATGATTGGTAAAGAATAACATAACTTACAAATCAAGAAAATCGAACTTCTTAGCTACGAAAAAATTCAACGCACTTCGAATGCACAGCATATATATACTAATAGTGATGGGCATAAAACTGAAAGACAGTCGCTGGAGACCCTGTGAGAGAATGGAAGATGATGCCACCTTTAAAAGAACGTGAAGCTAGATTTACTGCCGTGGAGAAGAAATGTAGCGGATGGATTTTACGAATTTTTTAGTCTCGTAAAGTGGAGGTGATGCTCACTCGTTGGAAACGATTAATTTTCCGAGAATAATAATAATAATAAACAGCGCACATCATTCGCAAAGTGCTCTGAGCCTTAGGTCGAAGGATGTAACCCGGCGCCAGAGTGTAGAGCTGAACATCTCTCAACCTATTCAATCTGGGTCGTGAAATCCCCTCGATGATAATAATAATATGCTTTATTAGATACACATAGGGAATGGTACACAGGAGACAGCTTAATACTAAAGTTACATTAGATAATAAGATCAGGCTATATCATCATTACAAACCACACTGCGTTGCGGCCCATTGTTTGGCCCCTGCTTGGGAATAGTATGCGCTGCCATCGGCTATACATGTTAGATAGTTTGTAACCAGGCCCGTTACGGATCACCTTTAGTAAGGCGTTATCAGATTTTTCTATCCTGAGCTGGAGACTCAGCGCGCATTTTCTTGATCTGACTTTGAGACAATCTGTATACTTTTGATCAAATATCATACTGGCACTAGTAGACCTCGGCACATTCATCAGGCGCCGAAATATGTCATTATAGGCAACACGTAGGCCGAGTACGAGAAAAAAGCTCGAAGAACTTCACGCTATCCAAAGATCGTTCACTGCTAAAATTCAAGGCCTGCAAGAATACGACTGCCACAGACGACTTTGCTGTCTACTGTTACATTCAATACAGCGAAGATTCGTATGGTTCACAATAATATACAAATGTCTGAGAAATCCTGGAACATATCACAGTAGATTGAGGGAATTGATCGTTGCTAGACCTTCAGAATGGACTTGAAGGACTTGAGAAGTAGGCATTGCTAGCATAGATTGTGGTAAAGCTATGGCGATAAAATATGTTATCAGCTTCACTGTACAGAGAGCAAGACTGCTTGACAAAATACCGCCGCTTATTCAAAACGCCACTGATATGAAAGTTATAGAATTCAAAAATTTGCTAGATCCTCATTTAAAAAGAATGCCAGATAGATCAGGGGTTACGTGATCTGAGGAGATAATTCGCTGCTGCCTCTCCCTTCGGTCACGAGATGTGACCCAGCATCTTGACCCCACACACGCGAGGTGACGTGAAGAACCTTACCTGGATTTCATCCGAAAACGCACGAAGTACAAGGTACACAAAGTAAGTATCCAGGGAAGCAAAGAGCGGTGACAACGTTTTCGTTGAAGATTAAGTATGTATGTGTAGATACTTGTCTGTCCACCCAAAAAGAGGGAGACAGAATTGAGCAATGTTCATAGTTTCTTGCAGGGCGTTAGGTGGACTGACGTAGATGTGAAAAATTTCAAAACTTTAGCTCAGAGTAAAATGGCCATATAAAATAACGCCGTTGAATTTGTAACTCTTGACTCAGCACCTTACCGCGGGTGATGGTCTTACGCCAAGAGTCGTTCTAGTCTTATTATAAGTTTGTTTAATCCTCTCGCTTCATCAGCAATCGAAATTTTATACATATGAGCTCCTACGAATTTTTCCAGCCGATCAAGAATCTAACTAAATTATGCCCAAAAAAAAAAACTGTAACTAAATTTATTTTGCTAGACCAAATTTCTACTTCGGTACCAAGTGCTGATATCAGTGAACATTTGCGTATTTACCTGACCTTTTTTTTTGTGACACGCCAATCTACTGCTCTAGAAAGTATTCATGGCCAATCCATGTTGCAGAGTATCAAGAACGTCTAGTCAACAAATGAAGGAAGCTTGCTTTGCTTATGTTCACACTAACTTGAAGGCCGGTCTTGCGATCTGTCAACGGTAGACTCACATCTATTTCACCTATCAAGAGTGCTTCACATTCGTAAAGACTGAATCTAAGGTGATAAATAGCAAGCCTCAATAGCTGTCTCGTAGTTTGAAGTACGTCATTAAAAAATGAAGGTTGTACAAATTATTAATGCAAGATGTCATAACCAAAAGTCATATTTAGTGTTTAGGAATGTATACTGATTCGACTTATATGTAAATGCAAAAAAAAATATTACTACAAAGAGAATATTTATGAGTATAGCAAGCCGCTTCGAAAAATAAGCCAAGTGCTGAATAAGCTCTTAGATATAAATAGTAATGCAAAAAAAAATGTCTCAGTTTAAGGGGTGATAAGCTTGATGATGTCCCTCAGAAATCTCTTCAATAATTTCTTTTCATCCATTTCAACTACTCTTGTTTAAAACCTTCATCAGTCCAGTCTAATTACGTTCATGACGTACGTGTCTTGAGGCCTACCAATTAACGTGAAATTGTTTAAATACATTAAAGTACCACATAGCGCGATATTCTCACAACGCGACAGAAAATTGACTTTGAGAAATTCACACAGCACGATTCCTATAACGCGAATTCTTCAGTAAAACTGAGAGTCCCTTTTCAATGTTTTCTGCGATATTGATTTTTAAGAAACTGTCATTTTTGCATCAACTAAGACAATCTGAGATTTATTGATAAATTGAAGATACTACATTGCACCCAACGAGAGCTCAAAGTACGTATGTACGAAGAAGCCCTCTATAATATTAATAGCGTAATATGTATTTGAAAAAAAAACACGCTGCTGTATCTTTTATTTTCTGCTTATTTTTCAGAATTGTTCTTTTAGCACTTGCTGTTAATGTAAATGAACTTGAAATGTTCATCAAGTGAGACAACAGAAAACGAAAAACGAAAATATTAAAGCCGTGTATACCCACAACGGTACTGTCGACGTGAAACTGCTTAATGATGACAATCGACCATTTGCAGTGTTTAGTGAACAAGACCTAGTGAAACTTCATGGCAATAAGTAGCTGACGTGTGTTTGTCTATGGCTACCCCAATTTTCTATTTTACTGATGATGAGGTTATTGATGTGCCCCACGTAGTCTGCCAAGCGGTTTCTCCTGATGCGTTTCAAGACTTCGCGATTGTGGATGGATCTGTTCCATTAATCACAGTAAATATCAGTAGCATTAGGAAGAACTGTGTACATCTAGAGCAATTCAGTTCGAGTATTAACTTCTTGTTTGATATTATTGTTTTGACAGAAACATGGTTAGATTCTTCAGTAGATAATGGTTTTGATGTGACAGGGTATGCAAAATATAGTTTGTACAGAAACGTTTTTGGGGGAGGCATCTCCGTTTACATCTTAAGCAAATAGAAAGTTACACGTCGCTGAATTTGTCTCTTGTTTCTAATGTTGTGGAATTGTTGACATTATCTTTGAGCAGTGGCATCGTCAAATTTGTTTTTATCATGCTTCTATAGGCCTCCAATATCAAGTATCTTTCAATTTAATGAATTTTTGACTGTGTCTTTTTTTTTCTGAATTTACCCGCTTCATCACCGTCGATTATGTCGGTGATTTTAATGACAACTTATTTAATCCATTGGAACTTCGTAGCATCAAAGATTTAATACACGTGATGAGCCCGCATGCATATTTCCCTCTAATAAACAGACCCACTCGGTACTCGCCTGATAACCCTACAACGAAGTATTCCTTGCTGGATCATATCTGGACTAATAATTCATTTGAGAGAATATTCAAATCAGGTGTCGTTGACAGTGATCTGACCGATCACATCCCTAGATTTAGAGTATTTAGAGCATGAGTACCTGAGAAAGGTGAGGTATTCAGCTACCGTAATTTTCGGAACAGACGAAGTATATATGTTTATTAGGGGCGTTGAAAGTCTTAATCTCTCAGCCTCGTGTGACGGTGACCCGTTCCCGGCCATGACTACTTTATACGAAAGTTTGTAAAACTTATACCTTGACCCCTTCCCATTAAAAAATAGTAGTCGCACTAAAAAACCAACATCAAAGTGGATGACGGAAGATCTAAGAATGCTAATAGCTAAAAAAAAAACACATTCTTTTTAAGCTTTTTCGAAATGGTCATATAAGTAGATAATCCTATTCCACTTATAGGAATGTTCTTGGCTCTGTTCTGCGCAAAAGCAAACAATTGCATTACCATGCAATGATTTGTGTTCCATCAAATGATCCAAAGAAGACATGGGGTGTTAGTTAGTAATGAACTGTTAAACCGAGGACGTAGAACTGGGGTTGAGAGCATTACTGTGGCTGGCAGAAGTGTATCCGGGCGTGACATGGCGGAAGAGTTCAATAATCACTTCACTTCAGTTGCTGCTGATTTAGCTACTGCATTTCCCCCTGTTGTTACAAGTTATGAAATACCCAGCCGGCGGCTCGACAATGCCATTGTGCTTGAGCCTGTTGTCCCAGGAGAAATTATTAGCATAGTTCAGATCATGGAGAATAAACGTTGCCACAAGAACGAGATACAGCCGAAACATTTGCTTCTGGTATTGCCTAAAATAGTAAATCATTTATATGCAATATTCAATCGATGTATTTTATTTGGCGTCTACACAAAAGTTTTAAAAGCAGCTCGGGTCGTACCAATTTTTAAAGCAGGTGATCCAGCAAATGCCAATAACTATAGACCTATATCGACCCTTAGTGTATTGAATAAGATATTTGAAAAAGTCATCCATTCCAGATTATCGCATTTTATCTCAATTCAGAATATTTTAACCTCATCTCAATATGGTTTTAGAAAGGGTAGGAACACTACGTTAGCTGTTACTCATTTTACAAATGATGTGTTGCCTGCTTTCGATAGAAAGTCTTTTACTTTAAGTCTGTTTCTTGACCTTAAAAAAGCATTTGACACGGTTAACTTGGAAATATTTTCGACAAAGCTGGAACACTATGGCATAAGAAACAATGCCCCATCTCCTATCAACAGCTTCTTACATAATCAAACTCAATATGTCACCCTTAATGATGAACGTTCCACTAATAAACGAATAAATCATGGTGTACCACAAGGCTCTGTACTGGGTCCTCTCTTGTTCAGTATTTACATTAACGATATTTGTGAATTCCCCGAATCAAACACTATTTTATTTGCCGATGACGCGGTTTTTTATATCAATGACGTGAATTTTGATAATGCTGTGATGAAAACTATTAGACTTATTTCTAATCTTTTAAAATGGTTGGAACTGAATACTGGTGAATAGGCTAACCCCAAATGCTGAAAAAACGAAGCTTATGGTCTTTACTTCACACCCCACCCATGCCCGAGGTGTTTTTTAAAGATAGTGTGCTTGAGCGGGTTACATCTTTTAAGTGCATAAGCGTCACCATTGATAACCGTCTTAGTTTTTCCAAACTTATTGACCAGCTTATTCAAAGATTAATAAAGCTAGAGGTGCTTTCTATGCAGTAGCCAGGCATTTGTCCAGAAAATCGATTGTTTTACAATATTACGCAATAGTGCACTGGCATCTTGTACAAAATATAATTATTTGGTGAAAAGCATCTGAAAATGTGTAGCACCCTCTAAAAGTCGCCATTAACAATGTGCTAAGGATTATACTTCATGTTCAGAGAGATGCAAATAACGTTCCTCGAATGTCAGTTAACACTATGTCTTCGAAATAACGCATTCCAAAACCTGATAACGTTCACCAATATTTTCTTTTAAAATTTATTCGCAATGCAATATTTTACGACCTTTATATTTTTGAAAAATATTTTAGTCACCTCTTGCCCACACATACTCATTACACACGAGATTCGAGGTTTAATTTACCTGTAGCTAGAATTGATTTGCAAAAGAAATTTGTGATTTTCCAGAGTGTCAGATGTTTTATCGCTTTACCGGTTGAACTTATTCAACCAATGAGTGATTCGTTATTCAAATCAAAGTATAAAGAGTTAGTTCTTAGTTGCTACAATGAATTGTACGATATCTTTCCAGATGCTACTTTAATGCTAGAGGTTGATGACACGATTAGTTTGTCATTTAGATAGAGTTGTATCCTGTATTTTGCGTATTATATGAATCTGTGTGCAACAGGGTTGTGATGACAAATACTTGCGTGTCAAATTCTAGTGTGGTTGTAGTATAGATCTGAAAAGTGTATTGTATTGTAATGTAGTGAGCTAGGGTTCGACAAATTTCTAGGGAGTTTTAACCGTCACTTCATGATATGGTATTGTGAACTTGTTTAAAAATGCAAAATTGATCATGTATGCAAATTATATAATTAGGACCTCAATGAATGTTTTAAGCACTGCGTCCCACAAGCGACTAACGCGCTTTCAGCTGGACGCGTTCTCAGCTTTTAATGTATTAAGTGAGAGATCAGCTGTAATTCTATTTTTGAGAACAATAAAGGTTTAAAGGCTTAAAGATTCATATTCGTTTCACCGACTTCATGTTTCTCAATAACCTGCCTTTTTTAAATCAATACTCACCTTCTTTCTTTTCCTTGAAATTTTTTATTCTTTTCTTGAACTAAAATCCATCATAAGGATATATAAATCTGAAATAAATATAGAAACGGATATAATTTAACATCCGTCAAATAACAGCCATTGCACTGTATACGTCCAACAATAGTTCCAATTATGATGCTGCTAGCATATGTATAACCACAGATGTTAATGCTGTGGTACAATAAAGTAATCCAAGAAAGTCTGCTTTGACTATTTACTTCAAATAGTATCATACAAATTTGAAGAACTTAGCGAGTGCATGCGTTATATGAACTTAGAAATACATTCTGCTAATTCCAAATGTTTTACAGAATGTGCAAATATAATGGAATGGCCTCTTCTTATATGCTTTGGTAAAGTACCACATTGGGTGCAAAACAGTATTTTCAATTTATCAATAAATGTCACATTATATTAGTTTCTGCAAAAATGAACCTTTCATAAAAATCGGTAGTGCGTTGTGTGAATTCCTCAAATCCATGTTTCTGTCGAGTAGTGAGACTATCAGGCTATGTGGATAGCATTATGTTGTTAACTGTATAGCTCGCGTGAATACAAACAGACGCGTTATCTGGTATTTTTTGTACTCAAGTCATTCGGCGCCAAACGATGCAATTACCATAAAATGCAACCTATTCTACTTTTTTTTCTCATAAAAGTCATAAGTTTTATAGATGATACTCTTTGCTGTATTTGCAACTTGTGTTTTGTGATAGATTTTGACCCCAATGTTCAAGAACATGCTCTCGTTATTCCGATACACAAATCGGGTAACTCCAACGATATAGCAATTACTACCAGTATCAATGCTGTCAACATATCAACATTCAATAAAATTTTGGAAACTAGTTCACGCCAGATTAACTGAGTTCCTTGTGACTCACTCATAGTGTAATTTCTGGCCCACAGTTTAGCTTTCGTGTGAAACCCAGTACAATATTAGCGATATTTCATCATATAGCATATTTATTTAGGTTTCCCCGATAAATCGTAAGGAATATATTTATCTTTTTACGTAAAGAAGGCATTTGATACGGTTGATAAGTTGCTATTGTAAATAAACAGCTCGGCCATTACGGCAGTCATGGTACAGCTAATCATCAATTTAAAGTTCTCTATCCAATACAGATCACTATGAACTCTGTAATAATGTCAAATCTCAAGCATTGTTAATCAATATTGGAGTCCAAAAGGCACTGCGGTTGGGCCTTTGTAATTCAACATTGTTATTAATGACAGAACTACTCTTGGTATGAAGTGCATTCTACAGTATTTGCAGATGATGCAGTATTTTTTTACTAGTATGTGCGATTTTCACGCAGCTCTAACAGATACTCAGGATATTTTAGGTAGACTGTCGCAATGGTTAACTCTAGATAGACCAACGGCTCATGAAGATAAATTTAAGTTAGTATTATTTACTCCATGCTCTCTTCTAGAGTTACCTCTATTTGCTTCAGTGGTAAAAAATTCAAATGGGTGTCTTAAATATGATGTCTTTGTTTAATTTTTTATGAAAAGCTAAGCTTCAGAGCCTACATCGAAGAATTAAGTGGGTGGAAGGCTCAGTAGAGTTCTGAGTATAATCTATGTAGTGTCTAATTACCTCAGTGGTGATTCGTTGACGCAAATTTATTATTTAATAACTCATTCTGTTAATACAAATATTTCTATTTGGGGTGCAGCCCCTCGTTGTTCCATTAAGAGTGATGCGAAATAAAATTCCAAGACCGAAACTCTGTTAAGAGAGATAGAAATAAAATACCGTTGATGAATTGTAATGATATTTACTATACCTTACAAAGTATGCAACTTGAAGAAGAGTGCAGTTATTGGCTGTTTACGCTTTTCGGATCACTTAGCTATAACTGTCCTTAATTTTTTTATATTAGGGTTCACTCATTCTCAACAAAATAATGAAATGAGACGCTCTAATCTCAATTTCTCCAGCGTGCGTGTTGATGTAGAGAAACGTTCAGATATTTTCCAAGCGGTGTTTCTTGGTTATAGAAAACCAACTTCCTTATTAGATACAATATCTAACTACTTATTCAAAAATGGGTATAATTTTACTGAAATAAATTTTCCATTTTGTCCGCAAAGTTTTCCATTTTCTCTGGCGGCTATGGAGATAGATTATTGTTTGTAAATTGCTGTTTGAAATACTTCAGAATTTGTATTGTCTATCTGTGGGTGATAAGTCTATCAACCTGGGGATTTCACTGATTCGCCTACCACTTACCTCCTTTCACGTTAAATCTTTTCCTCTGTGCTGTAAATCACCCGATATTATTGTTAAAATAGTACCCAAAAGAGTCATTAACCTAATGGTAATATTCTAATGTGAAGCCCTCGAGCTATTGGTACATCAGAATTTATTTTCAGGAGACACAAACCCGACTTTGCATTTTTGTAGATGGTATATAAGAATACACTCTTTGAACTAGGTTCCTTTAGATCTTGGGTATTTAAATATGAAATAAAAACCTTGATCGTTCTGTTTTATCCAAAATGATTAAATTATCAAGAGACGAAGACTTAGTATGCAAAACTTAGTCTCGGTATTAGTTACAATTACTTTCTCAATAATGATTTCCCCGGAGAAAGAAAGCTCGGCGAATTTGTTTCGTGGTGAGGAAATCGATTGGAAACAAAGAATCTGCAACTGGAAACGAAGTATTGAACTGTATCACTAAATACATATATTGCCCACCCTGCACTGCTTTTCTTCATGTTTCTGTGCAGGTGTAACGTTCGGCGAAAGACTTATAAGACGGCTGGGCAATTTTTCATGTAAAAAATTGTTATATACGTTTGGTACCAAGAGCTACTCAAATAAGTGTGTAAAGTTTTAGCGATAAAATTCTATGTTAATGAAACTTTTGCAGCTGAAGTTCTGATTGTGAAAGAATATGCTGTAAAGAAAATAGTCTTCATTTAAATGACTACAGCTACTGCGTCCTCAACCTCTCCGTACGTACTGCGCTCACTATCGACGTTGCGAAAAAATATCCTTTAACTGAAGTAAGAAATAACTGAAGTAAGAAGGGCTTTTCGCGAGCTGGTGATTTTCTTATACATCTATTAAGTCTACGGTCACTTGCAATAGATTTTCACTATCACCAGATGATGATCTTGTGCAGTGAATAAAGCACTCAACCCTTTACTTAACCTTTAGTGACCGATTAATGTACCAATTTTCACAGAAATAGGGCTATTTTTAAGTCCCCGGAATATATTTAGTAGACGCAAAAATTTTAATCCCCACAGAGGGCACAGAATTGGCATTATCCCATAGAGTTGAGTTATAGTAACTATCGTCTACCGGATCTTCTGGGGAGTTTCATCTTCCCCTGCATTGTACAAGAAGTAATTTTTGAAAAATAACAAAATGATATCTCCAATTATATTATAACACATAATATTGCATAATAATACTTTACATTACACAAAGCTACATAATATTTCGTTACCTAATGTCACATGACAATACATTACATAATGTCACATGACAATGCCTTACATAATGTCACATGACAATACATTACATAATGTCATATGATAATACATTACATAATGTTACTTGACAATACATTACATTGTAATACATTACATTAGAGTTACATCGCTCTCCACTTAGTAAAAGTGTTCACTATTCCCCACAGTAAATTCCATACACAAATTCACCATGGAAGGGTGAGCTCTCACTAGTTTCACGAGCCCTAATGCTGTGTAGAGAATTCCAGTGCAGCATTCTGAAGACAATAAATGCAGTTCACTCCCAGTACACCGGTCTATTGTCACCCTCGAGTAATCTACAGGCCAGTATACTGCCAGTATATGAGCTGTCGACTCGCTAACAGCTCCCGAAGAACTTCATTAAGCTAATGCCAAGCATTTCATTGGCTGGATCTTCTAATAAGCTCCATCCTGTGCCTCCAATCTCTTCCTAAGCCGTGGGTAAGTTAATGGCGAATTTACTCACTTAGACAGTCTCTCACAGTCTAAACTTCACTCCTAGAGTTCTATTTTAATGCATAATTTTACTCACTTGCATACTTGTGCTTGCAAAGTTTTATTCTAATGCATAATTTTACTCGCTCGCATACTTGTACTTGCAAAGTTTTATTCTAATGCATAACTTTACTCACTCGCATACTTGTAGTTACAAAGTTTTATTCTAATCCATAGTTTTTCTCACTTGCATACTTGTGCTTGTAAAGTTTTATTCTAATGCATAATTTTACTCACTTGCATACTTGTATTTGCAAAGTTTTATTCTAATGCATAATTTTACTCACTCGCATACTTGTACTTACAAAGTTTTATTCTAATCCATAATTTTTCTCACTTGCATAGTTGTGCTTGCAAAGTTTTATTCTAATGCATAATTTTACTCACTCGCATACTTGTACTTGCAAAGTTTTATTCTAATGCATAACTTTACTCACTCGCATACTTGTACTAACAAAGTTTTATTCTAATCCATAATTTTTCTCACTTGCATACTTGTGCTTGTAAAGTTTTATTCTAATGCATAATTTTACTCACTTGCATACTTGTACTTGCAACGTTTTATTCTAGTGCATAATTTTAGTGACTTTCGTAAATACACGAGCAAACTTCTCTCGGGCACTATATTACTGACCTGAGTACTGCTACTCACTACCATGATTTTCCCCGCATACATAATTTTCATCATCTGGGTACTGTACACACAAAGTTTTACCGGAATGCATAATAGCACTTCTCGTAAATTCACTTACCTGCACAATTTTACTTGCCTAATATATAACTCATCTTTATCATCCACGAACGAAGTGAGAGAGGTGATAATATTTTTGTAGAAGAATTAAGTACATATTTTTGTCTGTCCACCAAAAGAGTGGTCGAAGGAGTTGAGAAATGTTCATAGTTTTTGTAGAGAGTTTGGTGGGTTGACCTAGATGCGCCCCATGCCAAGAAACTAGTTCTATCTGGCCATAAAAAATGACGGCGTTGAATTTTCCTCCACCTAGGCGAATTTGCCTTCACCGAGGAAGATCGTCTTACGCCGCGAGGCGTTATATTTTTCCAATTTATTATTCAAGAGCTAATCTCTTGGCTGTCCTAAGCTTGTTTATCAAAATGACTGCGTTGAATTTGCCCCTACCGCGGGTGATGGTCTAACGCCAAGAGGCGTTCTAGTTATAACTTTGTTCGCCACGCTTTACTCACTTACATGCTTTTACTCACCTCTCTAACCTTACTCATCTATAATTTTACCCAATTTCATTCTCCAATACAATGTTGACGACGCTCATAGACTCATCACTAGACTTCATAACGGAAACGGTACAAAGTAGATATAAAAATGTTGTTTTTTTCATTGTTGATACTAACATTGATGTTCTGGTGACACAGTGAGAGTACCTAGAGTACAACACATCGCTATTTAATTCCCATCATCCCTCATTAATTCTGTTATTGTGATGTGTGCAGATAAAGTGAGAATTCCCAGAGGTAGAAAGATCGTCCGTGGGTAATTATTAATAAGCTATTGATGTGGTATGTGAGATACCGATGACATACCCAGAAACATTACTTTGTTATTGTTAACATCAAGGAGTTTCTATAGAGAGGAGGGAGCCAGGAGTCTCGCCCGTGAAGCTCAAGAGTCTCTTATGGCTGTCAGCCAGTTGCCGTATGGACCAATCGCATATCAGTAAACAGTCTCTTATCACTGCAGCCGGTCGCGTATGCACCAATCGCATATCAGCAACTCGATTTGTCTGCTGCTCCCTGTAAAACGCGCTGCTCCCTGTAAAACGCTCTGCTCCCCCGTTACTTCCACCAATAAGACTTATGAACGCGTCTCACAGCCATAAGAGATCTGGTTGACTTGCTGGTAAATCTGTTAATGGGCCACAGGGCTCCCTCCTTCTCTATTGAAGCTCCTTGGTTAACATTTACTAGATATGTTGACCATGTTAATGTTAATATGATAATATTTCAACTTATATTACTAGATGTGCATCGAGAGCTATACCATCACTGTATGATTAACCAGTGGCCCACGCCGTTTTAAAATGACAGCAGAAACAATTGTTTTAAATAAACCCATTTTCTGCACCAACTGCTTGACTAGGCCCTCAGGAAAGTTTTCCTTTTTCATCATTGCTTTTCTATTTGGGTTCAGCATTATGAGCTCAGAGAAAAGAAATATCCGTTGTTGGAAAGAGGTATACAGTTTTCTTGTAACTATGCTACCGCCTACAGGTACCTCAAAAGTCTTTAAAGCTTAAGTTTAAAAAATTGGAAAGTGCAACGGCCCGTTTCATGCAGCTGAGGAATTTTCGACCATCAATTGCTTCCGATCAGGATGTAGATGCCAACCAAAAATGGTATATTAATATATATTGGGACAGAACTAATGGCATGTCTGGTGCGAATGAAGCTAAAACGTCGACACACACATTCAGTTACAACATTTTCTTCAAATTTTTGTTGCCCTGCACCTGTTAAAATTTATCCACCGCCCTCTCAGAAAACGTACTTCACGAGCCCCAATTTTCTTTTCGTAGCAGTGATCGGATCAGGATCAAATAGTGAAAAATGAAAATATTATCATAAAATTTAAGAATATAAATAGATTGTAAGGTTCGCAAATCAAAACTAGAGCACTCTGAGAGCGCATACCTCCGCCAAGCGAGACAACGGTAACGAAAAATTCAATTAAGCTTTAAAACCATACTTTACTTTCTATAAACTCCAAAATCTAGTCATTTGTGCCCTTCGATGGTATTAACAACTTATGCAATTTTCGTGAAGATCCGTTCATAACATTTGAGTTATGCTGCTAACAATCATTATGACAAACATCAGTCAAACATACAAACGAACAAACCGATCTGCACCAAAATTTAATCTTTTATGTCATTTATAATTACTAAAAACTCCTATAAATTTCATAAAAATTCATTCCTAATTTTTTTAGTTATTGTGCTAACAGGCATAAAATTAGAAACAGTGACTAACGAACGAACAAACAAACGGATCTCTACAAAAATTTGGTCATATACTGTTCGTAATATACCTAACAGCTCATGTAAATTTCATTGAAATCTGTCCATAACTATTTCAGTAGTAGCATTTAGAAAAATGAGGCAGACAAACAAAGGGATGGACAGATCTTCACCAAAAGTTAATCATCTGTTTCTACTAACGTACCTAACAATCCCTGTAAATTTCGTCAAAATCAGCCCATAACTTTTGGACTTATCTTAGTGACAGACAAACAGTCCAACAGACAAACGGACAAACAGCCAAATCCGACTAAAATATAACCTCATAGTCGGAGGTAATATGAGCATTTAGCCAAATATTACTCTGATCTTGATCTGAGGATAGAACCTATGTACAAGAGCAACAATTTTTCTCTTCTTAAGTGCATAGCTAGATTGTCCGAAATAAGGTAAGTGAATTGAGATCATTTATCTTAAATATACATGAATACAACCTATGGAGTTCATATAGTAAACACCCGCTCGTGAGTCCTACGCTGTCCATGTTACTCTCGACAAATGTCGAAGTCTACACTGCTACATTTTAAGCAAATCCGATCAGTGTAATGAGAGCGCATCATTACGCGGCAATGGTAGCCATTAGCTTAATACGGAGAGGCTGCGGCCGTATTAGGGCAGCTACTTTATTCTTATCTTAAATAAATTGATTCTCTGCACCTAGGGATTATAGTGTGGTGGAGGCAAGAGCTAAATTGTTGCTTTATGGTATCTCAAACGAGCCGATTATTCGTTGTGGATATTATTTGGCGCTCATGCAAATCTTACACTGGAAATGGAGCGTATTCGATCTCTAATAAATATGTTCCCAAGAAAAAATATTTCATTTATCAATTACTCATTGCCTCGCATGATAAATGGAGCATTTTTTTGTCTTTACTCCATATAATCTCAATAGGAAATGATTATTTGCAGTAAATTTCCTTTGGCACTGGTACAAAGTCCCTATTTTCGAAAGGAAGCGTATTCGATCTTTAATAGTGTTATCTTTATAGGAGCGGACCATTGGCTCAAAGATTTATTCAGCATGCCAGAGCAGATGTTCAAATCAAAACAATAAGGCTACGTGCCATTTTTAGTATTATCCCAAGCAGAGCTGATCATATACAGCTAAACTTATCCATTATTTTCAAAATTCTTGCGTTCATGTTAAGCGTATATTTAATTGCAGGCAATAGCCGTTGAGCGTACATTAAATTCTAAGTTCACAGGAGCACTCGAATTACAGTGTAAAGACAAACATCGATCGTGACTATTATCTCCGCAAGCTTTGATCATTTAATGTAGATTTTGTACAGCATTCACAGAGATTTCTGCTCCTGCAAAAGAATCTGTGCATAGCCTAACTAGTTTCCGTTTTCCATGTAACATTAATAGTATCTCATCACTTGCTCTGAAATTTAGTTGGCAGTCACAGATTTTTTTTTTTACATTATGAATGGCTTACAGTCCACCATACAATACTTACGATGGATTTCCTAGACTGCATTACAGTATGTGATTGTTCGCTCTTATTATTATTATTCAGCATTAAAAGTTAGAGCTGAATATTTCCTCTAAATTTTGTTCATCATCTGATAGGGTTAGGTTAGATATGTAGGTTCTCTCCCTGATATGGAGAGCTGCGTCCCAGAGTAGGGGACCTCAGCCTCATTTATGCATTCGGGACGTCTTCTCTTCGCGCCCACTTTGGCTTCTTCTATTTTCATATTCCTACTTCTCACTTCATGTTTTGTTGTTCACCGCCTTTCTAGCTATACCCTTGCTCGTTGTTCCCGCGTGGGCACAACCTCGTGCACGGGTTCACAAGTTTCTACAAACATACTGCATATCCCTTCCACTTCGTGAGAGGATATAGTCTTTGGTAGCCTGTGCGAAGTGCTGAACTATGAGTAATCTAAATATTAATATGCTTGTTCCTTCCTACCTACCTACTTATCGCAGTCGGAAATAATGGTTATGATTATAGTAGAACAACTATGATAGTGGTCGAGATCTTGGTTTTTTATTATCGATATATCCTCCATATTCAACCATTTATGGGGTGCATTATGGTAGAGATGTGTCACAACCTTCGACCATATTGCCAACCATAATTTCCGACTATAAATACTCTATTACAACCATAAAGGTTTTAGCTGCACAACCATGATCTACCATAGTAAACCGTAAGAAACATCATTTACGACCAAAATCGACTGTGTTCAGCGAATGATACACCAATATTCTACCAAGATCAACTTTTTCAACCGTTGACATATTATGCACTGGATGCCTGCTTTGTTTGATAATGATTACCTGCTTTTGCAAAAAAAAGGTAATTTATACGTGCGAGTTAGGCCAGCAGCTCAGAATGGTGAAAGGCTCTAAATTTCAGGACGCTGCTATAGAGCAGGAGCTTCAACCAGTCTGTGCAGGTAACACGCGTTTATATACAACTTTTTTCAACTCTAAGCTGGTATGCAGCTTAGCACCAGCTATACGATACAGTTCAGAGTAAGTTACCAGTTGATGGATGAAGTTTGGCCGTACCCGTTGTCAGGGTACGTAAAGCCAAATTTATCATGAAACTTGGCATTGCTTTCCATAGAGCTAATGGGAATAATTTGTTCATTTGTCAGAATGCCAACATTATCTTGTTGTTCATGAAACTTTACAGATATAAATTGAAGAAACATAAAAATAGATGGCAATATTTGATCAAAGATTGCAGTACTGTTTTACAAGGGATACAACAAATAAATAGAAATGATGGGTAACTACGCTAAACTGGTAAAGCGTTTGTAAAATTTAGAAATGGTAGATAAAAATAACGTCAAGGCATTTAGCGACCATATATACCTTACAATTTTGTGCAATTCAACGACAGGAAAGAAAAAACTGAAAATGTGCACAGTTTTTGCACTATAATATTAATTTTTAGATGCTTCCGAAGCATTCAAACTTTTAGTCGTACAATATTATTTTGGTCGATTATGTTGGAAATTCTAGATAAGTATATTATAATGGCAACCCATACATATTCTTCCCCAAATAATGGGAGGAATTCCACTCATGATCGTACGTACGGAAATACGTTGATAACGTACCTGGTTATGCTCTAGCATATGCTCTACCATATATAGTCTTCGAACATCCATGTACTACCATCTACCATATATAGTCTTCATACATCCGTGTACTACCATCGACCTTCGTTTTCTGACCAACTTTAAATGACCAATATTGCCTCCACCAATATAGACCTAACTATACTAAAATCAACGTTATATTTTGGTCGACATATGTACCACATTGTTTCATCTTCCATAATCGACCTTAATCTCTCATACACCACTATATTCTCCCATAATCGCAACCATTATTTCCGACTGGGATGTACCTGCAGTGTGTGTCCCGCTCTTCCATCACTAATAGACGGATGGAAATTAGAGATTTGATGACTTCGGGAAGCTGGGTATCTATATGATACGGCTGGGGTCAGCAGTACGGCGCAGCTGGGCAAGATCTTCTTTACGATAATTATTTTTTCTTCGGCTGAGCCATGGCCACCTAGAAAACGTTGTTTAGTTGGCGGTGGCTGAGCTCTCCTGTGTAAACGTGAATCGTTGTTTGGTGCTATGGCGTGGGAATTCCGCGGTTTCAGGCTAGACAGGACAGTTCCTGGGAATCAGCAAAGGAAAATAATTTCCGTGGGGGGAGGGGGGGGGGGAACTGCTTGACAAAACAAGTTAGGTCCTAAGCAATGCAACCTTATTAATTAAGGCCTCATTTTCAGTGGGTGGTGGGTTTGAGACTGTTTTGGGGGGGAGTGCGTCCTCCCTCGCCTCCGGCCCCACGGTTACGCCACTGCTGGGAATTTTTATCAGCCAAAATAACAGGATGGTCTTAATATATCGAGTCCCAGGGTTGTAGAGTAAGTGCGGTATTACCATGCTGAAATATGAACGTTTCACGGGTCCGTCTGAGAGTACTTGCAAAGCCGTGAAAGTTTCACGGGTACAGCTAGTCTATTTATTAATATGCTTGTTCCTATCTACTTCCTACCTACCTATGTAAACGCGGTGTGTGTCACGCTTTCCAAGGCTGAGTATCTATGACACGGCGCAAGTGTGAACCTTTTCTATTGATTTCTGCACAAGTGATTGGTGAATATTTCACTGGCATATGGAAGGTAAATTCTTTTTTGACGTATTATACAACCTAGTTAACAAAAATCGGGTTTTTAGTAATTTTTATCAATATAATAAGTCTTCTGGGTTTTACACCTTTTATTATGAAAAAAATTTTTGACGCTGTCGGCGAATGTCGTGCTCAAGTTAGGAATTTCGAAAATATTGATCTGTCACTCAATATATGCAACAGAATTTTGCTAAGGTTCATTACGCAGGGAACGGATAGTAAAAGTGCTAGATATCAATTAAACTTGAATTTTAAATTGGACCAGGGAAGCATTTATAATGTACCGTGAATGGAGTAATTGAAGAAATGGACAATGCCAGACGAGAAGATGCACGAGACCATCAGCGCCGCAGACTATAACCGCCAAGAGAGAAACAACGAGAGGAAATGAGAAACACGAAACGGGATAGAGTGAGAGAGAGGAAAAATACGAACAGTGAATTTAGCAAATGAACCAGGAACAAAGGGAAGCAAAACAATAGATTGTTCAAATATCAAGCAATTGTTCAACTATCAAGAGATTGTTCAGATATAAAGCAATTGTCCAGATATCAAGCAATTGTTAAGATACCAAGCAATTGTTCAAATATCAAGCAATTGCTTAGATATTACGTAATTATTCAGATATCAAGCAATTGTTAAGATATCAGGCAATTGTTCAGATATTAAGCAATTATTCAGATATCAAGCAATTGTTCAAGTATCAAGTAATTGTTCAGATATCAAGCAATTGCTCACATATCAAGCAATTGTCCAGATATCTGAGTAATTGTTCAGATATCAAGCAATTGTCCAGATATCTGAGTAATTGTTCAGATATCAAGCAAATGTTTAGCTCTCACGCAATTTTTCCGATAACACTCAATTGTTCAGGTATCAAGCAATTGTTCAGATATCAAGCAATTGTTCAGATATCAAGCAACTGTTCAGATATCAAGCAATTGTTCAGATACCAAGCAATTGTTCAGATATCAAGCAATTGTTCAGATATCAAGCAATTCTTCAAATATAACGGAATTATTCAGATATCAGAAGCCATGTAGACTGTGAAAACTTCATGGGTCCTGCTAGTAATAATGACAACTGTTCATCATCAACAGAAAGTTTTACGTGTTCCTTTATAACAAATTTATATTGTAAACTCGATAAGAACTGATCAGTTACTGCCAATTTTATGAAGGGCTCGCACAAAGGTTTGCTGTTGTACACATTTCATTTTTACGGCGATACAAATGCCAGCCAACATAGGTAATGAAGGGTATTATATCTGAATGTTAATCTCAATGGGAGCTGCCCTTTCGGTCTAGTCTTCGTTCAGCAACCGTAGAAATTTCTGCAGAAGTTAACTTGTATCTAATCGAAACGAGCACTGAACACAGTCTTCTGTAATATTTAGTAACATCAGAAATGGTAAACGAGAATTGTTATAACGAGCTATAAGCACTGTAAATTGAATTGATCCGAAATCCAGTGACTGCTACGCGCTTGGATTGTTCGATTTGGTTATTTATAGCGACATAAAAACTTGTTTTTTTGAATAGAGAATGGATATGTCTAGTAAGAACTTTTATCAAAGTAAGCAGAGGGTAAGGGCAAGAATGGCCGAAATTCGCTCATGACTTTTTTAACCAGCCCTCGTAAGTCAACACTTCCTTAAGCAACAAAACCACTGCCCCGTCGCAAGTAGAAAAGGCAGTAGCGCCACGTAAATGTAGGTGCTAGAACACAGTCCCAAGAAGAGACACTCGCACCCGTTTGGGGTGCGAGATGATCTTCAGGACCAGGGAAGTTGTGTTTTATTTCTATGTCATTCAAGAATTAATTTAAATTTATTGCACAAATATCAGCATTTTTTAATTTCATTTGTCATCATCATATTGGTTATGAATTTTGTAAGGGGTGCGAGAACTTGTCAGAAATTCTGCGCGGGGATGCTAGGCACTGAATAGGTTGCCAACAATCTTTTGAGGCCCTGAGGCTTGTAGCGGCATAGTCGATTCACCCCCTTTGAGTTGGATCATTGTTAGGATTAGCTTCAGCCTTTCCTAAACTTCAGTGATATTTATAAACAGGCTAAATGTTAGACGGCTACGAACTCGATACTATATCAATTGGTAAATATTTTTCACGACACCTACAATTTGTCTATGCATATATTTTTTCACACCAATCAGAGAAGAAACTGTCTCAATATATAGCCCAGCCTAATCCAGCATATATTGGAAGAGCAACTGATCCAATTTTCGAAACCAAAGATAACGCTAAGAAGAGCAGGAAACTCTCTGTACAAAAAATCCAAGGACTTTGCGCCGAACATTTCGGTGGCAGTTGGGCAAAATTCCATCAGAGGACACGGCCAGCGTTGTATTGGCTTGCCAGATCAGTTCGTTCGCTTCAAAGAAACGAAGTTCGACTGTGAGAGAGCACCCTCCCTGTGCGGGGCAACGTGGTTAGCTCAGCAAGAATCAACTGTTCTGTAACATGCTGACACGCGTTAGCAGCAGCCTAGGGTGCTGAACTCATGACACTGGACGTTGCAGGTTCAAATCCCAACCCAGGCAAGCGAGCTCTTGCAGGCAGTGCTTGACGCGCTGACTCAGCATTTCAGAGATATTTGCACAGCTGCAGTGGGGGTACTTTCCCCGACATAAGGAAAGTAGGGAGAGGCACGAGTGGTTGAATCAAAATCTACCGTCAATGGCACCATACTTCTTGACGATTCGTGATCGACTGAAACCGTGTACTTCTCGGGGAGCGAGTTGGCTTATATCCGCAGCACGAACCAGTGCGTGTTTTTTTCTCAGTAAGACTGCGGTCAAGTTAACTTTACGTTTACTTGAAAATCATAGTGATTGGAATTCTAATCACCACAGAGATTAGATTAATCTCCGTGGAATTAAACCTCTTTGTAATGCCAAAATACCGTAGGGTCTATTTAAGAAACAAAATTGATTGCCAACAATCTGCAAAATCAGTGCTTAATCTAAGAAACCAACGCTTTTCTTAAATCACCTTTGGTTCTGAGGTTCATCCGATTAAATATGGTACGTAAAAAACTATTTTTTTTTTTAACTTTGCAAATCAAATTATTCTTGGCTTAGGTATTTGGTACGTTATCTGGAGAGCTCTGTGTGTGTACCTTATGTCTAATCAGAAATCCATCGGCATTTATCTGATATTATCCAATACCACTCACTATTTACTTGTAAGCAGCTGATACATGTCCACGGAGTAATAACAACGGGAAGAAGAGACATCTGCCGATCAAAAATTCGAGACGTCCAGCCTGTGACGTCATAACGACTTCACGCGCTTCAACTTAGAAGTAGAAGCAGAGCTTCTACCCAGTATAGCTGATATGCAACCATATATTAACATTAAAAAATGCAACGAAGATAACACTGCCCTGACATAATCAATAATTGCAATTATGTGTCTAGACGTTTTTATAGGCATTTCAATGAAATAGCGTAAAATACAGAGTCCTCAAAAACAAGATACATATAAGAAAAATAAACAAAATGATGAATTTGAGAAGTAATATTACTGATAATATATGTTTATCATCCACTCTTCCGGAAGCTTTGGAGAGTCATTGTCAACACAACTTTGTGTACGACATAAAAAGTTGTTTAAAAAGTCACCGTGAAATCAGTCTCCTCCGCAAGTGCCTCTCGGCAAGTTGCGGATATCTCTTCAGCTTTGGCGTGAGTTAAAACTCAGAAAACAGAGAACTTTTCTGCTATTTCTAGGATATAGGGACCCATTCGGACGCGTTGAGATGAATGGCGTGAGAACACGCCTTAAGAATGCGTTTGCCACCGTACTTTCCACGCAAGTTATTAGGCCAGGGGTTTGGTTCAGCAGCACGACAGGCTTATCTGCATTATATGAAGAGAGATACATATTAATGACGGGCTTAAATACAATACCTACAATACAGATTTAAATTGAGCTCTAACAAGAACATCTAGGTTGAGCACAATACACGGTAATATCAATGATAAAAGTACGAACATTAAGCAAACTTCCCGATGCTGTGTCCGCTATGAAGCGGTCCTGGTCGTTCTTTTTCTTCATATGCTTGCCTGTTCCACTGATAAATGCCGATTAATTTGCGATTGGGTAGCAGCAATAAGGACATTTTTCTTTGTTCCGGGCAACCAAATATATTTGTATTAAGACTTTAGGGTATATTATTGAGTCCATTATTCATTATACTGAAGCATAAACTTAGTCACAGTAGGTTCATATAGGCTCCTTTTACTATAATAGTGATTGAGTTCTCAAAAACAATATTTGTTATTAGCACCACCTAAGGTGCCAAGGCAGAGTTTGTCTTTTTGTTTGGGTGTTTATCTATTTGTTTGTCATTATGATAACTCAAAAAAATGACGGACGGATCCTTATGAAATTTGCAGGGAACGTTAGGTGTATTAGAAGGAATATGTGATTAACTTTTGCTGACGATCTGTCCAACCGCTTGTTTGTTTGTCTACATGATTTCTGGCAACATAGCTCACAAAGATCATGAACGGATCTTCACGAAATGACTAAGCTAGCTGCCGGCGGTTACGTGCACTGTGAACATAACTCGATGTTTGGTCTCTCAGTCAGTGCTCGTAGGCCATAACTTCCCCGAGTACAACGAAAATCGTCAGTCGCATCAAACATCCCTTAGCGTTAACTTGTCTGGAGAATTAAGAGTTGGCACTCGATTCCCAACCTGAAATTGAGTTGCAGGCGATAATCACAAACCGATTACACTTGCGGCGGCCAACCACTTTGCTTTAAGCAAATCAAATCAACTCGCTCGAAGTGAGCGAACTTACGATGGCTTTAATCGGCGTTCGAAAAACAGACACGCTTCAAGGAAAAACTTGCATTACGAACAACGTTAACAATGTAAGGCATGCCCAGCCTTAGCAATATATTTACTTTGCCGATCATAACCTGCACTCACAAGGCGTAAAAACAGACACTTCGAAACGATTAAGCTATTTTATTTTTTACTTGCACTCTATATTATCTTCCATGTTGTTGCAATAATGTAGAATGTTTTTTGTACAATGTTACACTTAACCATGAACTGGACATGATTCGACTAAGGTCTGATTTGTTACTAATTACCTCAGCCAAGGAGGTTATGTTTTTGTCGAGTTTGTTTGTCTGTCACCAAGAAAACTCAAAATTTTATGGACGGATATTAACGAAATTTACTGAGATTGTTAGGTATGTTAGGAGGAACAGATGATTAACTTTTGGTGAAGATTCTTTTAACCGATTGTTTGTCACCCTCTTTTTCTTGGTAATATAACTTGAAAAGTTAAAAACGGATCATCAAGAAACATGCACGACTTGTTAGAAATGTTAGTAGAAATAAATGACCAAATTTTTGTGATGTTGTTTGTCTGTTTGTTTGTCTTTATATTTATTTTATGTTTATCAGTTCCATAACCAAAGAGGTTATAGTTATGAAGTTTGTGAGAATTCCTAGATAGGTACCTATAATAAAAGGCACTAATGACCAAATTTTGCAGGTGATCGATCGATTCTTGCATTTGCGTGTTTGAGTCTGGGCTTGGTTTAGTGTTTGTCAGAACATAACGCAAAAAAACGACTGACAGATCTGCAAGAAAATACCCAAACAGTTACTAATATCAAGAGGCACAAACGAATAAATTTTGGTGATGATGATGATAGGGAAACAATGCCTTCAGGACTAAATTGAATTTTTCGTTTACATTGCCTAGTTTGGCGGAGGTATGCCCTCTCAGAGTGTTCCAATTAAATTAGTTGTTTTTGTTATTTTTAAGCTAGGACGTGCCGCTGCTGTTAACTAAGAGGCACATACAGTGCGGGAACCACACTAAATAATTATACCCTCAACTTCTGAGCTGCTGTTCAACTCGCAAGATACTTTCCAGAGGTATCTCGGATACCAACGTTCAGTGGGTAACTGGGACCTCTGGCGTGCGAGCTGAACGACCGCTCCTAAGTTGAGCGTGTGAATGTACTGTGTAACTCCGGCATAGCCCTCTCAATTAAGGACAATTCCATAGTAATATTCACAGTCATACAACAACTTTTGCGATACCGAAGAAGCTAGTCGGAAAGTTCACTTCATCTTCAGATGTATCTATATATATTTTTTAAGAATATGTATAGGTCAATATCTCTAATGACTGGACTGTTCATGGATCATTTCAATCATATACAGTATTTCTGGATGAGGTGGGCGTTTATGGCCACTTGCGGCCCTCTCACAAGATTATCAAAGCTGGGTGATCGGAGCCCCCGGCCTATTTACTTACTGTCACATGGCTGGACTGTAGTTAGCTATCGACTACTTTCTTCCATCCGTAAAAGTTTTCCTTTGCATTTTCGTCCTCTAACATCATTGTACTAAAGTCACTGTCTATTTTTATGCATACTGTATACAGTATTTTATGTCAAAACGCCCTTCTATTCATATGTATAGCAGCAATAATTTACGTTTTACTGCATATAGCACCAGTAAGTCGTTTTTAGAGCATATAGCACCAGTATTTCGTTTTAAAGTGCATATAGCACCAGTAATTCGTTTTTCTAGTGCGCATAGCACCAGTAAATAGTTTTTTAGTGCATATAGCTCTAGTAATTTTTTTTTTCACTGCATATAGCACAAGAAATATGTTTTTAGTGCATTTAGCACCAGTAATTCATTTTTTAGTACTAATAGCTCCGGTAATTCGTTTTTTAGTGCATATAGTACCAGTAATTCGTTGTTTACTGCATATAGCACCAGTAATTCGTTTTTTACTGCATTTAGCACCATTAATTTTTTGCAGCACATAGCACTAGTCATTTGTTTTATATTTCATATAGCACAAAAAAAGTCACTTGCCATGTATGACAAAATAGTTGCAAAAATAGCTTACAAGGCCTAGCCTTACCCCAACTATAATCAATG
The DNA here is from genome assembly GCA_001587735.2 of Parhyale hawaiensis. Classification (NCBI taxonomy): domain Eukaryota; kingdom Metazoa; phylum Arthropoda; class Malacostraca; order Amphipoda; family Hyalidae; genus Parhyale; species Parhyale hawaiensis. Next base: position 21,444,733 of record LQNS02277097.1, read on the forward strand.
AAGTTTTCAAAACTATATAAATCAAACGCTAACTTGCTAAAACGCAATTGGAACTATTTTTACCTTCGCCAATGAGGTTATGTTTTTGTAGGGTTTGTCTCTCTGTCTTTCTGTCTGTCTGTCATCAAGATAACTCAAAAAGTTATGGACCGATTTTGACGAAATTCACAGGAATTGTTAGGTATATTAAGAGAAATAGATGATTAACTTTTGGTGGAGATCCGTCCATCCGTTTGTTTGTTTGTTTGTTTGTCTGCCTCATTTTTCTCGATGCTATAACTCAAAAAGTTATGCACAAATGTTTATGAAGTTCACATGAGTTGTTAGGTATAATAAGAAGAGTAAATGACCAAATTTTTTTAACGATCAATTTGTTTGTTTGTTCGTTAGTTAGTTTGTCACTGCTCTTAATTTTATGCTTTTTAGCACAATCACTCAAAAAAACAATTGACGGATCTTTATGAAATTCATAGGCGTTGTTAGTACTGTTGAAAGGCATAAATGATCAAATTTTGGTGCTGATCGGTTTGTTCATTTGTATGTTTGACTCATATTTGTCATAACGCTTGTTAGCAGCATAACTTGAAAAGTCATGAACGGATCTCCAAAAAAATTACTGAAGCTGACCAACCCTGCGAAAATGGTCAAATTTTGCCATTTTTGGATTTATAGTGTAATTTGTACCTTGGAGGAGGCGGACCTCTGATAAAAAAAATAGAGTCCTGGGTGCACTGGAAACCCCCTAAAATGGAAACCCCCAAAATGGGGTCAAAGTACCCCTTAGGGGGCAAATATTGAATGTTGACCGATTACGCTGAAACTTGGTAGTTATATGTAAAATGAAAAAATAAAAACGTTTCATTCAATGAAGTTTTAAATTTTCTTTGTCGTTTTCTATTTATATTCATATTTTCAGCGAGGACTCAGATATGTTGAAACAAATATTGAATGTTGACCGATTACGCTGAAACTTGGTAGTGATATGTAAAATGAAAAAATAAAAACATTTAATTACATGAAGTTTTTCCGTTTTCTTTGTCGTTTTTTATTCATATTCATATTTTCAGCGTAGACTCATATATTTTGATTAAATAAAAATATAATAGCTGCCCATTAAAATGAAAACTTCATAAAAAACGGTGAATTCAGGACTTTTCTTGGAATTTCTTACTTTATTTTCGCAATACTTATTACAGGTCATAATTAGATGAATTTTGTTATATACATATTTTGTAGTTTTTAGGCTCCAGTGAAAAGTTATGTTTTTAGCACTCATATCATGTTTTTTTCTACATTTTTCGGGCTAGGAAAAAACGAAACCTGTTTTGGAGAGCTCAAAACTAGGGCTATCTTTTCTCGTCGGTTTTTTCAAATTTCGGATTAGTTTCGGAGCTACGAGGGGAGAAAGAGGGAAAAAAGGCGTGAAACGTGTTTTTCATGAGAAGCCAAATTTTTTCTGTTCTGACCAAATTTGTAGAAAAACCAGAAGGAAATTGAAAAAAGCCGACGAGAGATTGTAGCCATAGTCTTTGGCTTTCTAAAACAATTTTCGTTTTTTTCCTTGCATGAAAACTGTAGAAAAAACATACTATTGAAAAACATCCCTTTTTCATAGTTTACCCAGAAACTCACATAAAGAAAGAAAACTACGCAGAAAACGGAAAAAATGTCATGAACAAAATCCTTTTTTTTCAATTTCACATATTGTCTGCAAATTTTGTAAGAATTGGACCACAAATAAAAAAGTTTGCAAAAAACTGGGTAGGTCCCCTTATTAACAATATTGAAAGACACAAATGATTAGATTTTGGCAGAGAAAATCATAGTCTCAGAACAAATTTCAATTTTTCGTAACCGTTGCCTTGCTTGGCGGAGGTATGCGCTCTCAGAGTGCTCTAGTTCAATATTGTATTGATACATCACAGTGCGTTACACTAAACTTCAGTTATCTCAGTTATCTTTATTTAATGGGAAGGAGATATATATATATTTTTTTAATTCTACCTCCGCATGTTTCATCGCATCGGACCTGTGATTCTTGCATTGCTTTCTGTATCTCTTTTTTCCCCTATCGGGCCGACCGACACGACAGCCAAGGAAGAGCATCAAAATTTCCTCCCTGCGAATTTATAATATCCGGAATGCAGATCGGAGGCTTCCTAGGCGATATTGGAATGGTGTGATTCCGGAAACCGATCTCAGGAATCCGAATTTTGCCTGTTACGGAAATTCCAAAGGAATTCTGAAGCGCCTGGCAGAACTAATAGAAAATTTTTCTTGTCGCATCAGAAAACGATTTGGCCTAATTTAGTGGCCATTTCCACAATTGACCTTAGGATCACCTCTCCAGAGATGACCGAATTATTCTATGGAGTCTTGATTTGCCGTAAATCCGTCGAATCTGGAAATGGTGGAGTTTGTAAGATCACAGCATTAATTCAAGCCTGGATAATGTTATTCGTAACTAAACATTTTTAAGAGTACGATGACTGAGGGTGAAGTAATAATAACAACCCTAAGCAAGTTTTCATCGCACTACCAACACTGCTACCCTAGGGTAACCCCCCAAAAAGATGTGTATTTGTAAAACCTCACCAAATGAGTAACATGTGCCTTACATAAAAATATTAGACGTTTAGAATTTTTTCAACATTCATAATCAGCAGCATTTTGTAAAGGCTATTGTAATAGCTTTGTTGGTCATTTCCTTGCCACTCTTTTATTCTATAAACCGTAGTTAACAATACCTTGTACCGAAGGGGTTGAGGCTTTATACCCAGAGCATTACCCACGAGTCAACGAAGAGAAGGGAAGAGAAACGTATGAAGCTCTTGCAACGCAGGTTAGACAATGCTTACCCAGAAAGAAAAGTAAATGGTGCACCCTGAGAGCGCATACTTTCGCCAAGCATGGCAACTATAACGAAAAATTCAAATTGGTTCTCAAACTATGATTACCTCCGCCAAGGAGGTTATGTTTTCGTCGTGTTTGTCTGTCTGTCTCTTTGTCTGTCTGCCTGGTTTTTTATTTGCCTGTCTGTCACCAAGATAACTCAAAAAGTTATGAACCAATTTGGACGAAATTTACAGCGATTGTTGGGTATGTTAGGAGGAACCAATTATCAACTTTTGGTGAAGATATGTCCATCCGTTTGTTTGGTTGTTTGTCTGTCTCATTTTTCTCAATGCCATACCTCAAAAGTTATGGATGGATTATTATTAAATTAACATGAGTTATTAGGCATATAACAAAGAGTAAAATCACCAAATTTTGGTAATGATCAGGTCGCTTGTTTATGTGTCTGACTAATGTTTGTCAAAATGTTTGTTAGAAGCGTAACTCAAAAACTTATTGTTAGAAATAGTGAAAGACCTAAACGACCTAATTTTAATGAATAGCGGTTTCTCCATTTGTGTGTTTGACTAATGTTTATCAAATTGTTTGCCACGAACTTACGGCAGGATCGTCAAGAAAATTACAAAAATTTTTATTACTGTCAAAAGGCACAAATGACCAAATTTTAGTACAGAAAAAAGGAAACCATACATTCAGAACCAATTTGAAATTTGGGTAAACGTTGCTTTACTGAGCGATGTGGGGTCTCAGAGTGCTCTAACTGGCAAAGCTTTTGGCACAGGTCAAGTTAGTGGAAATTCCACGGTTAATTTATATTTTTACATACTTTAGTTTGACCTGAGGTAGCGCTTCTAACTTAACCCGCCCCCTCTAAACTAATGTCCACTGCATAACCTTGTCTACCGTTACGCAGTCCGTCTACCTCACACTTCACCCTTCGTCTAACCTCTCTTAGGCCGTATTCACACGACCCTAATCGTACAGCATTCAGTCAAACTGATGGACGCGGTGCGTTGATTTGATAGAAGCAGCTGCAGCAAACTTGGGAGACTGAAGGATGAAGCATGTCCCTATTTTGAACCAACTGCGTCATTCACGTTCAGTAAACGGGACCTATAAATACTGAATTTATCTTGTATAGCGGTTTCTAATCATGAACAACTCGACAAAAATAAGTTTTTATCGTCACTTTAACGATCAGAGTCAATGTACTCCCGTTTGACCAAAACTAATAGAAAAGCTGAAGATGTCGTAACAACATAGACGCCATCTTTAATTTGGAAGCTCAGTACATTGCTCTGTGCTGATTTCTCTTCTATCGGTTTATCAGGCTCTATATATGTTGTAAATAGGCTGTTCCCCTCAAAATCGCGCTATATGATTATGTTTTTTCCCGTCATTTTTTGGCGGCTAGGTTCACTAATCTAATTTATAAATTAATGGACATTGTGAACTAGTAAATATTGCCACCTAATGGTTTCCTGTTTGCGATAACTTCGTTAATATGGAAGATTTTATCGACGTTTTATCAATCAGCTACAGGATCCACTTGTTTGGAGTGGGATATCGTGAATAGTGTACTCTATGTACCATCACATTAGTTGTAGCTTTTAGATGAATGAAAAAAAAAACCAAGACTCTTTACTCGTAAAAGTTAATACTTCTCTTGCAGTTCTTATCACTGACAATTTTCAATGTCTATTAGTATGAAAAACATATCACTGCAAATAAGCTCTAAAAATCTATAGTATATTCTGCTTGTCCCTCCATTAGTTAGTTATCTAGTTAGATGCTTAGTTAGTTATGTAGTACGACCGTGACACTTTCATCAGCAATAGAAAGGGGGAAAATTAGAGCTTTCTTGAGGTATCTTGGATACCAGCTGCCAGCTAGGAAGGGATCTATAGGAGAAGGGGTCAAGTTCAAATTTGAGCTGCTACTCTTCACAGGTCACACCAAAAGCATTTCAGCGAGAAGCAGGCAGGCAGTTTTTGAGAAGCACGAAATGCATTGGAGCGCCACACCGAACAGCGGCCTGCTCAACTGCCCCTGTTCGGTGTGCGCGCTCCAATGCATTCCGTGCTTCTCAAAAACTGCCAGCCTAGGTGCCAGCTTCTCGCTGAAATGCTTTTGGTGTGACAGCGCCCTAAGACCTGTGAAGAGTAGCAGCTCAAATTTGAACTTGACCCCTTCTCCTATAGATCCCTTCATAGCTGGCAGCTGGTATCCAGGATACCTCAAGAAAGCTCTAATTTCCCCCTTTCTATTGCTGAAGAAGATATACTGCCTAACTTGAAAAATTTTTCAACCTTTGTATGCATGATGCGGGCCCGAAAGCATCATAACTGAGGAACAATTCTTTTGTTCTGTAAAATTTTCCTCGAGCACCTTCACTATTAGATAAGAGAAAATTAGGATGAAGCGGGTCTGAGATACCACTAAAGAGCATTGTTTTTGTTGTGTGGAATTTGCACAGGTTTCAGCTGGTATAAAACAATAATAACAACAATTTGCAAAATAACATAAACCCTTAACTTTCGTTCATTTCCATTGCATGTATCATATACTGCAATATACCTTGACGCTCCACTGGCCAGATTTCTGACAGAGCGATATACAGTACATAAGAGTAGGCCTGATTATGCGCCGTCAAAATATATTTTTCTATTTTGACACATAATTTTCTGGGACCGTTTATTTCATATCTTAACATTCAGTAATAATCCTTAAACCCGTTTAAGTTCTTAAAACCGATGCCAATAAGATATTTACACATGTAAGGTGAATTGAAGCGAAGTCTTCTAACGCAACACTGAATAACACTTTTCATCCTTGCCGAAACTGGAGTTGTTTTAGAAACTTAGTGATGCAATTATTAGTCACCATTAGAGAGAAAGATCTTGTGAGGCTGTTAGAATACTCTGATTCATAATAAAAAGTAGATGACCGTGACCACCCGTTGAGTCGTCATCACGACCGTCTATGCTTCGCAAAAAAGCAAGTGTAATTTAGCTAGTCATAGACTACACGCTATTCGACCGTCCACTCATGCCCGTACAGCTGACCATCGACAAATTCTTTGCTTCTCTAACGAATATTCAACACCCAGGTTGTAAGCAAAGTCAATTTAAATGTTACGTATTTCAGTTGCATTTGACGTAGCACCTTTGCACTTAGCGTGTTCGTTCTAGCTGCCGAACTTAGTTTAACTTCGGTTATCACAGATACAATCGAATTAGATCTTCAACCCTCGGATTTCTTTCTATCTTAAAGAGAAGAAACTGTGTGGAAATAAGACACAAGCAAGTAAATAAATAAACAAGATCTACAGACTTTTAGTATAGTATAGATGAAGCTGTACGCTTCAGTCTACAAGAAACGGTAAGTAAACTAATATAAATGTTTTTATAGCGGCCTTTTTTGATATAAATCAAGATGTTGCCAACAAGTGCGCACAAGCTGATGTCATGGAGCTGACCTTTACACTGTATTAACCCTAGCAATATTTAGGGCCGCCGCGGCGCCGCTCAGAAGCTGAATTGCGGTTTTGCATTCTGCGGCGACTCTAATTAAGCTCGACTTTTTGGTTGGAGTTATCGTCAAAAAGTTTAATTTTTATGGCACTAAGCATTCTCTAGGTATGTTTCCCGTATTCATTCCTATTTCACTTTTTGATGTAGATACTCCTGAATATGATTTGACTTCTCAAATACTTATTTTGGCAATTTATATACAGGTCACCCAGTTACTGCTGAATAAGCAAATTATCGACTAGCATAATATCCAGAGAGTTTTTTATCCGATAGGGTAACTGTCGGGTAGACGAATTGTTGATTTGGTAAGCGAAATGTCCAAGTGTGAAATGTATGTTCAGCGAACTATCTGTAAGCAAACTACCCTTAGGCAAGCTGTCCGAACACCTACATAAAACCGGAATCAGTTTACAAAACACAATTGTGCAACTGAATATAAAGGACCAAATGTGTTTAAGCAAACATTCTCAACTGTCTGTTGCTTGAACAGAAACTCAGAAGCGTCTGTTGATTTTTACGGCCTTCCATCTTGCCATTCATGAGCCGCGAACTTTGACAGACTCCAAGTTTCTATTGGATACGCGGGCGCTACAGAAAAACAACTTTTGTCATATGCAAAACTGTTGCATGGTAAGACCGGAAATATATTGCAATGCAGACAGCGAGATAAGCTGACTGTTCGGAAGCGGGTGCAGATTTGGAAACCGGCCTACAAAGAAACGTTTATGGGCAAACAAGAGTTGCATTTGCATAAAAGAAGATCAAGAAGAACGCTTTCCAGACTGCTCAGAATCATTTCACTTACTGCATAGAACTACACTGTTTGTTTTCCATACACCTTACCACCTCTTCAGGTTTACTTGATTTACGATATAGAATTTTATTTCCATTTCCCTTGCTGAATCCACGTCCTACACGGCGAGAGAGGGGAGCGAAATCGAGAGAAAGCAAATTTTAAGAGATCTTGGTGTGAGAATACAAGATAATGCTACTTTTGAAGATCATGTGGCTTGAGTTGTTACCGTAGGCAAGAAGTAGAGCGGATGGGTGCTTCGAACTTTCTCGTCACGAGAGGCAGACACAATGCTCACCTTATGGAAACAACTAATCCTGCCAAGGATTGAATTTGAATACTGTTCACCTCTTTGGATGCCAAGCAAACGGAAAGACTTAGAACGCCTCGAGGCTATCCAGAGTTCGTTCACTGCCAAAATCCGAGGCATGAAAGATTTAAACTATCACGAAAGACCGGTTCAACTTCAAATGTACTCAATTCAAAGGAGATTCGAGCGCTTTACGATCATATAAAGGTAGCCCATAAGTCACTTTACGTTTTAGAAATTAAATAACTTTTTCTGTTGATATATTTCTATTTCTCTCTTCAGAATTAAAAAATATAATCTTTTGGAGATTTTTGGTATGGATAAGTTTACAACAGAACAATGAATTTTACTTTGAAAATAGACTGTCAATTGTTGCAACGCAAAGATCGTATATGCGCCATTTCCAAGTTCGACACCCCCCTAGTAGGCCTGCAATAATGAACTTAGTTAAGCGTTTTCAAGAGCATGGTTCTGTAAGTGATAGGTCTAGAAGTGGACGAGGTCGTTCAGTACGTACAGGTGAAAATACTGAAGCTGCGAGGCGTAGCACTGAAGAGAGCCCAACCACATCCACTCGAAGGCGTTCTCAAGAACTTAGAAAGAGCTTGAGTTTGTGAAACCGAGAATGGAGGCTATTTAAGAGACATTATCTTTCGTAACTAAGTCAGAGCTAACTTACAGACTCTAAACTTTGTAATAAAACAGAATTGATTAAATAATGTTATTTAAAAAAATATATTTAATTTCTAAAATGTAAAGTGACTTATGGGCCATCTTGTATATTTGGAAAATTCTAGAAGGAATTACTGTCAATGTCAATGGGCTAATCCAGGCCAGACACTCAAACCGTATTGGTCGCACTTGTGAGGTGCGCATTCCGATCAAAACTGGTGGTGATGCAATAGCCATAAGTATTCTAATAGTTTCGTAGTCCGAGGGGCGAGATTATTCAACAAAATGCCTCGTCACATTCAAAATGTCACCGGTACAGAGACTGCGAAATTTAAACACTTACTGGATGCATGCTTACTGAAAGTGCCAGATAAACCTGCTGTAAGCGGCTACGTGAACTGTGGGGATAACTCGCTGTTAGTCACCCCGTTTGTCACGGACTGCAGCATCACCTCTGCACAAGATGGGCGACGTGTGTAACGTCGCCTGGAGCTCGTCCGAAGTATGATCAAAGGTATCAAAGGTAAGGTATATTCACACTGCTTAGATTAGCTTTAATTACAATACAGATATACATTTTTCTTAACATACGTCGTAGTTCTGTCCAATAGAACATGGAGTAACTCAGAACGACGATATAGCCCGAGTGTAAAGACCCTACAACACGGGCGGCTATGTCTGGCGAACAGCGGGCAGCATCTCGGGGAACATGAACGCCGAACATAGAGGTGATATTACACGAGACGGTGAAATCTCAAAGTCACATCGGCCGAGCAGCTCAAAGTTACATCCTTTTCATTGGAATATGATGAAACAGTGAGCAAAACCTACAAGTTTTGGTGTGAAATAACTTCTACAACTAGTTTGAAATAATTTTGCAACAATTTGAAAGGCCTCCTCCTGTTTGCCGGGCTATGTTCGACCGTGTATAAGGGGCTTAAGTTGTGCGCCCTCCACAAACAACAGAGCTTGACAACTACCCTAGTCTTTCTGTACGTGAATTCCTACGATGGTGACCAGCTCAGCTATTTCAGCAAAACGACTTTTTTACAAGCTGCCCACTTCATTAAGGCGTTTGACAAAAAACAGACAACCAGGTGAAAGATCAGCAACTGCCTACAGTTGGCAAAAACGTTTCAGAGAAAATCTCTTTATCGTGGTAGTACCGTTGGAAGCCATCAAGACAGTCTAGATTTGTTTTTTTTTTTTCTTATAAAAGAGCAAAATTCTCTTCACTTTTCAACGTCCTATATTTGGTGATCCCTGGCTAACTGTAAATGGTCTACTTTACCTCGTGGAAAAAGATGAAGCCCTTATGAACGCTTTTTACTTTCAATGCCATTTAGCTCAGGTGTCTCCTAATGGTTAGTGGATTGAAATCCGCATCACTTAGTTCCCTATTCTGTCTCGAAGATCGTCCCCTATCTCCTACTCAACGCTAGTGATTTTTTTTCTACCACTACAGTTCGACAATTCCTTAATTGTCCGGGCCTTATAGATTGCTGGCCTCGGGCATATAATGATACCTTCACTCCATGAGTGATAACACCTAACTGAGGTGAAATCTACGATTTTTCTCTACATATAGACGTTTGTGCGGCATGGTCTTAATTTTTTTTCAGCTGGTATGTACGCCTCTCAGTTACACACAATGTGATTTTCAATGTAAATTAACGAAACAGAACTTATTTGTCTTCTTCATTCTTAATCTTTACAAATGTGTAAATTTTAATTAGAGATGTTTTAGCCTAGTCATGCAAATAGCATAGTTTCAGCTTTTCAACTGGTTCTTAATTTATGAACAGGAGCGTAGTCCGAACTCGATAACTACGAGTAAAATATTCTAGTTGAATTAAGTACCTGAAAATACTCTGAGCTTAGGGTCATAAAATGCTAGCAAGCTTGCAATGACGTAAGGGAAATGTCGACAAAGTTTAATCATCTATATTAGCTAAAAGTCCTCCAAGAGCGCCCGTACAGTGCCGGATCAGACTACCAGTGAGGTAAAATGGAATACCCCATCTCTGCTTGCTATGCTGAAATGAGCTCTATTTTGGCTAAGGGTTCAACAAGTTCTATATCCGGGACCAAGAGAATCTCTTGAATTTACTAATATATACCTGTACTGTACAAAACGTTTAGTTGTGTTGTCTTTGCAGCATCCTAAGGTTATCGAAAAATGGAGCTGGTTCTGCTGACCTGATCTGTTACTGAAATGCGAGAAAATATAACAACTGAATCGGGACTCGAACCAGAGATCTGTAGAAAATAGCGTCGATGGTATACAGCAAAGTAAACGCAGCACAACACCGAAGCAACCGCACTTGGTGTATCTAACTATGTCTTACACCTATAAACAAGGCAAGTTTTATACCTGTTGGTTTTGCCTTCATGCGATGTTTACTTTGCTGGATTTCCTTTAGCAGCGTTTTGGGCTTCCCGGTGTTGCAAATGCTTCATTTGGGTTGTATTACCTGTCCGTGGGAGCTCAAGCGTGAAGTTTTAATAATAATAATTACTTAATAGCACACTATCGGAGCTGTATTCTACAAGTCTCAGCTCGAGTCTTGCATCATCATATAGTAATATAAAGAGTTTCTATTTTCCCACTTTTCCATTAAAGTTTATCCAAACAATTTCGTCTTCTTCTGGCATTGGTCTATACCCTTAAGAAAAAACGATATTTACTGGGATGAATCTAACATCACAAGTGTGTGCACGCATTGGGTTTCCTGACAGCAATTGCATCTTTATCGCTGATCAGCTCCCTTCACGCCACCAGCCGATACTGACGAAGCAAAATGCAGATGTGCTACATCTTCAGATGGCTTATGACCATGTGAGGACCCTTGGCAGCTCTGCCAGTTCTGGAAGAGGTCATTACTTGTCTGATGCACGCGGGTCTGCGGCTCCTGCCAACTTATTTAATCTTGAGAAACTTTTGTGTCGCGTCCGGTCATATTTGGTGAGATGCAGATGTGGGCAGAAGTGTATTGTAATATTACCTAATATATCCTAATCTGTGACTTATTTAATACTTTTGTGCCATGTTCGGTCATATTCGGTGAGATGCAGATATGTATATACAGGGAATACGTAGTAAATGGTACAGCATGAAAAGACTCAACAAGGAAGATTGCCCAGAAAGGCGCTAGCTATTAGTTGTGCGAGTGAATTGGAACTCACTAGAGGAAATGAATCACATCAAGTGAGGGGTTTGCGTTAACGTTACATAAATAGGTGAAGAACAGCAATTTGATTGGTAAAATAAAAGTATGCTTAAAATGAGATTACTGACTTCATTTTGACTGTTAATAGTTGATTTATTGCTGGCTAGGTCGTAATCATAGGCATTCTTGCAGCAAAATCTAATAATTCCCACCCTACTTCATTTTGCTCGTTTTTATGAAGTAATCGTTAAAAAAGATTCAATAAGTCTCCGTACATTTTATAGTTAATTCTAAATACTCGTTACCACAGTATGAACTATATTTAACTCCAAGGTTCACTAAGAACGGTAGATGCCTATGTTTTAACCTCAAAAAGATGTCCAGACTATTGAATCGTTCCAAGGAGAGAGAGAGAGAGCTTGTTTTAGAAAAATATACTGCAGAGGCGAGCCGATCGAACAGCCAGCCTCAGTCAGCAGGCATTGTGTGAACTACCCTCTTACGGGCCACAGGGTCACGTACGCTTGTAGCGACAGGGAACTAAGGTTTACTGTGAGAGATTAAAACCGATAAAGTGGGCAGAAAGTCAATGAAGCGTAAAGTTGTTTAACCGAGGGAAGAAGGCTATTTTTGCCTTAAAAAAACGAGCCATGCAATTTTGTAGGAATGGCGGTACTGAAATTTAAGGAGAGGGTTCACCAATGAGGGTTTTCTTCACCCTCGTGGGGAGTTCGTGAGACGAAACTCTCGATGACGTAATCAGGGCAGTGGCGAGTAAGCGTGTGTAGGAGGAGAGGTTTTTACAATAGAAATGTCACATTAGATATTTCGGACAGAGGGGTTGAACCCGACCTGTCGAGGGTTCAGCTGGTCCAAGCTTAGAGAAGCAGTTTTGAGGTTGGAGGGCTGACAGGCAGTCGCCCTCTAGCTTCGTCCGCTAGCCTCTATTATTTCCTATACTTTCTATTTTATACACCTAGTAGAGTGCGTTAGCGACATCATGGCCTCATTTGCCAAGCCATTAATCACCTTGTAACGAATTTCAACTAACTGTGTCATCTTGTGTGTCTACAACCATCACTAAGATTCCAAAAATATAAAAGATGAACAAACTAACACTGAGTCGTCAATCAAGCCTTTTACGTAAATTTTAAAAAGCTCCCTTCGACATCAACCAACTAAAGATTTCACCATTAGATCTTCCAAAAATGTCATCAGTAGCAACTCTCACTCGACGCTTATAAATGATTCTAGAATCTTCCGCTTCTGTCTTGATGAACCGCGGTGGAGAGCTTGGTCCTATCCTATTAAACAGTATCTAATTTCAGGCGTAGGTTGTGATTGTCTTTGACATGATCTTATACTAATTGACTAATTGGTGTTATCGGAACCGTGTTTTTTTTTTGTGTTCTGTGCAACCAATAAAGGTATTCTGTGAGCTGCACTCATCCTGGTTGTAGCTATACCAGTGCACAAAGTTTGACTCGCACGTGCATTTATAAACGCATAAACATTGTTTTTATCAGAAAGTTCTTGCCTTTGTTAACTTTGTCTTAAATTTATAATGAGATACTGCCTCTCTTCCTTTGTTGCTAGAGTGTACCGCAATACCCAGCAAATATCGTAACGTACTATAAGTTGCAGTCAGTAATAGTCGATATTATATTATAATTTTCAATACGATGCAGCCTATGCAATAGGATGGGCTAGATTTCAGCAATGCTGGAATACTTACTCCAAGATATGCATTAGTATATATGCGGTACTTGTAAATAGAAACATACAGAAGTAGTTCCACCGTGTCTCAGGCGTAACTAAGATAACGCTACACCGCACGAGTCGAGTCACTACAGCAAATTTACTTGCATTTCGACTTCAAAGTTTGGGTTCCCTGAAGTTCAACTGTTACAAGCTAAGTTCAGAGAAAATTTAATTAGATTTTAGCCCATACTTTTTCGTTTTGGAAGAACACGAAATGTATGCATACAAGGTGTGACCCATAAGTAACGCGATCGAATTCACAAATATATTATTTATTAAACATCTCCATACTATAAGTTAAAAATTTTCGAAATAGTACCCTCCTCCGTCGATACACTCCCGGAGGCTGAATTTCTAGGCGTCCTGCAAAGCCTTCTCTAGATTGTCCTTTAGAGCTTTTGCAACATGAGCTTTGAAGTCCTTAGCCGTGTCCCATTATTTCCCTTCCAAGCCTCCTTTTAAGCGAAAAAACAATAAAAGGGACTGTATGGAGGCTGGGAGGAGCAATGGGAGTGTGGATCCTGGTCAGGAAGCCGTTGACAACACAGGCGCTGAGGATGTCCGCTGCGGGGTTCGTCGGCGATTTGCCCTCCTCCCTTTTTAATGATTTGTGCCATCGGAGAACTTGTGATTTCAACTAGCAATGACTCCCGTAGGCCTGCTGAATTAATGGAAACGTTTGGGTCACAGACTTCCCAAGTTTAAAGCAAATTTGATGGCGTAACGTTAATCCACATGCAGAGCGCTCCATAGCGGCGTGTTACGCAACCTTAATACAGGATTCATTAAAACACACGTCCTGACTCTCCCGTAGCTTGAAGGCTACTGAGACTGGGCTTGTTTTCAAATTCAAAAACTAAAATCCCGTACACTGGCATAGCAGGTTAGAACGTGCTGCGGTGTATCGTCGCGTCAGGAAAAAGAATTGGTTTCATTGCTTATAGAACTCACAATGTATATATATATATATATAAAAATAACTTCACAAATATACATATCTATACGCGCATAAAAAATACACATTGGTCTTTAGTGGTGCAATGATATTCAGCTTAAAGTACAGCAATCATTCATTGTGTCTTCTGCATTCATCTTGATTATGCAAGTCACTGTTTCTGCGTTAAATAAAAGTGAAGGTGACTATATTTGTCAATGTATATATATATATTTGTCCTTTAGTCAACTGAAAATTCTTCATCAATGTCTGGAATTCATAAATTATGATATAGAAATATTCATCGAACGCTCATGTGGAAGCCGTCCCCTTTTGCTATACAAGTTAACGTTCTTGAAGGAAAAAAGGTGGTCTCACTGATGCTGATCGTGCTAGAATTACTGCCTTACTTAGCACAAGTATGTCTACCCTAGAAATATCTGAAAATATAAATCGTTACCTTCAAACCATCAAGAATTTTGTACATTATGGCAAGACGTTACTGAAAACTAAAGAGAAGTCATGTGAGAGTGATATTAAAAAAATGAGGATTCATGTGGCAAAGACTCACCATGGAACGACTAAGGCTGTTTTACAAAACGGGCCTCCCAAAAAACTGGTAAAACAATGGGGTGAAAAAGCCTGAAGAGCTTTGGCAAAGTGTTGAAACCCCTGAAACGCCTCTATTAAAACTATCACAAATCCAAAAGCTAGAATGATGGCATCTTTCTTCAAATACTGAAGAAGGACTTCAAGAGTGTTATTATCACGGATGAGTGTCATGCCACCATTGATGGGCCAGACTGTTTGTAATCACTGGCGGATCCAGGGGGGGGGGCATTCATGGCATTTGCCCCCCCTCAGGAATTTTGGGGAGGGCATTCAATACAAAATGCCCCCCCACGGGAAATTATACTGAACATACTTTAACAATTT
>LQNS02277097.1:21480365-21490869 GCA_001587735.2 Parhyale hawaiensis
ACAGTTGCCACGATGCACAAGACCTCAGAATTCTAGAATCCATTTGTATCAGTTCCCGTAAACCAGCTCTCAATAACTGTCAATCGGCCACACCTTTAAATATCATAGAATAAATAGTTTACTATCTCTGGCAATCTTTAGGTTCTATAGTCACGAATGTTGATGTTAGCTAGGTAGTGTTTATTCTTCTTTTTTAGCCATTTGAGAAACTATTATTGCTCTACCATTGTACTTACATTTATTTCGTCCTTACAGTTCAGTGTAATTTTAATTAGCACTGAAGATGGATTTTATATGATCCGAAACGTTTGCAACAAAAGTACAAAATGTTTTTTAC
Organism: Parhyale hawaiensis; assembly: GCA_001587735.2. Lineage (NCBI taxonomy): Eukaryota > Metazoa > Arthropoda > Malacostraca > Amphipoda > Hyalidae > Parhyale > Parhyale hawaiensis. Next base: position 21,480,703 of record LQNS02277097.1, read on the forward strand.
ATGTAGCTTGGTGCTTCTTTTCCTACTAAAAATACGGTTCCCTGAGAATCAGCCAATTTCTTATAACTGGCAAAGTTATTAACAGATCTTCAACAAAAAATTACGGAAGCTGTTATTACTGTCAAAAAGCACAAATGACCACATTTTGGTGCTGATATAAAAGGAAATCATAGTTTGTGAACCAATTCGGATTTTACGTTAACGCAGCTTTGCTTGGCGGAGGTATGCCCTCTCAGATTGCTCGAGGTGCATCTTCCTTCTGAATTCGTGTACTCATGCTTATGAAAACTTTTAGGAGAAATAAAATTTACATATTACTTGAATTGCATTTATCGTAATTTACGTAATGCTGGTCTTCCATGTCTGTTCTCTAGTTTAATTGATATAGGTCAGTGCCGTAGGCAAGGGGGGGTTTAGGGTGCCGGGAACCCTCCTTGGGTCCTGACAGTTAAAAATTATCTGTTGGACTCTTGGTGTTTATAGTGCAAGGTCTGCTGAAATAATGCATGTACCTGCATATTAGAAGAAGTCTGACACTTACTGACATTTGGTAGTTGACACAGCTGGATGATTAAACTGTTGCCCAATAGTTCTCACACCTTGTAATTAATAACCTCTAATCATCTTTTTTTTAGATCAAGTTGGAACTTTCAGAAGCATATCCTTAGGTTATCACTACGAAACAAGATATATAGATTGCTCAAAAATGTCCGCCAACCAAATTTATGGGGCGAATCATATGACCATCTCTAAGGTCATGCAAGCTAGCAGGAGGGTGTCTAAGGGACTTTCAGGTGTCCAAGTCGACCGTCTTAAATTTCAGGAGGTTGATCAAAGCTGGCCAGGGTTTTGATACGAATTCAAGAAGTGGAAGGCCGAGGTCGGTAAGTACGATGGTCAACATCAAGAACGCCCGAAACTTGATCTACAAGATCCCGAATGCCACAATCTCGAAGTTGTCCAGGACTCTCGGGATCAGCCGCCAGACGGACCAGAGAATGGTCAGGAAAGACTTGTCGTCAAAGAGCTTGAAGATTATACACGTCCGGAGCAATGGTATAAGAGTGCTGAGAGGAAGTTGGAGCGTACGAGGGCCTCGAAGAACTGGATAAAGATCTCGGCCAACTCCAAGAAGGTACGAATTTTTTTCAGATGAGAAGCTCTTCGTCATGAACATCGTGTTCAAAAGTCAGATACATCACTGACCTCCTCATGAGCTTGGTATTTCTTGAAATCAAAGTCAACTCGATGTCCAAGAATCTTGCAAAGATCATGGTCCTCGGCGTCGTAGCCAGCAATGGCAAGAAGTGTCCGATGATCTGCATCCCCAAATACAAGAAGGTCAACGCTGTGGTGCACCAGAACGTGCTGAAAAAACATATCTTACATTGACTGCAGGAATATTAGCTTACCCCCAAGAAATTACGGCTTCCAGCAAGACGGTACCTCGTCCTACACAGCCAAGTCAATATAGACATTCTTGACCCCGAAGGGGATCGACCTCTGGCCACCTTCGATGGGGCCTCTCTCGTCGCCCGATCTGAACCCCCTGGACTACAAAATCTCGTCGCAAAGGGTCAGGAAAGTCAACGCTGAAAGGCACAACAACATGGAGAGTCTTAAGAAGGCCATCAAGAAGAGCTGGAGGCAGATACATGAACGACACCTTCATTAAGCGCGTCATAAGCCGCTCCCTGAACCGGCTCAAGAGGGTTCTGAAAGGTCAGAGGGCCAATTTATCTCACCTTTGTAAAATATAATTAGGATCTAGGTTATAATTGGGTGAAAATTTCACTTTAATATCTAATAAAATTTATTATTTATTCAACCCGTTGGAGAATTTCTAAAAAAGTGTGAGAACTTTTGGGCAACAGTTTTTAAACATGCAAATTTATTCGTCAATAAAGATATTTGATGTAGTGTATTATTATTTTCTTTATATTTTTTCTAGGTAAAAATTTTTGATGTTCTGCAAGTTTGATGTTTCAAAAGAAAAAAAAACACAATAAGTAATTGTTTTTAGAGTCTCAATTAACAGCTATATATTTCATATTAAAATTTTCATACAAAATAAATATGCAAAATGGAACAAGTTTTTCAAAGTTTAACATGAAAATTTACAGTTACAAAATGGTCTACGTTGCCCCTGAGACACTGCAAAAAGCTAAATCGTGGGGGGACAGGAACGGCTGTGCAGAGTCGGGCTTAGGGTAGTACTCGAACCGCTCTTATGAATGATGCAATGTCTCTTGGACAATATAATTATAAGTAGCTTGTTCAGAGATCAATGCTACTTTAACTCATAATAGACACACACGTAAGTGGTGCCATCGCCTCTATGACGGCACCTGTAGGTTGTTGTAGACATCTTGATATTATAAATACGATATACTCGAGGATGGGTTTGGAGTTATACCGAAAGGTTCAACATGGTAGTTTGTAAGGAAGGATATAAATACAAGAGAGTCTCTTGTAGGTAGTGGCATTCAATAAAGAGGAGCACATAGTAAATCCAGGCGTCTGCATCCTTAAATAAAGTGCCAGTATAGGCATAATCAATCAACGTAGAGATCTGAAGTCTATCTCTCAAGGGTAACGGTTAGGTGGGTGTGTGAGACTGGTGTTGTTACTGACGATGATCTGACACTGTCATCCAAAATACCGAAATCCAACGAAATCGGCCGAAATCGACCGAAATCTACTGAATCCCACCTAAATATATTTATTTTTTCACATTCCTACTCTAAACGAGGCCTATTGCTGATAGGGTTGATGATTTTTTAGTTAAAAGAAATTTTAAACATTTATAATTTTTTATTTTATTGATTAGTCTAATTTATTTTTTATTTTTCATGATCTCTTATTGTGAAATTATACAATAATTTTTCATAGTTCTTCTCCAGTGTGCTAAAGATAATACTTATGAAACAACTGCTTTCCTGCTTTCTTCATGCTTAAAAATTTCAACACACAGGGTAAAACCACAAACTGAGTCAATTGCAGTTAGCTACGAAATCTAGTGTAGTATATGGTGGAGTAACAATTAGCTATCAGCTATGCAATTCTTGCAAAAAATAATGGTAAAATAGCTTTAACAGGCATAGGAGGACTTGGGAGGAGAATCCTTATACCGAAATAAAGAGGAAATTGTAAAATTGTTGACTAGTATTGGACATAGCTTAATGTTTGGAAAATATTGAAAAAAGCGCGTATTTTGGGCACCCTGCAGAAAAAATTACAAATCGAGCTTAAATCGCTGTTTTTTCAATATTTTCCAAATAATAAGCTATGTCCGATTAAAGTCAACAATTTTACAATTTCCTCTTTATTTCAGTATAAGGATTCTCCACCCAAGTCGCTACTGTCTTCTCTGGTATACAAATTTAGTTGTGGGCAGTGTCCATGCGCGTACGTTGGTATGACGTAACGCTGTCTTTTTGCCAGAGTTGCAGAGCATCGTGGGAGTAGCTTCCGTACAGGAAATGTATTAGGCAACCCACCTCATTCCTCAGTGCGCCTCCATGCGGTGCAGTGCTGTGCTCCTGTGAGCATGGATAATTTTAGCATTTTAAGAACTGCAAATTGCAATATAGATTTACGCATTTTAGATTCACTTTTTATACACAAACTCAAACCGGTTTTGAATAGCAACAGTAGCTCTTATCCTTCGAAATTAGTAAATAGATAAGCTTTTAGCTTTTGAACTAATTTTACTTTACTTCTTTATCTGTGTTTACAGAACTGATGATGGAGCAGGTCTCCGAAACGTTTTATAGAATATGACTGTAATTTTAATCTTCGTCTTTGCTTTTAAATTTTTAATTGACTTAACTTGTCCGGAACTGCAGGCAAAAATTTTGCCATTGTCACTCTAAATCGTGATAGGTGCTGAGAGCAACATGATTATGTTAAGCCTACTGAAATAATCAGTTTACGGTGTCAGCTGGAATTCTTGGAATACTGACAGGTGAACGATTAAGAGTCAGTGGCTGCTGCATGAATCGGTACATATTTTTTTACATCTACCTCCCACTCAAATCCAGTATTTTTGACGACATATTTAGGTGAAATAAGACATTCTAAAACTTCCTTCAATAATGTTTTCGCCAGAAATGCTTAGTTCTCGAGATATTTGACTTCGAATTTCCCATTGTTTTTCTATGAGAGAATATAACTACACTCGCACAGTGTCATCGAAACCATCTTTTGATGTTTTTTTTTTTTTTTTTTGAGTGGGGTTAGGTTTGGTTAGGCTAAGGTCAGTTTCGGTTAAGTTAGGTCAGGTTCGGTTAGGTTAGGTCAGGTTCTGCTAGGATCCTAAGGGTCGCTAACACGCCCATAAAAACGCCGGTCATTTTCTCCCATAGAAAAACAATGGAAACTTCAACTTATAACGCCTTACTTTACCTAAATATGGCTACAAAAACACTGGATTTCAGTGGGGTTAATAGTATAAATTTACCCATGAATCAACGGGTCGACGTCAGCCCACCTGTCCGAAGTATCGTAGTAGCTAAGTCGAGTGCGCTCGGCTTAGATCGATTTTGAAGACCCAATCGAACGTGTCCTTTAATTAACTCCATCTTTCACATTCAAAGGAAATGCTACATTTTTAATCATTTCTTACTAAAATTGTTTGATTAGTGCGAGGGTTGTTTTTAAAGCAAATACAGCTTTGACATAAGACAGAAAGTAAAATATACTTACTAATTTTGTTTTATGTGAAAGCCTGTACCTCGATACATTTTTCTGCTTGGGTTTCGCTAACTCGTAACATAGAACTAAATTTTGAATCCCCTCTTCGTAAGCACAACCAAATTTTGAATCCCCTCTTCGTAAGCACAACCAAGTTTTGAATCCCCTCTTCGTAAGCACAACCAAGTTTTGAATCCCCTCTTCGTAAGCACAACCTAGTTTTGCATCCCCTCTTCGTAAATGTCTACCGCCTGATAGTCTGCATCGTGAAATTCGTGCGGCTAATTTAAAAGCACTAACCAATCTCCATACCACTCTATCGGTCATAATGGTCTGTCCATATACTCATAAACTAATTTGACGATGAATTTCAGTCGCTTGCACGTCATAAGCACTAAGAAAATGAATCACAGGCGGCGGGATGCTCACTTGGAGGAGCCATTTTAAGTACTTAAAAATAAACGTTAACAAGGTCGACTGTTTGCGCAATAGCTCCTGTGGCTTGCTACCAGTTGTAGGTAAACAGCGCACACGAGTGGAGCGCAGCGTCACCCCATCCCAAGATTAAAATACTCCTTACTTTAATAACAACCTTCCTATTTTTCAGGCAGATTTATGCATAAGTAACACCGTCATTTTCTTTTAAGATTATAAGATGAGTGTGAAGTTTTCATCTTACAAGCCGGCAAGTAATTACAAAAAAAACACATGAAGTAAAAGAAAAGCGTAAACTTGTGCGTCGGCGAAACGATCTACAATAATATCACATATTAAACATATACCGGCATTCCTTGCTGCCGGTCTGTACTACTTGGGAGAGAAACCAGAATTGTGTAATTTCAAAATAGTACCAATAAACTGATCAAATGTAACTTTACATCTTCTGCTCTGTTCTCAGGACGTAATGCAATGTTGTTTACGCGCAGTCCAGCATTAAATGCGTTAACGTGTTGTTCACCAAGTAGAAATTGCGTTCAAACTTTACCCGCTATTCGTGAAATAAACAGCTGCAGTCATCTTAATGATAAAGCTATTTTGTTTGCTCTAAAATGATGTTAATATTTGAATAATGTTCATTGGAACACAATATGTAAGCGCTAATGAAACACGTGCTTGGTGCTCTGAATTTCGTATTAGATTCTATGTAGTCGGTCCAGCCTTTAAAGTTGTTCAAACTATAACTAGCACTGTTGGGAAAAAGTGAATCAAAATAAGCAAAGACATTCAGCTAAGACGCAAAAAAAACTACCAAAATGTGCAAATTTGTCGATAGAAATAACCTGCAAATCATTTCAGTGTGTATTTTTGGGCCATGTTACAATAACGTGATTTCCCATAGAACTATTTTCTTTTACAAATACTGCTAAAAGTCTACGGATGTAACAAGGAGGATTTCGGTTGTTTTAATTTCACGCGTGCACGGTCGAGTCCCCGTGGGAAGGTTATCATACTATAATACTGTCACAACTGATTAGATTAACACTATTACATGTAATATCATCCAATGGGTATGGCGGTACCATACAGCACGACCTACAGCGTAAACATTCGAATTCAAAGTCATATATTTTTCTTCAGCTATTGAAACTACCACAGTACATGATTAGCAATCCAGGCCCAATTCAACACATAATGATGATAATAATAATACGATTTAAAGGTTAAGCTTAGAATATACGCACTTCTAGAAAATAAAGCCTTATTGCTACAACAGAAATTCTAGAGCAGAAGACAAATACATATGTTATTTGTATTAAAATGGCACGTGTTGAAACAAGTGTTACTAATAAGAAGATTCTTACAGACCACGCGTGGTCATAAAGTATAACTCCTTATATCTACAATGTATGCTGCCGTGCAGTTATATTTAATATTAAACATAACAGATAGCCACTCTCGTATATTTCCATGAGCAAATTTCCGGACAGCAGGGTACGCCACAAGGTGATTGACGAGCAGATATTCACTCGCATGTACTGTAATGTACATAGGAGACATTTATTGAAGACTAATGGAATTTCATAGGCACCAGACTACACAAATTGCGCTCCATACATTGTTACATATGGCGGTACAGGGGAATTCCCAAAACTGGAGATGGGCGAAGCGATCGTCTTAATTGGTTTCGGTGATCTTGGATTAATCTATTACCGCTTATGTTATAAAATATCGTGTACATTCCTTTCTTAATAATATTACAGCTATGAATTTACAACTTGACCAACAAGGCTCAGCTCACCACACATCAAAATTTTTCACCGAAGTGGTGTTACGGGGTATGTATGTACATATAGGCGTGGTCATACATATATATATATATATAAGTATATATAATTGATTATTATTGAAGAAAATAAATGAATAAATGAACGTTCCTACTGTAAATGAATGCTTAATTACGAACGATCCAGTTAATCATTCACTGAAAATAGCACATGACAGGATTGTGATTATGAAAATAATATAGAAAGAAAACATAACAAGATACAAAATGTCCCCAAGGGGCGAGCCATTCCCCACCTTACCTAGAATAATATGCTTGGCGATTGGATCTTTCAGCCTCCGAGAAGGTTCAAAGAAAACACGCATTTTAGATCTTTCAATATACTGGGAAAAGACATGGCAATTTTGTACAAATGACGAGTTCTCAAGAAAACACACAATGAAGTGAAATAACGGTAGACAAACAACTCTGCTAGTTATTGATTCATCAGACTTACCGGCCATACATGGACGTTACGCACATTTTCCGATAATTCTACATAGGAACATAGGATTTAAGGATCTCTCATGAGATAATATCTAGTAAAGGGTTAAGATCTGCGCAAATGCAATGCAAAGGAACGTTGCATTTGCGCAGGACATGTTACACCGAAACTTGTGAGAAACATTATCAAAACCAAATATTAAACCAGGTGGCAAAAACGGTATGTTCCGCCGCCGAAGATATAATAAAATATGTGTAAACACACAAGTTATCAAATCGAACTGCGGGTTAAAAACCACCGGAGAAAAGACCGCACTGGCTTTACACCAACTCTCACATTTTTACTAATACATTCTGTTGACTGCAATGTTTGTCAACGATCGTACAATTAAAAGGACATAGAAAATATCTTTTATGTCTTGAAAGACAATACCGCTCAAAACAAAACATAGCATATGTATCTAATGTTATTGTAATCTTCAGGCACAAATCCTACTCTAATCTTTAATGTCTACATCATGAAATCTAACGTTTTACCCTTTTCCTTTTTTTTTTCAAGGAGCTATACTAATCACCCATATTATCTACATACATTTACATTTTCTACACATAAGGGAATTCACCGCAAGAGAAACCTTTTCCTGTCGGTATTCTCTGCCCAAATTGTATTTTTTTTTTTTTTTATGGAAAGATCAACATTTGGCGGGCGACGACGCTGCACGTCAGACATTTTGAGACCGCGCTGCAACAGGAGATTTCCGCCAAAACCTCAATCCTTCACGCACTGGGAAATAAGTATAAATTTCGTGCGACTTTTAGGAAATCACTGTAATACAATGGCATGTGATCACAACTTGTCACCCATAGGGAGGATGGTTATTATTCCAGTACAGTGCGATATCTGAGGAAGTGCAATGACATCTTCAGCGCAAGAGAATACTCTCCAGGAACGAAACAATTGACCCATTCTATTTTCGTTTGTTGTATGCTGCTTTGTATTGCATTAAACAAAGCAGGAAAATGATGGGTTGTTGATCAGCAGCATTCACGGGTTCCGAAATAGTGAGAAAAAAATCGGATACGCCGACAAAAAATTAGAACGTGTAACCTTATGGCGGGCTAAATTATCTGTAAACTGTGGGAAATGGAGCTTTAAAAAAACGTGTGCAAATAAAAGGAGAACATTGCAAGAAGCACCATCGCGTTTCAATGTCTTTATCAAGACACAAGTGGGGATTCTCTGCTGAGAGAACAAGTGAGTGATACATTTTATAAAGGGAGAGCATTAACAAATCGTCGAATCCTCACGGGTCACCCACGTTTCACGTTAGAGACGGAATGCGTAACGATAGACAAGGTTAAGCGGCGGATGTTAGTTCAGACGGTGTGGATTAAGTTAGAAGCGCTACCTTAAATTAAATAAGGTGAGTGAAAGCATTCCCTAACCGTGTGTGTCACGCTATTAATTAGAGTGTCTCGAGGTACTCTTGGATACGACCCGGGAAGGGATCAAAGGAATAAATAGTCAAGTTCATATTTCAGCTTCTATGCGACTCGCAAGTCTAGGGTAGACACTTGACGGCCAGACTTGGGACATTTTCAACCTTGGTATGCGTGATACTGGTACGAGGGCATCATAATTAAAGAACAATTCTTTTGTTTGTAGAATTTCCACAGGTTCATTCAGTATTAGATAGGGGAAAATTGGGATGATACGGGACTGAGATATCACTGAAGAACATTGCTTCTGTTCTGTGGAATTTTTAAGGGGTTCCAGCTGCACTCACAGCAGCGTAATCAGAAGAGTAGGAAGTAACGTTCCCATTTTTCGTTAGACTGAATTCGTCAGGATTAAGTGACTGGTGTTATTTATGTGGTAGGTTAGAGGAGCTGTGTTATGTTAGGTGCGTTATAGTAGCGTCTTGCTTAGATTGCTGCATCTTATAAAGTGGGAGCATTAACTAATCGGTGAATTCCCACCGGTCACGTTAGCTTATACGACTTAATTATACTGGACAGACAGACATTGTTGAGTTGGAATGAGCGACGGACGTTTACTCAGACGGGGTGGGCTACGTTATAAGAGCTGCATTAGGTTAAACTGAGGTAAATTGCAATAGTGTAGTGTGGGTTCGTTCATTTTGGAAAGTATAGTCTTTATTCAACAGTTTAATTCCACGAGTCCTGCTAGTCTATATATTAGTACGCTAATACACTGTTCATTTACAGAAAAAAGTTGTGTCAAATTTCGGTGTATATGCGCTGCCCTCCTAAATTTCCAGGTTTGTGACTTCAAAATTACGTCACGCCACTGTGGAAATATCAAATGTGACGTCACATACCTGAAAATTTAGGGGCGTAGCGCATACACTCAAATTTGACACAACTATCTTCTGAAAATGAACTGTGGCTGGTACGTACCCACCTTTTGTGTCACGCTCTTCACTAATAGATAGAGGGGAAGTGAGAGATTTGAATTCAAATGCGAATCATCCGTATCTTATCTACCTACGGCTTTTCATCTTATCTCAACATTCTATTCGCTTTTCTGGCAGCGGATGACATTTCTAATATGGTCAGTTTGGTAGCCAGGATACGGCACGAGTAAACAGAAAGGGTAGTTCCATGATGTTAAATAAAAACTTCTTCAAGACAATATTTTTAATGTGCCCAAGCTTTCGGCATGAATTTGCTTCAGCCGTCATCAGGGGAAAGATGCATATCAGTTTGGAGCTATATACAAGGACAGGTATCCATGCTACTCA
>LQNS02277097.1:21490976-21504323 GCA_001587735.2 Parhyale hawaiensis
CTGATATGCATCTTTCCCCTGATGACGGCTGAAGCAAATTCATGCCGAAAGCTTGGGCACATTAAAAATATTGTCTTGAAGAAGTTTTTATTTAACATCATGGAATAAGAATTACCAAGACGTCCTCTATTCTAAGCGATAGAAAAGGTAGTGTTCGGCTTTTTTGCTCTAAAGTCTTTTTTGAAGCAATTGCGCTACCGCCAAAGCATCCGCCTCTACAGTCTACGGTGTGATTTGATGCCTGAGCCCAAGGAGCTTGTATAGAGAAGGAGGGAGCCAGTAGCCTAGCCCGTTGAAGCTCAAGAGTCTCTTATTTCTATCAGCCAGTTGTCGTGTGCACCAATCGCATATCAGTAAAGAGTCTCTTATGGCTGCAGCCAGCTGCGTAAGCACCAATCGCATATCAGTAACTCGGTTCGTCTGCTGCTCCCCCGTGAAACTCAGTGCTCCCCCGTCTCTTCCACCAATGAGCGTTTCACAGCCATAAGAGATCTGGTTAAGTCGCTGGCAAGTCTGTAACTGGGCCACAAGGCTCCCTCCTTCTCTATTGAAGCTCCTTGCCTGAGCAAACACAATGGCATCTTGAGCACAGATGATGACCCTGTTGCGAGTGGAGAAATTGACCGAATCTGTTTTCTTTTAGCTACCATGTAGCTATTACAATCAACAAAGCATACAAATTATGGGCTACTGATCAGTATCCACGGGTTCCGTAGTGAGGAAAAATCGAAACACCGACCAAAATTGGAACGTGTAACCTCATGGAGCACTAAATTATCTGTAAGCTGTGTGAAACAGAGCTTAGAAAAGGCGTGCAAATACATACTCTAAGAGAATATTGCAAGATGTACCGTCTTATTTCTATGTCTTAATTAAAACACAAGTGCGAATTCCTTGGTGACTGAACAAATGCGTGATTCAGTGATGAAATCAAAATACTAGGAATTTTTAGACGAGACGTAAGGTAGACGGACTGCATGAGGTTAGCATGGGTTGAACGGGAGACGTTAGTTCAGACGGGGTGGTTTAGATATGAGCGCTACCTCAGGTTAAATAAGGTAAGTAAAAATATTCACTAACCGTGGAATTTCCACGGGTGCAGCTAGTTGTTATAAAAATGTAATCATAACGTAGCTACTAATTATTTTTGACACGTATACCAACAATGTGAAAGCAAGTAAACGAAATGTCAGAAGTAAACAAACGAACTTGTGAACAATAAACTATACGAATAATTTATTAAATCCATCCTTAATGCTTTTCCCATGAAGGTTGTATTTGTACAATAATTATTTTATTTTTTCTCTCCCAGACTTAGTTCTCTTTTTCTTCACTTTGTTATTTGAGTCCAAATCGAATATATCAGAAATATTAAAAGCTTTGAAAAGACTTTCAAGTTGGAATAATATATCAGCGGCAGAAAACATAGAGAACATAGTAATTACTAAACGCAAATTCATTTATATTTAGTGGAAGGAGTATGATAGTGAAACAACCTACTGCTCCTGCTTAAGCATACTTAATTAGTTCTGACAAACATAGTAAATTTAAAATTATAATTTATCAGAATCAGAGCCACCGACGTTCAGCAGGAAAAGCCTCAACACTGAGCCTTCTGCGCTATGCCAGCGACGTAAATTTATATGTAACAGCCGCCAACAGATGGCCGTGGTAGCCTTCTCAGTTTCATGACTCCTCTCACTTTATGACTCCTCTCACTTTCATGACTCCTCTCACTTTCATGACTCCTCTCAGTTTCATGACTCCTCTCAGTTTCATGACTCCTCTCACTTTATGACTCCTCTCACTTTCATGACTCCTCTCACTTTCATGACTCCTCTCAGTTTCATGACTCCTCTCAGTTTCATGACTCCTCTCACTTTTATGACTCCTCTCAGTTTCATGACTCCTCTCAGTTTCATGACTCCTCTCACTTTTATGACTCCTCTCACTTTTATGACTCTTCTCAGTTTCATGACTCCTCTCAGTTTCATGACTCCTCTCACTTTTATGACTCTTCTCAGTTTCATGACTCCTCTCAGTTTCATGACTCCTCTCAGTTTCATGACTCCTCTCAGTTTCATGACTCCTCTGAGTTTCATGACTCCTCTCAGTTTCTTATCTCTCAAGTCTGTGAGTTTTCTTAGTTTCAAGGTTCTCAGTTTTTGGAGTTGCACTGTACATATATTAATCTGCTCGTGGTTCCATACGTTCATCTGTCTACACGTTATGCCGAAGCAGCACCTTAAGCGGCCCATAGACGATCAATATTATTGTCAAGTGTTAGCATTGCTATTTATTCTGTGGAATTTTCAAAGGTCTCGGCTAGTCTCGTGTGTTTGGTAGCGTGTCAAAATTCGTGAAGATGTACAGTTTAGCGCGATTCTCCATCACGTTAGCTACGTAGAAAACGCATTCGTAGAAATAGGATTATAGCAGTATTATTGCACTGATTATACTGAGCCTCGTTTTGCTCAACAAAGACGATCTCACAGAGGATTAAAGAAGGGACATATAGTATGTCAATAGGAACGTGGAACCCATGCAAGAGGGTGTTCCATTACAGGATCAACGTGAATGGGAACAGCAAGTAGGGAAAAAAGGAGGAGGGACAGAGGAAAGTAAAAAAATATCAGAATGAGTATGAAATTGGAAGGATATAAAGTGGATCAATGCAGAATATGGAACACAAGGGCCATTATCAAAGGTGCGTGAAATTTCAATTGCAGGATGCAGTTGAGATCCGCTTCTGAATTATCCTTAAGCGATGGTTATTTGCACAAGATTTGGATGGCACGGTAGCGGTGATGAGACCATATCGCTGACACAGCAGCCTTGACGCTGGCTCTCATTCGATTCCAGTAACATGGTTATAGGATTCCAAGAGCGCCTGTTACTCCATTCCTAAAGATTTGGTTCCGGAAACAGTAGCGTGATTTCAGAAAAACTCTCGTGACTAAGAACAAGATAATCCGTCGCTTTATAAAAAACTATGGCCGCAATTTTAGAGGAAATTAAATTAAATTTACAGGCAATGAATAATTCCTAGACTGAAGTGGAAGCAGTGATAACCTTATCCTCTTGTTAGCTTTCAGATATTGCTTATAGGTATAAAAATGACGATATTGACGTCATTAATACAATATATTAGTGCTTATGTTACACTTTTTCTTGGCTTCGTAGCTGACTTGCCATCTAGTAGGGTTCAGCCTCTAGATATCATGCAAATGATCGCTAGTGATATAAAAAAATGCGTAATGCTAGAAAACAATCCCAGAACGCAGGCCTCCCAATAGCAAAGCAATGCTAACGAAAAATTTAAGCCCATACTCAATCCAAGATATCTCTCTGACAATCACCAAAATCAAATAATTTATTTCTGGAACACACCTAGCAGTTCCTATAAATATTATGAAGATCCGTCAATAACATTTTGGGTTATGCTGCGGACAGATAAAAGGACAATAGCGAGACAAACAGGTAACCGAATCAGCAGGTCATCTCCCAAATTTTGTCATTTGTTTATTATTATTATTATTATTATTATTATTACATCGCACCAGACCGGCAACGTGGGAACGGAGAAGATAGAGTTAGCCCTATCGAGATGCCCTGGGTCTGTGTACGAAAACTAGGTACAGTGTATATAAGGCCGAGTTAACACGTCATTCATATCAACGTGTTCGCTCATCCACTTGTGCGAATGGGTTACAGAGCCCTAAGGATTGCATGAATGAGCATGACGCTTGCAAAAGACGTTAATTTGACAGTAAACATTTTAATAACTTTTCGCGGCGTACACAAAATTGTGCTGAGTTTATACATCATTCATCTCAACGCGTTCGCTCATCCACTTGTCCCAATGTTTTGTAGGGTCGTTGCCAGCACAACTATATGTACGCAGTAAAAGTTATTAAAATGTTAACCATCAAACCATCTTCCTCAGCAAGTGTCGCTAGGCAAGTTGCAGATGTTTGGTCAAGTTTGGAGTGAAATAAAACTCAGAAAAAAATGTACTTTTCTGCTATCACTAGGGCACAGTAACACATTCAGACAAGTAGATGAGCAAATGCGATTATCTGAATGACGTGTGAACTCGCCCTAGATGTAAAAGGTGAAAAAAGACAATGCAGAAAGGTACCCGTGTCCTGTTTACAAAATGACTTTCACACTTTTTCTTTCAAAGTGTTAGAATAGCGGATAGCAAGAACAAAAATTACATACACACAAAGCGAGATGCCCACACTCAACGAGATAAAAAAAAGTGAAACGAGAGCAACGCTGATCGAGAGTTTACATCGAGAGTTTGCTGTAGTTGGGAAAACTAGGTGCGCTGTAGTTGGGAAAACAAATTTTTTTTCACAAAAACTGCAAAAGTCTGCAGCTTTAACAACGACTATCTCAGTCGTTTTAAGCTTTATGATGTAGCACAGAGTTCAATAAGGTTACGGTGGATCAGAGAAAAATTTGGCAGTGGGTAGTGGGTTTTATTTATTAAATTATCTATTTATTGTTGTCGTTGTTGAGGGGATTATAGTTTGTTTTTGCGGGGTTTTATTGTGTTTTTTTCGGGTTTCTTGGAGGAGAAGTTTCTAGGGGCAAATTTTATGCTTTTTATTTTTCTGCACCAATTCAACAGTTTTGAAAGTGCTCAAATCCTCCAGTATCCCATAGACAGGCAACTCATTGTAGCACATTATGGCAGAAACTGTAGACTATCTCAATTATGGTAGTCAGTGGCTGGGTAATAAATGTCATATATATATATATATATATAGAAAGCACTTTTCCCGCTTTTTACTTTGTTTACCCTGATTTGAAACACAGACTCCAAGTGCAAAAAATGTAAATTGTACAAGAATTTTGCAGTAGCTGAAGGCACTGCAAGTACTTCGGAAAAATAAGAAAACTTGAAGCCATTTGGCGTAAAAAAAAAAGGTGTTAGCTACAATATGCCAGCTTTAACCTGACAGTAAGTACTTACAGCCAATATGAACACTTTGTACGAGTAGCAAAAGGTTAATATTTTTTAACACAGTTGTGGTTTATAGCTTCAACGTTTGTCTGCACATCCATTACATTTGTGCACTGTTCAGCGTTCAAGGAATATATAGGTACTATGGAAACATGAGCATTCAATAAACTTCATGATTAGTCAATATGAGCAAAATGTTAATCTCCTTTGTGACTGCAAGTCTCATATCTCCCGTAAATGGTCCGTCTCAGTGTCATGGAAAAAATTATAGCGAACCTTCTATAGCCACAGATATCGATGACATTAAATTCATTTGAGCCTCTATAACAGTGATTCATGTATTACGGCTTGCTTGTGGCGCCACAGCAAGTCACATTTCAATGACAAACTAATTTTACTTAGCATGTTAACAACTGGCGCTGCTCTTAAGGATCTAAAACATGAACATTTTGAAAACCGAGAAAGTTCCAATTGATTTGCTTGTTGAAGCGTTGATTTTTTTACTATTTCTCTCTACTGTTAAAGTTGCAGCTACCTTTTGCTCAGTAACACCTTCTACATATGGTATAATGGTTGACCCTCTCACCACTTTCAAGCCCAGGTCAACTTCAAAATGAGGGGAAATAAGTCCAGTTCACTCTTACCACTACACTATTATAAAGATTAATAAGTACTTATTTGATTGCCAGTAATTTAGTATGCTTGTTTCCTCTACATTCGTAAAGTATTTCCTTTGGCAAACACCACACGAAATCGTGAATTTGTATAGTTGAACTGCCAATTAAGTTTTTCCGCTCCATATTGCTGTTCATTCCTTATGCCGTCAGCCATTGCTACATTCATATCAGATAGCAATGTATACAATGTCCTTTCCAATAGTTTCCTGCGTTTTTGGAAGTGTGTTTGGGGAGTTCTACTGTACTGCAAAAATTCCGAAATTTAGAAACTGCGGCAGCTACACATAGGAGCAACTGGAGAGTAACCATCGTTGATGTTGTAAGCGTCTCAAGAGAAGGATCACAACTGAAACGACTAGTTCTAAATACTGCCGAAGTTCCTGGTGATGTTAGGAAATGGAGGCTGTAGTATCTTGTCCACAGCACATTTTTAGAGTCGGATCGACTAAATCAGACTCCGACTCTGAGGTCCCGCCATTGTCCAACTCTTTGGACTCCAAAGACGGCCTACTCCTCCCAACCTGGACTCTAACTCTTAACGTAATAGGTCCATTTCCACCGACTGCGGCTGAGATTACTGAGACAAACAGGTATCGGCCTCCCACCACAAAGTACTTGAATGATTCGAAATTGTGCCTTGTCCATTAATAGTTTCTGCGCTTCACTTCTTAACTCTTCAGACATTGCCATTCTTAGGACGAATGAAATGCTTGCTCGGCACCTAAGGAAGAACTAGTGGACGCCAGAGAGCTACTAATTCAATATTGAGGAAGTTTTAGGCCGCCGTCTCCACAACATAAGCCAAGAATACGAAACGGAGCATCATCCTTAAACAAAGACAATCAAACAGCGAGAGAAACAAGGGACTTACAGTATGTCGATCAAATTATTATAATTATAAACTTTGTTTAACCTCCGTAGCCGCAACTTAGGCGTTCCACAAGAGATGAGTGTGTAGTATCAAATACCACAAAATTTGTCGCGTGACCTACGTGCGCTACTACGGGCAGGAAACAAGGCGCAAAGCATAGTAGGAGATACTCGAGTGGTCGGCCTCTTTCACGGCCTTCCACACGAAAGAGATGAGAGAAATCCCGCGGACTAGGTGCGCTATCTCGATCGACAGCCCACCTCACGGAACAGAAAAGGAAATAGAGAACCTACCTAACTTTACAAAGCTAACCTCGTCAGCAGGAACTGAGGCCAGATGCAACATCTCCTGCGGAAAAGGTACTCGGGCTTTGCCCAGGGGTCATAGGGCCCATATATATTATGAGAGGGATAGGGCCCGTCATAATATACCCGTGAGGGCTATGTCGATCGAAACTCTGAACCCATCCACAAAGGTGTTCTTAGAAAAGATCAACCCTCATGGGAACAGCAAGTCGGGAAAGAACACGGAAAACAGAATACAAAGAGAATATAAGGGGCATGGAAACGGAAGGAAGCAAGGGGGGCACAGAGGAAAACCGTACTGAAGACCTACCTAAGCTAAGGTAGCCTATTGGGTTCCACTGGGGGCGCTGCTCCCCATATTAGCATGGGAGGGCGAACGTAAATAAGCTAGCTAACCCTATGGCCCCTGAGGGGGGGGGCGCTTTTAGACTCAGAAGAGCATTGCGTGCGCGCCCCGAGACTTCGTTCAGCTGCTAGCTGAGTTTCCCGCTGAACTTAACGACTTTCCCGCTGTTTTACGGCCTCGGAAGGAGCGTTAATTGTCGCCAAGTCGCCGAAACAATATAGATTGAGTGTGCCTTTCCAGTCATCTCATCCTGCTCGTAAAACTGCCCCTCGCTCGCTATATTTGAAAGCGGGACTCGATATTGGAGTCCCTTTGGACCCCAAAGATCTTGTGCGAGATTAGAGAAATCTTTTATTACGAAGAACAAATTTGGTTACAGTAACAGTGCCTTGCCAAAAATTAAGTACACTATAACAGGCATAAATTTGACTACTGTATCTTTGCCGGGACAAACTAAAGTAAGGTACAGTCACTATAAGAGAGACATATTTGGTTAGCGTAGCTGTGCGGCCATAACAATTCCAGCTGCTGTCATGTAACAAGTACAAACCAGGTTATCGTAGAATTATTGAGTAGAGGAAAGTAAAAATGTGGTTCACTAAAATTAGTTGGCAGTTGTAATTAAAGTGTGATAATTCTTATGAAAGATTTTGGTGACCTGAAGCCGGAAAGAAACTAGGAACAGGTAGCGTGCCAAGCTAAACAGGGAGCCCAGGAATTGAGGATAACCGTCCATGGAAGCTGTGAGTAAAGAAACAAATGGAAGAGGCAAGCAAAGACAGTTAGCGAGAATAAAGAAAAGAAAGAAGTGACATGGGCACGACAAGAGGCATATATTGAAGGCCAAACTAAAGATACGCTAGCGTATAAGCTACGAGGTCTTCCTAGAAGGTTACAGATCAATTCGGACCCCTGGACAACTCAGACCCCCAACTCAGACCCTCCCAACTCAGACCCCCCAACTCAGACCCCACCGACTCAGACCCAGGCCAACTCAGACCCCCGGACAACTCAGACCCCTGCCCAACTCAGACCCCTGCCCAACTCAGACCCCCGGACAACTCAGACCCCNAAATTTCGCAAGATTTTAAGAACTAAATTTACCAACTTTGATCCTCCCACCTGATGAGCTGGAGAACAGCGAAACGCGCGTCGTGGGTACCAAAATTTCTTCAACTGCTTCTATAATCGCCATCTCAAGAAAAAAAAATATACATATATATATATTTATAAACACACGACAGTCATTCTTAGTATTAGATGTTCGAAGAAGGTCTATTTCCTGCGAAAATGCAATGTAGGAGGAAGACAAATGATATGCTCTAATCGGTAGAGTTTTGATTGCATTCATCTTGAATTGGTCATATCAGTGGCTGAAACAGCTAGTCCCGAGGCCTGACAAGGCTGGCTTTCTGTAAACTGTAGTGGTCAGCGTTGAGTTGACTGACCACTAGAGTGCTGCGGAGTTTCTTGGTCTGGGCTGTTTTGGGTTGAAATTATTACAGGTATCGGCTTTCAGTGGTTTCGGTCTGACGGCGTTCAATTCAGCGGTCAATGGCTTTCTGTTGAATTTTCTTTAGTAGCGTTTCGGGCTTCCCAATGTCCATTTCGGTTGTACTACTACCTATCCGTGGTGGTCCGAGCGTGAAGTTTTAATAATAATTTCGTTTAGAGGAACGAACTACAAGCTAAAGCAGCTAGTCTTGTGAATGGTGTTATTGCTTTCAATGGAACATGGTTGAACGTCTCAAACAAACATCTAGAAGGTGAAATTGCACTGAGAGGCTGCAAATGGGTCAAGTTAGACAGACAACAGATTGTGGTAGGGGAGAGAGTTCAATTATATATAAATACATAAACTCCCGGACAAAATGCTAGTCACTTGCTACTACATAATAAGGTGTAGGACCTCCACGAGCGCGTATAATAGCAGCAATTCTTGAAGGCATTGAGTCTACAAGATTTACAATGTACACTTGATCCATTTTGAACCATTCTTGCATCAACCGGTTCCTTCAATCGGTCAAAGTACGCGGAGGATCTTCTCGGCACCTAACTTGTTGTTCAAGATGGTCCCATAAATTCTCGATGAGGTTCGTGTCTGGTAACTTAACCGGCCGTTATAGGTGCCGTACATAGCCAGAATAGTTTTCATGCCAATGCATGACCGACCTAGCCCGATGTGTATGGCAGTTTTCATACTGGAAGATTGGCAAAGTAGCGGTTCGACCCTCATTCTGATACTGTGAAAATGGCACAATTTGGTCTTTCAGCATATCAATGTAGCTTCCTGATTCAATTTGATCGCTGTTTCAACCAAACGGCGCAGTGACGACTAACTAAAACAGCTCCGGAACATGACAGACCCACCTCCTGCTTGTATTGCCCCTTGCACACAGGCTTCGTGTGGTCTTCATTGAACACGACGCGGGCATCGTATACATAAAGACAGAATTGTGATTCATCTAACCAGGTGACACTTTTCCAGTCCTCGACAGTCCAATGTGAGTGTGTTCTGGCCCACAACACCATCGTCCACCTTGCATCAGCTGCAGTCACTTCTATAATTTTGGCGGGAACTCATGAGGTGAGAACTCCGGGTAACGTCGCTTATATAGAAAACATAAACCGGTAAATAACCAGGTTATATTTACCCATGGAAATCTATTAGTTAATAATTCGCTTTTAAAATGTATTATTGCAATGGAGTTTCTCTAAAGCAACGTACATAGATTGTAATGATACTCTGTCTTGGTTACAGGTCAATTCGGACCCCTGGACAACTCAGACCCCCCAACTCAGACCCCCGGACAACTCAGACCCCTGTCCAAGTCAGACCCCTTCCCAACTCAGACCCCCGGAGAACTCAGACCCCTGCCCAACTCAGACTCCTGCCAAATCTCAGACCCCCGGACAACTCAGACCCCAGCCCATCTCAGACTCCTGCCCAACTCAGACCCCCGGACAGCTCAGACCCCTGCCCAACTGAGACCCCTGGACAACTCAGACCCCTGATTATGAACATACTCTGATAATAAAGCGTACATTAGAGATATAAGGCCCAGTATAACTACAATTTTTTTATAAATTGTTCATACATCAAATAATTTTCCAACGTATGCAAACCAACGATATAATATTGATTTATTGTCTTCGTTTCTAAAAAAAAAAAGAATAGTTTCTGGGAAGTCCTCCAAGAAACTAAGCAAGCATGGAGCACATTGTCGTACGCTACCACCAGGAAGCAAAGAATGCAACTTACGCTCTTTGCTTCCTGGCTACCACAGTACTACACAAAATTAGGACCCTTTTGTGTACTGTGTACGCAACTGAAGTTACATCGTACGCGCCGATATAATCCTAAGAATCTTCAAAATTCAGCGTCAATACACAAAGAAAAACACTATTAATTGGTTATTGTGATCGGTAGCAAAGTCGCATAGAACTGAATTGAAGGATTGAGTCTCGTAAACTTACAACAGACTAAAATAAATTTTGCAAGTTAATTATAGCTCAAAGTATTTCAATTCGCAACGACAGACAAAATGAAACAAGATCATATGCCCACGGCCTCGTAAAGTGTTTGTTTTAAATATGGTCTAATTGTGAGATAGACTGCGATAACGTACAAAACCGGAGCAAATGAGGTTAAATTTTGCTGAAAAATGACTGACAGAAATGCTGTTAACTTATTTAGAACGGCAACACTTCCATTCAAACATGTCTGCCTCTGTTCTACGTGAACGCGGTACTTCAGCATGCAACGTGAACTCTATAATACGGTGGCAGATGTACGATATTTATACTGCTTTTTACCATGCCATAACTAGATGAAACAATCACACATCACATCAGAGACATACCTCAAATTCAAATGATTTACAATGAAAAAATTTGTGTGCTTTCGTTATAATTTTTCCTATAAATTTTCAAAAATAATTAGATCAATGCATTTAATCGGTAGAGAATCCTAGGAAAAGCATAAGTGAAATATAGTAGGTACATAGTTACCTAGAGTCCCGTAACTTCCCCATATATAATAAGCGTAGCGTATGTTGATAATTTTGTGTATCTCTATGACATGCTTATGTTTCTGAATAAAAGAGACCAGGAAGCAAAGAGCGTAACATTCTTTGCTTCCTGAATGAGACTGTGGGGTGTGATTGTGATTGTGGAATTCACAAAAAAAACGCGCTTATTGCTTGAAAATCTTGGCACTACAACTTGAGCCTAATGCATAGAATTTCTCAAAAGTTTATCGTTCGCAGTAGATTTGCCATCGTAACAACGCACGGAGAAATTATGAACAAAAGCGCACGAATTAATTATTTGATTTATATATATATATATATATATATATATATATATATATATATATATATAATTTGGAACACTAATCTGGCGATTGATAGTTTATAATATTTTATAAACAAATAATATTGTACCTAATTTCATCAGGTGTCCGAATTATCCGGGGGTCTGAGTTGTCCGGGGGTCTGAGTTGTCCGGGGGTCTGAGTTGGGCGGGGGTCTGAGTTGGGCAGGGGTCTGAGTTGTCCGGGGCCCTGAGTTGTTCGGGAGTCTGAGTTGGGCAGGGGTCTGAGTTGCCCGGGGGTCTGAGTTGGGCAGAGGTCTGAGTTGTCCGGGGGTCTGAATCGGTGGGGTCTGAGTTGGGGGGTCTGAGTTGGGGGGTCTGAGTTGGGAGGGTCTGAGTTGGGGGGGTCTGAGTTGTCCAGGGGTCCGAATTGACCTGTAACCCTTCCTAGATACGCGTTAAACATAACAAAATACCTCTAATGACTTACAGTGATATTTACTCTATTCTGAAAATATTGGAATTTTAGGATATCTACAACTATCCCTTACTTAAAATTTTTCGATTCGTGTTTATAATCATCCCGAAGCATTTCAGTCCACTTATTCCAAAATAAAATAATCAAATAAGACGTTCTGTTCTCAATCTCCCTAATGCACGAGTTGACGTTGAAAAACGCTCAACAGTTTTTCAAATTGCATTGCTTCTCAATAAAATTCCTCTGTATTTATTAGACCCAATTTCTGAAAATATATATGCGAAAACAGTTTTAAAGAATAAGTATTGTAATTGTATTGGCCTTTGATATTATGTTTACCCAAAAAGTTGCGCTTAACTTCTAGTGGCTGTGCAGATACATCATTATAATTGTTTCTTACTCACGTACGAAACGACTTTGTATTGTATCAATGTGTCTGTGTGTAATAAACCTATGAAAGTAATGAAACCGAACCCATAACATAGGATGGTCGAACCCATGGCTGAACTATAGAGGGAACGTTATTCAACCATGGCCGCACCTAACTCACCCTACGGGGCTAACCTGCACCCGTACGATCGAGGAGAAACTTTAAGCTGTAAGGGGATCATCGATTGGCACAATTTCATCGAATTAAACTCATTGGCTTTAAGTTTCTGAAACTTCACTCGTGACGCACTGGTTCTGTTGTTTTAGATCTAGCTAGTTTCAAACATTAGTCTCGAACTAGTTACTCTGGAGACGGCCATAAGCCCAGCGTTGCTCCCAACACTGAGTTAAAGGCGGTCTCAAGGGTAACGGATTTGAGATTAACGCCTAAAACTCTATGCAAAATAGTTCATCAATCAACGCTCACCCCTAAAGTTCTGGACAAGTTACAACCAATGAGAACAGCTTGTCTCGGTAGAATTGTCTTAGACGACGCCTTATGTTAGGCATTTAGCAAGTAAGCAATTCAGCCGGTATTATTTACAGGAAACAAGCTGTACGGTTTCGTTACAATAGGTCTTTTATTACCTCCGCCAAGGAGGCTATGTTTTCGTCGTGTTTGTCTGGGTGTCTGTCTGTCTGTTTGTCGCTTTGTCTGTCTGTCTGTCACCAGGATAACTCAAAAAGTTATGAACCGATTTGGATGAAATTTATTGCCGGGTCTGAGTTAGCCGGGGTCTGAGTTGGGTGGGTCTGAGTTGGAGGGTCCGAGTTGGGGGGTCTGAGTTGTCCAGGGGTCCGAATTGACCTGTAACCGTTAGGTATATAACAAAGAGTAGATTACCAAATTTTGGTAATGGTCCGTTTGTTTGTTTGTTTGTTTGTTTGTTTGTTTGTTTGTTTGTTTGTTTGTTTGTTTGTTTGTTTGTTTGTTTGTTTGTTTGTTTGTTTG